>CM031958.1:474721-552221 GCA_018749465.1 Paracanthobrama guichenoti
ACACACTGCTATAGGAGAGAAAAAATTGCCTAAACTCGTTAAATCATCTAAATCAACAACATGTATGCTCGAACCCTATACCGACTAGGCTATTAAAAGAGATGCTACAAAAGGTCATAGATCCTCTTCTTAATATCATTAACTCATCTTTGTCATTAGGATATGTACTGAAAACTTTTAAGTTGACTATTATCAAACCACTTATTAAAAACCTCAACTTGATCCTACAGAATTAGTCAATTACAGGCCGATCTCAAATCTACCCTTTCTGTCAAAAATACTGGAAAAGGCAGTGTCTTCACAATTATGTTCCTTTTTAGAAAGAAATGGTATCTGTGAGGATTTCCAGTCAGGATTTAGACCGTATCATAGTACTGAGACTGCTCTCATCACAGTTACAAATGATTTACTCTTATCATCCGATTGTGGTTGTATCTCTCTATTAGTGTTACTCGATCTTAGCGCTGCATTCGATACTATCAATTACAACATTCTTTTGAATAGACGCGAAAATGATGTTGGCATTAGTGGAACTGCATTGGTATGGTTTAAATCATACTTATCTGACCGTTATCAGTTTATAGCAGTAAATAAAGAGATGTCACACCGATCACAAGTTCAGTATGGAGTACCGCAGGGCTCAGTGCTAGGACCGTTGCTCTTCACCCTGTACATGCTACCACTGGGAGATATCATTAGGAAGCATGGCGTTAGTTTTCATTGTTATGCTGACGATACTCAGCTCTGTCAACACTGCACTGGCTCCCTATTAAACATCGTATAAATTTTAAAATCTTGCTTATTACTTACAAAGCACTAAATGGTTTAGCTCCCCAGTACTTGAGCGAACTCTTAATGCATTATACTCCATCACGTCTATTTAAACGTCTCAAACGGTCTCCAAACTCTGGCCAGTTGATAATACCTAGAATATCAAAATCAACTGCAGGCGGTCGATCCTTTTCCTATTTAGCGCCTAAACTCTGGAACAGTCTTCCTAGCATCGTTCGGGAAGCAGACACACTCTGTCAGTTTAAATCTAGACTAAAAATGCATCTCTTTACTATGGCTTGCACATAAAACATCATCAATTTCTATTATTCAAATCAGTAAATGATTGTTAGGCTGCATTAACTAGGTCAGCTGGAGCCGGGAACACTTCCCATAACACCTGATGTACTCGTTGCATCATAAGAAGAATGGCATCTACGCTAATGTTAGTCTCTCTGTTTATCCCGAGGTTTACTGCAGTCAGCCGGATCCGGGCCGTATCCAGATCAGATGGTGGACCTGCGCCTGGACATGACCAATGCATCCCTGAAATGTCTGCAGAGACCGTGTCAAATAAACTCCCCACGTAAATGCTGCATCGACACGACATCCTCATTAAAACCGTCTTCGGCGTGACGACTCCAATCTTTCAAATAATCTTACGAATATCTATTTACCTAATGTGAATTAAGACCTGCAATGTTGCCAGAATTATAATCATACACTGTTTGTTCATCGGCCAGAAGAGAACTGCCACCCTGACTGAGCCTGGTTTCTCCCAAGGTTTTTTTCTCCATTCTGACCCTGAAGGAACGGTTATGAATCAGTGTATTGATTCAGGATTCGGATCGCCAATGTCACGTGATTTCAGCAGTTTGACACACAGTTTTTTGTTCTGGTCCGCTCCCTGTTAAAAGGAGTGATGAGATACTTAGCAGACTATCATGACTCAATGGCTGGTTGTCTAAGTGGTGTCCGGTTGCCTCTGGCTTTTGGCTTGCTCAGTTGGGGACACCTAAATTTCATCTATATTACCGATCTGCTCGCATTGACACTATATGATAATTGAAATTAACTGGATTACATCACCGTTTCACCAGAACGGCTGTACAAATTCTGTTGCATTATTTTCCTGTTAACAATGTGAAGCTACTTTGAAACAATTGGACTTGTTAAAAGCGCTATATAAATAAAGGTGACTTGACTTGACTTGACTTGATTCATGTCCAAATCATGAATCAATACGCTGATTCATAACGGTTCGAAACTTTGTTTTGAAATCACTATATAAGTCGTTATTTAGTTTTTTTGCGCACAAAAACTATTCTTCTGGATCTTTCAGCAAAATCTTTGCTTCGCTTAATAAACATTAAATTTGTGTAATTAACATGTTTAAATTATCAAAAGTGCAGGGGGAGTGCCTTCAGAAGGATGGCAGATTATTCTGTAACTATTCTATTCATTTAGAATTTTGATTCAGCCTATTTTATTTTCCTCATTCGTTTGAAATAAAATTACATTACATAATTTGTTTGTTGTTTAGTATCCTACTAGCCTGTAAGATAGGCTGTGACTGGTATCATGTGCGTTCCTTCTAGCCATGTTATTCTATTAAAAAGAGTTACAATACTCCAGATTTCTAAAAACAAACAAACGTTTTAATCCAGCCATTTTAAGGTTTCAAAACGTGTATTGCTTAACAATATGTAATCCTCTGAAACCAGCTTACAGCACAAGTCACAAACAGAAATGTTTTTTCATATTAAGCTGATAATTAAACTCCATTTAATAAATGCGACATTCATTAATAAACATTAATGCCACAATTTTATTTTAATGCCACAATGCACATTCACACTTCGATACGTAATTTACGTTTTAATGCTGTCAAAAAAAGTATTTTTAAGTTTTAGTGCTAACAAAACATCAATATTGTATATTTTTGTGTGTATGCAAAAGTAAATGTAGCCTATGTGTGGTAGAACCACACTTCACACAAAAATACACGTATTCTGAGGACATCACGTGAGTAACCCCAGTGTGCAGTTTGAACCAATTTCATTGGTTTAGAATACAGCAGAGCTTATTTGCATAGACGCTTGGGGATGAGCATGCAAATTCCTTTATGTAGGCCTACTACTTTATGAATTAAATACTTCTATGCTGTTTGATTCCATACTACATAAATATTAAGTGCCATAACCATGCCGATTTCAGTTACAATCAATTGGCTAATGTTTTGATGAACTTAAGACTCAAGTTAGATGAAGTTAGTGTAGGCTACTGTAGTAGCCTACACTAACTTCTCACGCTTCTACGCTTTGTAGGCATCTCCGGTTCTTCAGTTCAGGCTTCAAAGTAGCTTTAGAAAAAGTCATATTGTCTGCAAGCTTTAATATTGAACAGTTTTAGAGCAGGGCAATATTACGAAAAATGTTGCTGATATAAATGATACACAGTGTGAGATTTAACTAGCTATATTGCATTTATTATTTTATCCAGCAGATAAGTCTGTGCCACTTTTAAGACTGTATGAAATTATGGCATTGCAAAGGAGAGATACTTTCTATAGGCCAATATATTTAATATCTAGACTACAGGTGCTGATCATATAATTAGAATATCATCAAAAAGTCGATTTATTTCACTAATTCCATTAAAAAGTAAAACTTGTATATTATATTCATTCATTACACACAGACTGATACATTTCAAATGTTTATTTTTTTAATTTTGATGATTATAACTGACAACTAAGGAAAATCCCAAATTCAGTATCTCAGAAAATTAGAATATTGTGAAAAGGTTGAATATTGAAGACAGCTGGAGCCACACTCTGATCAGCTGATGAACTCTAAACACCTGCAAAGGCCTTTACATGGGCTCTCAGTCTAGTTCTGTAGGCTACACAATCATGGGGAAGACCGCTGACCTGACCGTTGTCCAAAAGACGACCATTGACACCTTGCACAAGGAGGGCAAGACCCAAAAGGTCATTGCAAAAGAGGCTGGCTGTTCACAGAGCTCTGTGTCCAAGCACATTAATAGAGAGGCCAAGGGAAGGAAAAGATGTGGCAGAAAAAAAGTGTACAAGCAATAGGGATAACTGCACCCTGGAGAGGATTGTGAAACAAAACCCATTAAAAAATGAGTGGACTGCAGCTGGAGTCAGTGCTTCAAGAACCACTACGCACAGACGTATGCAAGACATGGGTTTCAGCTGTCGCATTCCTTGTGTCAAGCCACTCTTGAACAACAGACAGCGGCAGAAGCGTCTCGCCTGGGCTAAAGACAAAAAGGACTGGACCGCTGCTGAGTGCTCCAAAGTTATGTTCTCTGATGAAAGTAAATCAGGGTCCCAGAGTCTGGAGGAGGAGAGGAGAGGCACACAATCCATGTTGCTTGAGGTCCAGTGTAAAGTTCCCACAGTCAGTGATGGTTTGGGGGCCATGTCATCTGTTGGTGTTGGTCCACTGTGTTTTTTGAGGTCCAAGGTCAACGCAGCCGTATATCAGGAAGTTTTAGAGCACTTCATTCTTCCTGCTGCTGACCAACTTTATGGAGATGCAGATTTCATTTTCCAACAGGACTTGGCACCTGCACAAACTCCAGCTGGTAACTGGCCAGGAAACTCGCCTGACCTTAACCCTATAGAAAATCTATGGGCTATTGTGAAGAGGAAGATGCGATATGCCAGACCCAACAATGCAGAAGAGCTGAAGGCCACTATCAGAGCAACCTGGGCTCTCATAACACCTGAGCAGTGCCACAGACTGATGGACTCCATGCCACGCCGCATTGCTGCAGTAATTCAGGCAAAAGGACCCCCGGCTAAGCATTGAGTGCTGTACATGCTCATACTTTTCATGTTCATACTTTTCAGTTGGCCAAGATTTCTAAAAATCCTTTCTTTGTGTTGGTCTTAAGTAATATTCTAATTTTCTGAGATACTGAATTTGGGATTTTCCTTAGTTGTCAGTTATAATCATCAAAATGAAAAGAAATAAACATTTAAAATATATCAGTCTGTGTGTAATGAATGATTACAATATACAAGTTTCACTTTTGAATGGAATTAGTGGAATAAATCAACTTTTGATGATATTCTAATTATATGACCAGTACCTATATATTTACTGCATGTCATGCAGGGCTCTATTTTTACAAAATCAATTTAGGCATCTTCATATTTCAATTAGGATTGGTGATGCACAAACTAGGGATTTTACACAAATTATGATAGTATGTACGTACGTGTGTCGACCTGCCCCATCGTCCAGACTGCATTCTGGGGTGTTTGGATCACACTATGCACTGTAATTGATCTGTTTTATATATTGTGTTTAATTCAAGGTTTGTCACGCCATTTGAGAAAGACATCATCAGCTCTGTGCTAGAAGGAAGAGAGTATGACACGGATGGCCTACTGGACATGCTTTCCAGAATGGGTGGGAACGCTGTACCAGATGCAGATGCCATAAAGGACACCATCATACAGACTACACACAAACAGCTAATACAAGAGCCAATGTATGCTCTTAAAATGATGGCTGCCAGTGCTCAGTGTACTTTAAAAAGTCTGCTTCCAACTGTTTCTGCAGTTTTAGCCCTTTATGAATCCAAAATTCCAACAGCAAAAGCATCATTATGCGTTGCTTAAAACCCAATGAGAAACAACTTTCTCACAGCAAAACAATGGAGTTATTAAAACTGTTCATTCGATCACTTGACAAAGAAAAACTGCATACATTTCTGCACTTTACCACTGGGGCTGATGTTATCTGTGTTTCACACATTGATGTTGAGTTTACAGATGTCAGGGGTTTACAAAGGTGTCCAGTGGCACATACATGTGGTCCACTGTTGCAGATACCCTGCACTTACAATACCTACTCTGAATTTCGAAGAGAGTTTGGGAGTGTCTTAGATGCCAACTACTTCTGTTATAAAGCTGACAATAGCTTGTAAGGTAAATTATGTGCATGTCCAGCTAAGCTCAATTTTGAAAATGTTCTCCATGTATGGCAGTGGTAAAATAATCAGGATACTTATACTCTGTTCATTTGTTTTCTGGGACAAACTAAGACATAGGTCTTACATTTCAGTAAAAATAAAAAAAAAATACATTGCCATACATTTGTTGACCTTACAGTGTTACCTAAATGTGAGTCCCAGAAGTGAGTCTTTTATTTGATAACGTGTGCATTATACATTGACAAGTAAGTCTATAAGTAAAGACTTTAGAACAAAAGTGATAGAAAATGTACAGTATTATGTCCAAGTGCTGTAAAATATGGCTACATTAGAATACATTTACATTTATGCATTTGGCAGACGCTTTTATCCAAAGCGACTTACATTGCATTCAAGGTACACATTTTACATTTTGTCATATCTTGCTTTCCTGGGAATCAACCCATGACCTTGGCGCTGCTAGTGCCACGCTCTTATTGTTTGAGCTACAGGAAAGCAATACTTACAATATTGCAGTACATGTCTTTCTTCCAAAGATATTGTAAAGGCAAATTACAACACGCATAGTATCTCTTGCCTAAGTCTGATGTACAGGGCTCTGCCACTCTTTGCATCCTCTGGGACACTGAAATGAAGTTCGTCCATTATCATACAACAAAGTTCAAAAACTGTGTCATCACACACGTACGTCGGTGTTACACACTCCTCTTGGCAGTTTTGAACATCAGCAGGGTCACACCGAAAGATATGATCTTCTGACCCGTAAAGATGAGGAGCCATATATCAAATCAAATCACCTTTATTTATATAGCGCTTTTAACAAGTCCAATTGTTTCAAAGTAGCTTCACATTGTTAACAGGAAAATAATGCAACAGAATTTGTACAGCCGTTCTGGTGAAACGGTGATGTTATCCAGCTAATTTCAAGTATCATATAGTGTCAATGCGGGCAGATCGGTAATATAGATGAAATTTAGGTGTCCCCAACTGAGCAAGCCAAAAGCCAGAGGCAACCGGACACCACTTAGACAACCAGCCATTGAGTGATGATAGTCTGCTACCGAAAGTCTACAAAATGGCGCCGCTATGTTCGGTCACCGTTCAGGTCGCTCCGCGAAGACTGTGCTTTTATTTACTATTTTACTTTCTTTTACTCTCAATTTTTACAAACTTATCAACTGCACTGATCTGCTATGACAGCAAAACTCTTTTGGACATTGGTTACCTCTACACTGGACTGTTTCAGGACACTTTTGCCGATCCTCTGTGGCCATCTGAGATTCTTCGGAACGCTGAGTTGAACAATGGCCAGACGGGTCGGCGGCGAAGAATCAAGAAACACTGTGGGAAACGCGCTGGTATCCGCAACAGACTGAGGAAAAGGGCATTCAGCCCTCCTCTCCCAAGCATTCTTCTAGCAAATGTTCAATCCCTGGAGAATAAGATGGACGATCTTAGAGCCAGGATAAGTTTTCAACGGGACATGAGAGACTGTAACATCTTTTGTTTGTCCGAAACATGGCTCACGCCCGTGGTCCCGGGCACAGCTGTGACGCCGTCTGAGAACTTCTCTCAGATGGACAGAACAGCCGAGGCCGGTAAATCCAAAGGCGGTGGAGTATGCTTCATAATCAACAAGAAATGGTGCGACCCCAGGAACATCACCATTCTCTCGCGGTCCTGCTCGCCTCATCTGGAACATTTAACAATCATCTGCCGCCCATTCTATCTGCCGAGGGAGTTTTCTGCGGTCGTCGCGACCGCTGTTTACATTCCACCACAGGCAGACACAGGGCTGGCTTTATCTGGCCTTCATGATGTTGCCAGCGGCGTCATAAACAAACACCCCGTTGCTACTTTCATCGTCGCGGGCGATTTCAACAAAGCAAACCTAAAGAAAGTCTTGCCAAACTTTCACCAGCACGTCTCCTGTCCTACACGAGGAGCAAACACGCTGGATCATTGCTACTCTCCGTTTAAGAACGCCTATAAAGCGCGGTCACTTCCAGCGTTTGGCAAATCGGATCATGCCGCCATTTTCCTCACACCTGAATACAAACAAAGGCTCGTTCAGGAACCCCCGGTGAGGCGGGAAGTTAAGAGTTGGTCACCCCACTCAGAGACCGCGCTACAGGCAGCTCTGGATGATGTTGACTGGGACATGTTCCGGGCGAGTTCAGCTGACGTAAACGAGTTCACGGATGTGGCGCTTTGCTTCATCAATACGCTTACAGAGCAAGCCACGCAAACAATAACAATAACGTCCTTCTCAAATCAGAAACCGTGGGTGGACAATTCAATCTGCGCTGCAGTGAACACACGCACTGCCGCTTACAACGCCAGTCTCCTATCGGGGAACATGACTGAATACAGATCGTCCTGCTATGCTCTCAGACGCACAGTTAAAGCAGCAAAGCTCCATTATAAGGATCGCGTGGAGTCTCATTTCCAACTCAACGACTCGCGGAGCATGTGGCAGAGAATCCTCTGCAGAGGTGAGAGCTGATCCGTCGCTTGTGAATGAGTTAAACTCTTTCTACGCTCGCTTTGATTGTAACCACGGCAACGCGACTCCGCCAAGTGGCGCGTCAGAGGGAATTACTCAGAGCAGCAACAACCACGTGATCTCTGTCTCGGAGGATGAAGTTCGGAGGGCACTCAAGCATGTGGACGTCAGGAAAGCTGCTGGGCCAGATGGTATTTCAGGCCGTGTTCTGCGGTCCTGTGCTGATCAGCTCGCCGGGTTGTTTACATCTATCTTTAATGAGTCACCTCCTTCAAAAAATCCACCATCATCCCTGTCCCTAAGAACAGTAAACCCTCTTGTCTAAATGACTATCGTCCAGTAGCTCTCACATCTATAGTCATGAAGGTCTTTCTGACACTTTGGACCCTCTTCAGTTTGCCTATCGTCCCAATAGATCGACTAAAGATGCCATCTCTCATGTCCTCCACTCCTCCCTCACTCACATCGACAGCAAAAGTGGGAACTACGTAAGGCTGCTATTTATTGACTATAGCTCAGCCTTTAACACCATAGTTCCCATTAAGCTAACCGCCAAACTCCTGGATCTCGGCCTGAATCCTTCTCTCTGCCACTGGATTGAGGACTTCCTCACTGGCAGGCCTCAGGTGGTGAGAATAGGCCAGTCCACCTCCTCCTCCATCACCCTGAGTGTGGGAGCTCCACAGGGCTGTGTCCTGAGTCCCCTGCTCTACTCTCTCTACGCATGACTGTTTGTCCACACACAGCTCCACCTCTATCATCAAATTTGCTGATGATACTGTTGTCCTGGGCCTCATTTCCAACAACAATGAGACGGCATACTTGGACGAGGTGGAGCATCTAACATCATGGTGCCAGGACAACTGTCTCTCTCTGAATGTTGGCAAGACCAAAGAAATGATTGTGGACTTCAGGAAGAGACAGCAACGGACATACCCCCTCATGATCAGCGGGTCACCAGTAGAGAGAGTGAGCAGCTTCAAGTACCTGGGTGTAAACATCTCCGAGGACCTGACCTGGACTGCTCACATTCAGACACAGGTGAAAAAAGCCAGGCAAAGACTGTACCACCTGCGCCAGCTGAGGAAATTCAGGGTTTCACAAGCTATCCTGAAAATGTTCTATTTAGGGCGATAGAAAGTGTATTAACTCAGTGCATCACAGCGTGGTATGGGAACAGCACCAGTCATGACTGCAAAGCCCTGCAAAGAGTCGTGCGCTTATCCGAGCGTATCTCAGGGTCAGCTCTCCCATCTCTGCAGGACGTCTACACCAAACGCTGCGAAGGCAGAGCTACTAAAATCATCAAGGACTCTAATCACCCTGCAAACCCTCATTTCACGCTGCTGCCATCTGGTAGCGCTTCCCGAAGCCTGATGGCCAAAACTGAGAGACTCAGGAGGAGCTTCTTCCCCAGGCCATCAGACTCCTGAACTCAGTCACTTATCATCATGTGACTTCACTTCAGGATAAACATCGATACACTGACATTGCACTGCACTTTCTGTTCTTGTTGTTACTGTGTAACAACCTGTTATAAACCTGTTTGCACATTATACTTCTTTATATATTTGTTAACCACATATTTATAAGTCTACAATTTACTCACTGCACAGTTTACTTCACTTATTTTATTCCACTTCTTTATTTTTATTTCTTTTACTTTTTCTTCTACTTGGCTTACAGATTATTTATAATATATATAGATATATATATATATATATATATATATATATATATATATATATATATATATTAGTATAGTACTTTTTATTCTATTTCTATTATAATTTCCTCGTGTTTTTAACTGTGAATTTGCACTGTCCATGGAGCGGACCTGTTTACATTTCACTGCCGGTTGTATATTCTGTATATAACTGTGTACGTGACAAATAAAACTCTTGAATCTTGAATCTTGAATCTTGAATCTTGAATCTAAGTATCTCATCACTCCTTTTAACAGGGAGCAGACCAGAACAAAAAACTCTGGTGTGTCAAACTGCCAAACTGCTGAAATCACGTGACATTGGCGATCCGAATCCTGAATCAATACACTGATTCATAACCGTTCCTTCAGGGTCAGAATGGAGAAAAAAACCTTGGGAGAAACCAGGCTCAGTCAGGGTGCCAGTTCTCCTCTGGCCGATGAACAAACAGTGTATGATTATAATTCTGGCAACATTGCAGGTCTTAATTCACATTAGGTAAATAGATATTCGTAAGATTATTTGAAAGATTGGCGTCGTCACGCCAAAGACGGGTTTAATGAGGATGTCGTGTCGATGCGGCATTTACGGGGGGAGTTTATTTGACACACTCTCTGCAGACATTTCAGGGATGCGTTGGTCATGTCCAGGCGCAGGTCCACCATCTGATCTGGATACGGCCCGGATCCGGCTGACTGCAGTAAACCTCGGGATAAACAGAGAGACTAACATTAGCGTAGATGCCATTCTTCTTATGATGTAACGAGTACATCAGGTGTTATGGAAAGTGTTCCCGGCTCCAGCTGACCTAGTTAATGCAGCCTAACAATCATTTACTGATTTGAATAATAGAAATTTATAATGTTTTATGTGTAAGCCATAGTAAAGAGATGCATTTTTAGTCTAGATTTAAACTGACAGAGTGTGTCTGCTTCCCGAACAATGCTAGGAAGACTGTTCCAGTGTTTAGGTGCTAAATAGGAAAAGGATCGACCGCCTGCAGTTGATTTTGATATTCTAGGTATTATCAACTGGCCAGAGTTTTGAGACCGCAATAGACGTGAGGGAGTATAATGCATTAAGAGCTCGCTCAAGTACTGGGGAGCTAAACCATGTAGTGCTTTGTAAGTAAGAAGCAAGATTTTAAAATTCATACGATGTTTAATAGGGAGCCAGTGCAGTGTTGACAGAACCGGGCTAATATGGTCATACTTCCTTGTTCTAGTAAGAGCTCGATTTTTCACATGTGAAGCCCTGCTCACCAACGGAGACAGATACACTAAACATGAAACATGCGGTGCAAGTGACAATGACTGGAGAAGAAGACATGGCTTACCGTATTTGTTGATTAATCCATCTTACCAAAGTTGTTTGATGGAGTCTATTTACTAATCCAACTCACCACAGTTGTTTAGTGAACTCAGAAAACAGGAAACCCGTGTGCAGAGATGGCAAGCTAACAGGCTAACGAAAAGCTAACGTGCGATAGTGATTTAGATTAAAAGCTAGTGATGTCAGATTTAATGTGGTAGGCAATGTTAGACAATATATGAAGATGAGTAGGTTATAATTAGCAGTTTAAACAACAGAGAATTATATCAAATAAAAATCCCAAAAGAGCAGAGCAGAGCAGAGCACATGTGAGCACAGCAGCAATAGCAAACAGGGTAGACAGGAGCAATCGAAGACAGGAGCAATCAATCCAAGCAGGAGGAATCAATCAAGCAGGAGCACATTACATGCTACATACACATTACGGCTGGGTGTACCATATGGTGCAGTAATATTACGCTGTGTCCGGATGCGGTGTGCATTCCACATCTGATCAAAATCATCAACGCCCCCTAAAAAAAGAATGATCGAGACAAATCTTGTTAAAAAATATACTTTATAAAGAGTATACTTGTTATAGACTACATAGTACATGAATGCAAACATAACAGCTTAGTACTTGTAGTGGACATGGATAAAACATTGTGATGAGTCTCCGGTTCTTCCTACTACAGCCAGCCAGTGGGTGTGGCTAGAGACTCATCAAGTGAACGATGTCCACCTGTTCTTCCCCTCTATAAAGCTTGGGCTTTGTTGACTTGGTGGGGGGAGGCAGTGTGGTTGGTTGGCAACACTGAGCAGTGACTGGAGCATTGATGGGAGGAAGTGATCCGGAGATGGAAGAAGACACAGGCAGGGAGGTTGAAGGATTTAAAAAGTAAATGGAACTTAGTAGAGAAAATCAGAAAATCATCAGAATAGGAGGAAAGAAGAACATAAGGTAATGATAAGATTCATGCAAGAAGGTGGCATCTCTTTGAATCCTTTAAAACTGTCCAATGCATTAAAAGAAACCATAGGAAACATAGAAAGTGCTAAGATGCTGCAGGATGGTAAAATGCTGCTGTTTTGTAAGGATAGCAATCAACAAAAGAAAGCGCTTGGGCTAAAATCTCTGTTGGGACAAAAGTCACTTGTTCAATAATAGGAGGTAAAAAATGGATGAGAGGTATAATCACAGGAATCCCCACTAATGTTTCTGTAGAGGTAATTAAGAAAAGCATAACAGGTGCATCTGTAATTGAAGCTAAAAGAATGAAATACAAATAACAAGGAGAGAATGGACAGTCTATCTGTGTTGCATTTTGATGAGGATAAAATGCCAGAAAGAGTGTTTCTAGGATTCATGAGTTATTCAGTAAGACCTTATATCCCACCTCCATTGAGATGCTACAAGTGTCAAAAATATGGACATGTGGCGTCCGGTGTGTAAAGGAAAGCAACGGTGCGCAAGATGTAGTGGCAATCATGAGTACGGAAAATGTGAGGGAGTAAAACCGAAGTGCTGCAACTGTGGAGAGGAGCATAGTGCGGCATTTGGGGGTTGTCATGTAAGGAAAAATGCAGTCAAAATACAAAATGTGAAAATAACGGAAGGATTAAGTTATGCTTAGGCCATAAACACCATCACTGTAGACAAACTGGCGTTCACCACCTTTATGGCTGAAGTAATCAATTGTTCGGCTCAAACTGAAAGTAGAACAGAAAACATAAGAATAATAATTAGAGCAGCAGAAAAGTACTTGAATGCAGATGGAATAACAGATAAACGATAAACTAAAGATGCAGATAACAAATTCGCAGGCTGTATGTGGAGGACCATAATGGTACTGATAACCTTGCAGTGGAATGCAATAAGCCTAATAGCAAATGGGCAAGAACATATAGATGAAAAAATGTATAGATGAATATAAAGAAAAACCACATATTATATGCATTCAAGAATCTTGGTTAAAACCTCATTCATTTAAATTTTGCTGTTCCTCAATATGTAATAGTGCGTAAAGATAGAAAATTAACTAATGGTGGTGGAGTAGTGACTTTAATTAAACAAGGGATAGAGTTCAGGAGATAGATATGAATGGGGAACTTGAATCAATAGCGGTGGAGGTATCAACAGGAAATCAGAATATAAGAATAATCAACTTTTATAATCCATGTGATAGAATTAAAGAGGAATTAATAAAAAAATTGGTGGTGAGGGAAGTTTCAAATTGGTGTGGTGTGGGGACTTCAACGCACATAGTACGATGTGGGGTAACGAATGTAATAATCATAATGGAAATATTGTGGAAAGTATATCAGATAATAATGATCTAGTGTGTTTAAATGACAGAAGAGCAACAAGGATAGATGCAGCATGAGGTCATCAGTCAGCAATAGACTTAACAATAGTATCTCAAAGTCTGGCAAGACAATGCAAATGGGAAGTGCTAGCTCAAACAACAATAGGTAGTGATCATTACCCCATCAGATGTGTAGTAGGCATAGAAGTGGAACAAAACATAAAAGAGAAAATTCCCAGGTGGAAATTTAAAACAGCAGATTGGGTAAAGTTTAAGGAAGTTAGTGAATCTAAATTGTTAGGAATGACAAATGATATACAGGAAACTGAGGAGTTAAACAATAAAATAAATGAGATCCTTTGTAGTGCAGCTGAGGAGGTCATTGGAAAAAGTTCAGGGGAAAGGAGAGGAAAAAGTGTACCAAGGTGGACAGAGAAATGAGTGAGGTAATCTCAATTAGAACTAGAGCACTTCGAAAGGTAAAGAAAACCTATTCCTTTGAAGATGTAATGAATACAAAAGATCTCAGGCAGTGGTAAGAAAAGTAATTAAAACTGCTAAAAGAGACTATTGGAGACATTTTTGTGATGAAATGAGAGAATAGATATAAGTGAACTATGGGGTATGATTAGGAAAATGGGAGGGGATAAAATGTATAGAGATATTCCTGTAATAATAGATGAGGATAAATATATAACACTTGAAGGTGAAAAGGCAGAGGTATTGGTAAAAGCATTTGTGAAGATACATAGTAATAGTAACATATCAGAGGACATGAAAAGGCAAAGAGAGCAAGTAATAAGAGATAATCCAAATATCATGGTTCAGAGAAGGTCTTCTGAATGCACTTTGGATGAAGGTTTTACTTTGTATGAACTCAAACAGGTATTGACAGGTTTAAGAAGTACATCTCCAGGAAAGGATGACATCTGTAATGAGATGATAAAGAACTTATCAGATATATCGTTGAATATCATATTACATCTATTCAATAAAGTATGGGAGTCAGGAAAGCTTCCTTATTCTTGGAAACATGGAGTAGTTGTTCCAATAGCTAAGCCAGGAAAGATCATTCCAGAGCAGCTGACTATAGACCGATTTCACTAACATCGAACTTGTGTAAAGTAATGGAAAGAATGGTAATAGCTATATTAAATTTCACAATAGAAAACAAAAGTCTGTTTTGCCCACATCAAAGTGGTTTTAGAAGGGGTCAAATACAGTGGATTCAATTATATGTTTAGAATCTGAAATCAGAAAAGCATTTATAAATAAAGAAGTGTTAGTTGGAGTATTTTTTGATGTGGAAAAAGCCTATGACATGTTGTGGAAGGAGGGACTTTTAATTAAATTGGATAAAATGGGTATTAAAGGAAGGTTATATAATTGGATAATGGGTTTCCTTTTTAATCGTACAATACAGGTTAAGGTAGGGTCACATTACTCAAATATATACACAATAGATAACGGCACTCCTCAAGGCAGTGTTTGTAGCCCAATTTTGTTCAACATAATGATTAATGACATCTTTTCTAAGGTAGAACAAGGAATAGGAAAATCCCTATACGCAGATGATGGATCTCTGTGGAAAAGAGGAAGGAATGTTAAATTTGTGGAAAGAAGCATGCAGAAAGCAGGAGAGGAAGTGGAAAAATGGGCAAATAACTGGGGTTTCAAATTGTCAGTAGAAAAAACGCAAGTTATTTGTTTCTCAAAAAAGAAAAGCAACCCACAAATAAAATTAAAACTATATGAACAAACTTTAGAACAAGTGTCACTAATTCGATTTTTGGGGTTGTGGATGGACTCAACTTGCATTTGTCAGTCACATAAAGAAAGTAATAGATAAATGTAAAAAAGGAATAAATGTTTTAAGATGTTTGGCAGGGGTAGATTGAGGCGCAAGTCGACAATCATTAAAAAGAATATACTGTGCTGTGATAAGACCTGTAATAGATTATGGATGCATAGTCTACAGCTCTGCATCAACATCTGTGTTAAAGAAAATAAATGTTATTCAGTCGCAAGCTTTAAGAATAAGTTGTGGGGCATTCAGAACATCCCCTATTCCAGCAATACAGGTAGAAATGGCAGAAATGCCCCTGGAAGTTAGGAGATTACAATTAAAAATGACATACTGGAGCACAATAAAGGGACACAAGGAGAATCATCCAGTGAAAAATGTTGGGAACATGGGGAAAGAAGGAATAAATAGTTCCCTTTCAGTCGGTCACGTACGGAGCCGAACACGGTGTTGATGAAGAAGACTGTTCCTGCTTCAGCAGAGAGAAAGAGAGAGAACGACAGAAGAGGCTTTGAGTGCTGAGTGAGATGGTACGATCAGCGCAGTGACATAAGCTCCTGATACAGCGATAAACTGTTTGGTCTGTTGGTTCGGTGAGGGCGTTCCCAATGGTGAGTGCATACACAGGCTGCACTACTCTCCTGTGTTTTGCCGTGGTCGTTCCTGGGTGCTTCAGCACATTTAAAAGAACACAATTTCTTCTAAAAGAGCAGCGCGGGTGTGACACTGCATCTTTTTCAAGACGTCATTCCACCCGTGCGTTTCTGGATGCGGTTGTTTCCTGTCCTTGTTGACGGCCACGAGCCCTCTTGCATAACTATGTTGAGATTGCGTTTGTGGATGGTCCATGTTCTCTCAGGAGAACGGGATCACGTCGGCACGCTGTTCGTCTCGCCTTCCCCGTGAGGGTTTGCGTGTTCATGGCACCGTGTGCCGTCTAGCTGCCGGCTGACAGCGCAGGTTGTCACGGCAACCCAGCGTGCGTCACTCTGCAATCTAGATGCGCGGTCGAGACTATGAAACCTCAAACAGGGTTGAGTCCCAACGCTTATACCCCGATCTAGTGTCTTTTCTGGTGCACCAGAAAAGGGGCTACTTTGGCTGATAAGCCTGGGTGACCTGAGGATTACATTGGAGCTTCCCTGCCGAGCACATCTCCGTGGGCCCCCACTCCTCTAGCACATCGCAGCATGCTGAGACTGTGTTCGTGGGTGGTTCATGTTCTCTCATGAGAGCATGACCACGTCGGCGCGTTGTTCATCTTACCTTTTTCATAAGGGTTTGAGTGCTCGGCGCACTCTCGCATGCCTGCTGGTAGCTTACAGATGAGATTGCTGGTCCTAAAATATTATTATTTTTTTAAAAGTAATAAAAAACAAATAAATAAAAGAGGGACCTAGCGTTTCATTTGGGGCTCTAGCAGAGGACAGATGTCAACCGCTGCATCGGAGAGAGGGCTGTTATGTGTTGAAAACGAAGATGAGGCTGAGATTCCCACTAAAATAGTGGATGTTTCATGCTGAATCAGATTCATACTTGACAGTCATGCTTCCCCGGAAGGCTGAGGCATAGCGCAACGCATAAATCGCCTTGCCCGCCCCCTTGCCTTTTCCAGGATGTGCATTGGAAAGCTTTAGCAGTGGGGAACCACTTGGCACCAGAAAATGGAACGCCAAAGGGGCCATAGCCTGTATAAAGTTTTCCTCTCTCTCTCACTACCCTCACCAGATGGGGTGGCAGTGCCACGGACAGGCCACTTCTGCCCAGCACTTGTGCATAAGGGTAGTTCTGAGCTGAGGTTGAGCTGTGCACAGTGACTGTTTTATATTTAAAGTCACAGCGCTAGCCCTCGGCCAGGCGACGTCCAGAAACCCCATCGGCGACCCCCTCAGTCTGCTCATCGCCATGGGCATCGGTCCTACGATGCCACCCGTCTCAGCTGCCAGTCAGTGGGGACGGGTCACCCGGATTTGGTTAAGAGCTGCTCTTCCCCGGAGGAGGGTCGGGTGGAGAATCATTGGTAAATTTTGTTCCGCCACTGGTGTCAAATACAGCCAGTGGTACCCAAGTTCTAAAGAGCAGTTCCAATACCTCTGGGTGCCAGGAGAGTGCGCTTGGCGGTGTTTGACACTTCCATGCCTTGTCACCCTCAGGTGCCTCTCCTATCGCCAGAAGAGGGTGCCGGCTGTGTTTGGGACGCGCACACAAGTGGCCTCCCCACACTCGCACGCCCCCTCAGCGGAAGCAGGTAAGTGTTGCACAGCGCTACCATGCCGTCCATGTCGGGTCCCTGCATGCTGCCCTGCTGCGGGCATGTCTGTGGTGCCGTTGGTCCCGCTTGCATGGTTCCTGGGAGCCTGGCTAGCACTTCCCAGCCCATCTCGCTGGCTCATCCATACCATCAGACTCGGCTATGCGATTCAGTTCAGGGGCATCCACTTCACCTCCATGTCGAAGGAGAATGCCCCTGTGCTTAAGGCGGAGATCGCAGTCCTACTGGCGAAGGACGCAATAGAGCCGGTCCCTCCAGCCGATATGAAGACCGGCTTCTTCAGCCCATACTTCATTGTGCCCAAGAAAAGCAGCGGGTTACGGCCGATCTTGGATCTGCGACTTCTGAACCAGTCCCTTCACAGGCTGCCGTTCAGAATGTTAACGCAGAAACGCATCTTCGGGTGTGTCTGTCCCCAAGATTGGTTTGCAGGGATCGACCTGAAGGATGCATACTTTCATGTCTCGATTCTCCCTCGATGCAGACCGTTCCTACGCTTTGCATTCGACGGATGAGCATATCAGTAAAAGTGGAGACTCCATCCCCAGGTGGTCCAGCTGATCTGAAGTCGCTTTGGGGCCACGCAGGTACACCTGTTTTCCGCCCCAGACTCCACCCACTGCCAGTTGTTCTATTCCTGACCGAGGGGACCCAGCCTTCTTGCACAAACACTGTGCAAGGTCAGGGAAGGACGAGGAGCAAGTCCTGTTGGTCGCCTCCGCACTGGCCCAAAAGGACTTTGGAACTAGTGCTCCTCGCGACAGCACCTCCTTGGCCCATTCCTCTGAGGAAGGACCTCCTGACTCAGAGACAGGGCACCCTCTGGCACCAGCGGAGGTTCTAGCAGCTGTGGTGGAGACCATTACTTCCGCTAGGCGCCCTCTACAAGGCACCTCTATGCGTTGACGTGGAACCTCGCCGAGAAGACCCCAAAGGTGTTCAGTCAGTTCTGTGCTTTCCTTCCTACAAGACGGGTTGGAGCGAAGGCTGTCTCCCTCCACCCTCAAGGTTTATGTGGCCGCTCGTGGGCGGAAAGTCCTTAGGGGAAGCATGATCTGATTGTCAGGTTGCTGAGGGGGTGAGGAGACTGAATCCACCTCGCCCTCCTCTATACCCTCTTGGGACCTGTCTCTGGTGCTGACCGCTTTGCAGAGGCCTCCTTTGAGCCTTTGCAGTCAGCGGAGTTAAAAATTCTGTCTCTGAAGACAGTAATCCTGACTGCATTGGCCTCCATCAAGAGGGTAGGGACCTGCAGGCATTTCGGTCGACTTAATCGTGCCTGGAATTTGGGCCTGGTAACTCTCAACGTAATCCTGAGACCCCGGCCTGGATATGTGCCCAAGGTTCCCACCACTTCCCTTCCGGGACCAGGTGGTGAACCTGCAAGCGCTGCCCTCGGAGGAGGCAGACCCAGCCCTAGCTTTTCTCTGTCTCGTCCGTGCCTTACGGACTTACGCAAAGCTTCAGGACCTCAGAGCAGCTCTTCGTCTGTTACGGAGGACAGCAGAAGGGAAAGGCTGTCTCAAGCAGAAGATGGCCCACTGGATAGTGGATGTCATCGTCTTGGCGTATGAAACCCAAGACGTGCCCTGCCCGCTCGGGTTAAGAGCCCACTCCACCAGGGGTGTAGCTTCGCTGGCAGATATTTGTAGAGCTGCGGGCTGGGCGACACCCAACACGTTCGCTAGGTACTATAGCCTATGTGTAGAGCTGGTATCTTCCTGTGTCCTCACTTCCCATAGTCAGTAACACCAAAGTGCCCATTCTAAGTGTCGGCTTGCTGCGCCACTCCCTTCCCTGGAGCGGATACGTGCGCTTATATGCTCCAGTCAAGTTCCCCAGCATGGCGAACCCTGTCGAGTCCTCCGCAACCCTAACCCTAACGCTCGTATGCATTGGTGGAACGTGTGTTAGGCTGGGTTCCATATGTTGTGACCCCCACGGCGGTCCCATATGTGTATTCTCCACGGTAAGTCTCCCTTCGGCGAGCTTGTGTCTTTCCCTCGGCAGAGCTCTCTCTGCCGTCTCAGTGTGGTGTTGACCCCCGCCTAAAATTGGCCGGAGCCACCCCTGTGACTTCTGTATGTTGCACTGCCCACGGCCAGTCCATACGTGTATTCTCCACACGGTAACTCCCTCCGGGCATGATGTGGCTTCCGCAGCGGCCCCCCGGGGCACGCTTTCCCAGCATTATCCAATAGTCTGCTGAGTGGGTCTTGTGGAACAGCAGCTCTGACTCTCCCTGCATGAATTTCCCCGCCCGGAACAGCCGGGGTCTGAGGGGCTCTCTCAGGGCTCTGGAAATGGTAGCAACTATGGCGTGTTCCAAAGGGATCCCAATTCGTCGGTGACATCCGACGTACGGCGAACGTGACCGACTGAAGGAGAACGTCTCCGTTACGATATGGTAACCCTCGTATGTCCCGTCACCACAGTTGCTGTACCATCACTGCGGGGCCAAGTCAATAGTTTGGCTCCTCAGTGAAAAACAAAGGTGCGCTGCATTTCGCTTTCCACTTGTATGCAAATCTCGCACGCCAATTCTCATTGGCCTGTTCTCTAGATCTCGAAGCTGATAGGGGCTCCCTGAAGTGATCCCAATTCGTCGGTGACGTACGTCTCCATTCCCTCCTTCAGGGAACGAGGGTTACCATACGTAACCGAGACGTTTTGGATGGAATGTAGAAAAAGAAGCCCAGGACATAGAAATAAATAATATAAATATTAGTCCTACAGTGGTAATACCATCAATACCTCCTTGGCTTTTCCTAAAACAGAAGTAGATCTAACGATACAAAACAAGATACAAACAAAGGATATAATCATATCAAAAGATACAGTAGTAAAGCAGCACCTAAACCAGGAATATTATAATAGTATTCAAATATTTACAGATGGATCAAAGAATCCAGAATCTGGACATACAGCAGCAGCAGTTTACATTCCCCATTTTAAATACAGCATTGGAAAGAGAATTACAGATCATGTTTCAGTATATACAACAGAAATGATTGGGATTTTAATGGCACTTCAGTGGGTGGAAGTTCATCCTATGGTTGCAGTGATTTGCTCGATTCATATTCAGTTTTAATGAGTTTAAACCGTGGAAAATCAAAGTCAAAGTCAAAGTCAGCTTTATTGTCAATTCTGCCATACGTACAGTACATACATACAGAGAATTGAAATTCTATGACTCTCAGACCCTAGGTGCCTAACAACAACAAAACAATAACAATAACAACAAAAAGTTTAACAGTAACAACAACAGAAGAAAGATTAAAAAGATGGATAAAGTGAATTATAGAGGTAAAGTGGCGATGGCAAATAGTGCAAACAATAGTGCAATTTCAGATTTAAGTCAGTGCAGGTATAAAATAAAATTATAAGAGTGTGTCCAAAAAAAGAGTCTGTAAGAGGGGGAGACCAATTCCTCAGAGAGACAATATAATGAGGTAGATGAAGGGAGGAGAACTGGGGGTGATTCCCAGATCAGGTGCGTGGGGCAGAAGAGGGAGAGTCGGCAGAGTCGGGAGGGAGTTCAATGCCCTGACAGCTTGGGGAACGAAGCTGTCCCTCAGTCTGCTGGTCCTTGCTTGGAGACTGCGTAGCCTCCTCCCTGATGGCAGCAGACTGAAGAGGCTGTGCGATGGATGGGTGGGGTCTCTCGCAATGATGAGGGCTTTGCGGGAGAGGCGGGAGTTATAAATGTCCTGGAGGGTGGGAGAGAGACACCAACGATCTTCTCAGCTGCTCTCACTATGCGCTGAAGTGCTTTACGGCAGGATGCATTGCAGGCGCCGTACCACACAGTGATGCAGCTGGTCAGAATGCTCTCGATGGTGCCTCTGTAGAAGGTGCGCATGATGGGGGCTGGGGCTCCGGCTCTTCTCAGCTTGCGGAGAAAGTAGAGTCGCTGCTGTGCTTTCTTGGTCAGTGCTGTGGTGTTGGCGGTCCAGGAGAGGTCCTCTGTGATATGTACACCCAGAAATTTGGTGCTCCTCACCCTTTCCACGGTCACACCGTTGATGGTCAGAGGAGCGTGCTGGGTGTGCATTCTCCTGAAGTCAACAACAATCTCCTTCGTCTTCTCCACGTTCAGAGAGATTGTTGTCGCCATACCACCTGGCCAGGCGGCTCACCTCGCTCCTGAAGTTTGTCTCATCATCGTTGCTAATGAGACCAACTACGGTCGTGTCGATCTGCAAACTTGATGAAGAGATTGCTGTTGTGTATGGGTGTGCAGTCATGTGTCAGCAGAGTGAAAAGGAGGGGGCTCAACACACATCCCTGAGGGCTCCAGCGTTCATGATGATGGAGCTGGATGAGTTACTGCCGACCGAACTGCCTGAGGTCTTCCCGTCAGGAAGTCCAGCAACCAGTTGCACATCGATGTGCTGAGTCCCAGCTGTGACAGTTTTGGAGTGAGCTGTAGAGGATGATTGTATTGAATGCTGAACTAAAGTCTATGAACAGCATTCTGACATAAGTGTCTTTATTTTCCAGGTGTGTGAGTGCTGAAGTGCTGAATGGACGGTAGTGGCGACGGCGTCATCGGTCGAGCGTTTAGACTGATATGCAAATTGGTAGGGGTCCAGGGAGGGGGGGAGGACAGACTTAATGTGGTGCATGACTAGCCGCTCAAAGCACTTCATATGGATGGGGGTAAGTGCGACTGGACGGTAGTCGTTGAAGCAGAATGGAGATGATTTCTTAGGGACTGGAATGATGGTGGTTGCTTTGAAGCATGTGGGGACGACAGCTTGACTCAGTGAGATGTTGAAGATGTCTGTGAAGACATCAGTGAGTTCCTCTGCACAGTCTCTCAATACACGTCCAGGAATGTTGTCAGGACCTGGAGCTTTGCGTGCGTTGACCCTGCTGAGGATCTTCTCACGCTGTCCCTGGGCAGTGACAACATCAGGTCATCGGGAGGAGGTGGTGACTTCTGTGCAGTGGTGCTGTTGTGAGCTTCAAAGCGAGCAAAGAAAGTGTTCAGCTCATTCAGCAGGGGTGGAGCTGTCACATGTCCGTGCAGGGGCTTATAATCTCTGATGGTCTGAATACCCTGCCACAGGCTCCTTGTGTCTCTGCTGTCGCTGAAGCGATGGGCTATCCTCCTGGAGTACTGTCTCTTAGCCTTCCTGATGCCGCGTGACAGGTTGGCCCTTGCTGTCCTCAGGCCCACCTCATCTCCAGCTCTGAAGGCAGCGTTACGCGTCTTCAGAAGTCTGTAGACATTTCCTGTCAGCCACGGTTTTTGGTTGGGCCAGACGGTGATGGTCTTTGTGACTGTTACATCCTCCATGCACTTGGTGATATAAGAAGTAACAGTCTCTGAGTACTCCTGGAGGTCTGTGGTGTTGTGGTAGGTTGCAGCCTGTTTAAACATGTCCCAGTCAGTGGTGTCGAAGCAGTCTTGAAGAGCCTCTGATGACCCTTCAGGCCAGACTTGAATCTGCTTCTGGACTGGTTTGGTGGCTTTCACAAGTGGTCTGTATGCTGGCATTAACATACCGTGATGTGATCTGAAGCACCAAGGTGGGGGAGGGGAAGGGCTTTGTAAGCTCCTCTCTGTGTAGTGTACACAAAGTCCAGAGTGTTTTTTCCACGTGTTGGGAAGTCAATGTGTTGATGAATTTTTGGAAGCACACTCTTTAAGTCTGCATGGTTGAAATCTCCAGCCAAGATGAGAAAAGCATCTGGGTGGGCTGTCTGCTGATCACTGATGTGTTTATAAAGATTATTTAGTGCCTCACTCCTGTTGTTGTTGTTGGAGCTGGGGGGGATGTATACAGCAACAAGTATAATAGGTGAATATTCCAGCGGTAGATAAAACGGCCGACATTTAATAATCATAAACTCCACCAGGGGCGAGCAGTGTTTGCAGACCACAACAGCATCGCGGCACCACGCATCATTGGTGTAAACACAGAGTCCGCCGCCGTGGGTCTTACCTCCTCGACAGGCACTCTGTCCGCCCGATGGCATGCGCTGATCAAGCTGAATGGCGTGGTCTGGGCGCTGCTGTTGAGCCATGTTTCCATGAACACAAAAACACAACAGTCTCTTACAGTCTTCCGAGTAGAGCAAAGAAGACGAAGATCATCCAGTTTATTGTCCAACGAGCGTACGTTAGCGAGAATGATGGTGGGGATAGCCGGCTTGTGTGGTTTAGCCGCTAGCCTGACACGGATACCTCCGTGCTTCCCCCCTCTTCTGTTTCCTCTCACCCCGTTTGTGGCGCCTCCACTGTGGGAGAGGTGCAGTAGTGGGGGACGGTGATGGGGTAGGCCCCCGGAGAAGGCCATGATCCCGCAGATCTTGAGCGAGCGCCGATCTTGGATTTGAAGACTGTAGTTTTTCCAACCTCGAGCAGAAACTCACGTCTGTAGCTGAAGATGAACGGACGCGACAAGGACGTACAAAAACACTGTGATTTACGTGACGAAAAACACCGGTCCGTCGGGAGAGAGAGAAGCCGCTGCGTGTGCACGCGCCGCCATCTTAGATCATCAACATCCAGGCAGGATATATTGTATGAAATACTACAATATCTATACAGAATATATAGAATAGGAATAAACATTTCCTTTTTATGGGTTCCAGCGCATGTGGTCTGAGTAATACTGAAGTTAAAGTAATAAAATCTGCTCTAAATAGGATGTGGCAAGAGAAATGGGACAAGGAGATAAAAGGTAGACATCTGTATAGTATTCAAAATAAAGTTGGGGTTGAGAGAAATAATTACGGAAGCAGGAAGGAAGATAAATAAAAGATGCTGCTCAAACGAAAGCGAAGTCTTCAGTGTAACCTGTTGCTCTGGCTGTGACTGCCTTGGAAGTCAATGTGCAGAAGAGTTGCTCATCATGTGTTTCAACATTTTCTCCATTTGTTACAGATGGTTCGGTGAGATTGGTTAATTCTAACGAAGATGTACCAGTCAAAATTCTCAGTAACACTGGATCAGCAGAAATTTTTGTCTTGGAGTCTATTTTGTCTTTTTCAAATGACTCTTACACTGAAAACAATGTGTTGATTAGGGGGATTGGTTTGAATGTGATGTCTGCACCCTTACACAAAATTGTTTTGCATTTTGAATTGATCCAGGGAGAACTGGAGGTTGCTGTGCGTTCCTGTTTGCCTGTAGAAGGAGTATAGGTAATCTTGGGAAATGATTTGGCGGGTG
Organism: Paracanthobrama guichenoti; assembly: GCA_018749465.1. Lineage (NCBI taxonomy): Eukaryota > Metazoa > Chordata > Actinopteri > Cypriniformes > Gobionidae > Paracanthobrama > Paracanthobrama guichenoti. The sequence continues at coordinate 499,558 of CM031958.1, forward strand.
AACGTGTTTGGCGGGATGTTCCACCAAATTTGGTGGTTATACCATCAGTATCGACTTTTGAGACAGGTGATGAAAATTTGACCTGTTCCTCTGTTTCCGTCATGCATGATAACACGGTCTATGAGTAAAATACAACCTGATGTTAAATCTGAAACAAAACAGATGGTGAGTGCAACTGCCTTTTTGTCTGTGTCACGAAATGACTTGATTTAAAGAACAGAAATCTGATGTTACTCTTACAGAGTTGTTTGACCGAGTTGTCCCTTATGATGTAATCGACAATCTTCCTCCTTGATATTATCTGGAGGAAGATGTGTTGGTTCGAAAGTGGGTGCCGCATGGAGAATTTGTAATTGGTGATCCCGTGCTACAAATTGTAGTTCCTCAGCCTCCCCTTCAACTTGTCTTACAAATGGCCCATGACGCATCTGGACACTTGGGGGTGAAAAAGACATACAAATTGCTTTTGAAGCGTTTCTGTTTTGCCCTTCGTGCCTCATCCCAGTATTCTGTTTTGGCAATTGAATGAACAAATACTCAGCGCTGAGGAGAGTGTAACATCTCACTTTATTTGATGTAGAATTAGTGGTTATATACAAAGAATACAAGGGGTGTAGAAAAGGTTTGACCAATGAGAGAGAGAGTACATCCTATAGCTCAGGGTATAGGAATGTGATGCATATAGAAAAACAGGTCCAAATATGGTACTCTCCTTGTCCAACATCCAGGCTCTCCTTGAGCTCCTGAAGACCCTTAGCAGAAACCTATTCTTATAGGGACTGGTCCCATATGTTAAACATAGGAACATAGAGAATACAGCTTCCACACACAGGAGAAAACCCTCTCTCCCATTTCTTTCAATGCTGAGACCAACATAAAATCTATCACTTTCTTTTGGCCAAAATTGAAGCGGGATATATCCAACTATATTAAGTCCTGTCAAACATGTCAGCTCACACGAAAGCCAAATCAGTCTATGAATCCTGCTCCTCTGTATCCAGTTCCTGCTATTGGCCAACCATTTGGGCATCTTATTATGGACTGTGTTGGGCCACTACCTTAATCAAAAGCAGGAAATGAGTATTTGCTTACTGTTATGTGCCAGGTGACTAGATATCCAGCTGTGTACCCATTACGCTCTCTAACTGCAAAGTTAGTTGTAAAAGCACTGACTCAGTTTATCTCGGTGTTTGGAATACCACAAATTATTCAGTCTGATCAGGGGAGTAATTTTACTTCCAACTTGTTTGGTCAAGTTTTGAAACAGCTTCATATTCAGCACAACCTTTCCAGTGCTTATGCTCATTCAGGGAGCACTGGAAAGATTTCACCAAACTTTGAAGTCTTTATTGAGAGCATACTGTTCAGATGGGTAATGATTGGGAAGCTGGGTTACTGTGGCCAATGATGACAGCTCGAGAAGCCGCCGTAGAGTACAGTTTAGTCCAAACGACTGTGTTTTTGGTCATGATGTGCATGGTCTCTTATCTGTTTTGTCCGCAGATTGGAAAAAATTTTATCCACCAAAGAATATTTTATCCTATGTGAGTGACTTTCACAGGCGGATTTTTGACGCATGTCAGTTGGCAAAGGCATCTTTGAGTAAAGCGCAAGATCGAATGAAACAACTTTTTGATCAGTGTACAGAATTGCGTTTATTTCAATCGGGTGATCAGGTCCTTGTTCTGTTGCCCATTGTTGGATCACCATTTCAGGCCAAATTTGCGGGTCCATATACTGTTGCTCGCCGGATTTCTGATCTTAATTATCTGATCAATACACCAGATCGGAGAAAGAAGATTAGAGTGTGTCATGTGAATTTGTTAAAGCCTTTTTATGGTTCAGAAGATTTTGCTGACACTAAAATAAATGAAGACAAAGTTGATATACCTGATTCTTCTATTAAACCGATTCTGCTTACAGGTTTGTGTGATGATGATGCTGAATGGTCAACCACTTCAATTCTGATAAGTGGAGACCAGGATGAGATTGATCATGGAGATTCTATTCTTCAGGACCGGTTACACAATTCGCTAAGCTCTTTGCAGAGTTGATTTAGCCATTTAACAGAGGCGCAGCATACAGATTTAATTCATTTGATTTCTGAGTATGCTACACTGTTTCCCGATACTTCAACTCGGACAAATATAATCGAACACGATATTGATGTGGGAGATTCGGCTCCAATTCGTCAACGTTTCAAGATTCAAGATTCAAGCGTTTTATTTGTCACATACAGTTATATACAGAATATACAACCGACAGTGAAATGTAAACAGGTCCGCTCCATGGACAGTACAAATTCACAGTTAAAAAACACGAGGAAATTATAATAGAAATAGAATAAAAAAAGTACTTATATATATAATCTGTACAATTATAAATAAATCAAGTCAAGTAGAAAAAATAAAAATAAAGAAGTGGAATAAAATAAGTGAAGTAAACTGTGCAGTGAGTAAACTGTAGACTTATAAATATGTGGTTAACAAATGTACAAAGAAGTATAATGTGCAAACAGGTTTATAACAGGTTGTTACACAGTAACAACGAGACCAGAAAGTGCAGTGCAATGTCAGTGTATCGATGGTCACGTGATGTTAAGTGACTGAGTTCAGGAGTCTGATGGCCTGGAGGAAGAAGCTCCTCCTGAGTCTCAGTTTTGGCCATCAGGCTTGGAGCGCTTACAGATGGCAGCAGCGTGAAATGAGGGTTTGCAGAGTGATTAGAGTCCTTGATGATTTTAGTAGCTCTACCTTTGCATTTGCAGCGTTTGGTGTAGACGTCCTGCAGAGACAGGAGAGCTGACCTGAGATACGCTCGGATAAGCGCGCACGACTCTTTGCAGGGCTTTGCAGTCATGACTGGTGCTGTTCCCATACCACGCTGTGATGCACTGAGTTAATACACTTTCTATGTACTGAGTTAATAGAAAGTTTTCAGGATAGCTGGTGAAACCCTGAATTTCCTCAGCTGGCGCAGGTGGTACAGTCTTTACCTGGCTTTTTCACCTGTGTCTGAATGTGAGCAGTCCAGGTCAGGTCCTCGGAGATGTTTACACCCAGGCACTTGAAGCTGCTCACTCTCTCTACTGGTGACCCGCTGATCATGAGAGGAGTATGTCCGTTGCTGTCTCTTCCTGAAGTCCACAATCATTTCTTTGGTCTTGCCAACATTCAGAGAGAGACAGTTGTCCTGGCACCATGATGTTAGATGCTCCACCTCGTCCAAGTATGCCGTCTCGTTGTTGGAAATGAGGCCCAGGACAACAGTATCATCAGCAAATTTGATGATAGAGGTGGAGCTGTGTGTGGACAAACAGTCATGCGTGTAGAGAGAGTAGAGCAGGGGACTCAGGACACAGCCCTGTGGAGCTCCACACACTCAGGGTGATGGAGGTGGAGGTGAACTGGCCTACTCTCACCACCTGAGGCCTGCCAGTGAGGAAGTCCTCAATCCAGTGGCAGAGAGAAGGATTCAGGCCGAGATCCAGGAGTTTGGCGGTTAGCTTAATGGGAACTATGGTGTTAAAGGCTGAGCTATAGTCAATAAATAGCAGCCTTCACGGGTTCCCACTTTTGCTGTCGATGTGAGTGAGGGAGGAGTGGAGGACATGAGAGATGGCATCTTCAGTCGATCTATTGGGACGATAGGCAAACTGAAGAGGGTCCAAAGTGTCAGGAATGAAGGCGCAAATGGTATTTTTAATGAGTCTTTCAAAGACCTTCATGACTATAGATGTGAGAGCCACTGGACGATAGTCATTTAGGCAAGAGGTTTACTGTTCTTAGGGACAGGGATGATGGTGGATTTTTGAAGGAGGTGGGGACCACAGATGTAGCGAGGACTCATTAAAGATAGATGTAAACAACCCGGCGAGCTGATCAGCACAGGACCGCAGAACACAGCCTGAAATACCATCTGGCCCAGCAGCTTTCCCTGACGTCCACACGCTTGAGTGCTCTCCGAACTTCATCCTCCGAGACAGAGATCACGTGATTGTTGCTGCTCTGAGTAATTCCCTCTGACGCGCCACTTGGCGGAGTCGCGTTGCTGTGGTTACAGTCAAAGCGAGCGTAGAAAGAGTTTAACTCATTCACAAGCGATGGATCAGCGCTCACCTCTGCAGAGGATTTAGATCCAAAGAGCAGATGGACCTCAGACCCTGCCACATGTGTCGCGAGTCGTTGAGTTGGAAATGAAACTCCACGATCCTTATAACGAAGCTTTGCTGCTTTAACTGTGCGTCTGAGAGCATAGCAGGACGATCTGTATTCAGTCATGTTCCCCGATAGGAGACCAGCGTTGTAAGCGGCAGTGCGTGTGTTCACTGCAGCACGGATTGAATTGTCTACCCACGGTTTCTGATTTGAGAAGGGCGTTATTGTTATTGTTTGCATGGCTTGCTCTGTAAGCATGTTGATGAAGCAAAGCGCCACATCCGTGAATTCGTTTACGTCAGCTGAACTCGCCCGGAACATGTCCCAGTCAACATCATCCAGAGCTGCTTGTAGCGCGGTCTCTGAGTGGGGTGACCAACGCTTAACTTCCCACCTCACCGGGGGTTCCTGAACGAGCCTTTGTTTGTATTCAGGTGTGAGGAAAATGGCGGCATGATCCGATTTGCCAAAAGCTGGAAGTGACCGCACTTTATAGGCGTTCTTAAATGGAGAGTAGCAATGATCCAGCGTGTTTGCTCCTCGTGTATGACAGGAGACGTGCTGGTGAAAGTTTGGCAAGACTTTCTTTAGGTTTGCTTTGTTGAAATCGCCACGTGGCGATGAAAGCAGCATCGGGGTGTTTGTTTATGACGCCGCTGGCAACATCATGAAGGCCAGATAAAGCCAGCTCTGTGTCTGCCTGTGGTGGAATGTAAACAGCGGTCGCGACGACCGCAGAAAACTCCCTCAGCAGATAGAATGGGCCGGTTAAGGTTAGGGTAGGGTTAGGGTTAGGGTAATAGTTGAAAAGGCAAAAATTTGAGAGTCACACTTAGAGAGTAGAGAGATGTGCATCCAAACAGGAGTTCCACGTCACAGCAGTATCAGTTGAGTGTCTCCTGGCTGAACTGTAAATAGAAAAGACTCACATTAGTGAATTGCAGAGAAAAGGAAAAGTATTTTAATTTTCAAAAAAGTAAACACTTAAGAGAGTCGTTGTCTCTTGCTCCGAAATGCCCGGATTGTTCTTGCAGGCCTCCCTTGCTCCTCACATGCCTTGACGTAAGCCTGGTAGGCTTGTGCATGGCTCAGACCTGGGTTAGCCATAACCAACTGAAGTTCTTCATCCGACCACTTTGTTTTGAAGTTGGCTGGCACAGTCTTTGTCTTGACTCTTTCAATGACCTGCTCCATTTCCACTTCTTCCTGCTCCTCTTGTTCAGATAGCTGGGGAGATGGTGCCCACTTTGGAGGTGGCTTTGGGCTTTGCTGGCTGCCGTGGGGCCAACTTGTGGGGAATGGACTGGTGCAGCCAGTTGAGGGTGGGTGAGTGGACAAGAATTAACAGAGACATTGTTTACTTTTTGCAGTTGGCTCTGGCTCAGGGTCACATCTTGAAGTAGTGATCTTAAATATGCGAATGATACAAAATTGCCATTTTGTATCAGCCCTGCGCAACTGACCAGGGTGAGGGTGTTTATTTTCTTCACTCGCTCCAGGTTCTTTGGGACTCGTTTTATTACCGGTTCCATCCAGGGAATCCTTTTACCTCTGGAGGTTGCTGGAGTAGCACAGGCCCCGCTTTTCTATCTCTGCACATACATCTCCAAGAAGTGCAGCCGCCTCTGCCGCAGTTGATGGTGCCTCAGTTGATTTGTGTAGCTCAATGTAATTTTTCCGATTCCATCTTGCTTTGGGATGTCTTTGTTCATCCCAGAAAGTAAGGAAGAACTTTAATTCCTTGGTACCTAACTCCAGACAGGAGTCAACATCATGTCCTGCCGCCCTTGCCATTTCCAGTGCCTTTCCAAAGGTCATAGGATAGTCAAAGCCTTTCCTCTCTGAAAGGTCCCGGCACAGCTGTTCGACTGTCCGGCACCTGACCAACTTCAACAGCAGAGGAGGAGCGTCACCTTTCAGGCTATGTCATACAGGTCAGACAGGATGACCTGCAAGAGTGCCTCTCCGATGATAGCCGGTCCAGCCTCAAGCATGTCAGTGAAGGGAAATATCCATTCTATTCTCAGCCTTTGTATTGTGTCACTGATCCAGATGTTGATCGGTGGTGGAGACTCCCCGACGCGGGCACTACCCACAGGGGACAGTCCCAGAAACCTCTTCTTTTTCATAAGGCTGTTTGGATCTGTGGAGAGGGTCCTGAGGCTGATGGCGTAAGGCCTAGATGGAGGATAGAACAGCCTTCCAAAGAACAGCTCCTCAAGGGCAAGCTCCATCTGGAAAGCCATCCAGCTGTTCTTGTACCCCCCTTTGCTGTGTGAATTCCTTAACAGCCCTTCAAGGGTGCTGGTCAGGTATGTGGCAACAGGTTTCACCACGTGTCGCAGGCCCAACCCTTGGGAATTGTCCTTGAAAGGGAGGTCCATTGGCGTCTGCGCCAGCAGTAGGTGAAGAGCTGGTGGGTTAAAAAAGTCCCTTCCCTCTAGACATACTGGGATGTGTTCCTTTATCAGGAAAACTGCCTCAATCCTTGCATGGGTTCGGCACTGTGATTTCCTGGCCAGGTCATCCATGTATTTGATATAGCTGTGGGCCCTTTGAAGAATCATTTTCAAATGACTCTTATTGTGAACCCCGCAGGTGGCAATCACCCTGGTCACTGGGTGTTTGGTGACCGGCATGTAGACATGGGGTGTGTTTGCATAAAGCTGCAAAAATGTGATTTTAGAATATCGATGGGGACCGCTGAATATGTCAAGAATGCTGTTGTCAACAGTCATGGGGTGCCAATCCAAGTTTGACTGGAAGTTTGCAGCCTCTGGGACGCCGGTGGTGGTGTACAGGTTCTCCCTGTGGCCCACAATTGCCGCATCGTCATGACATCCTCATTAAACCCGTCTCCGGCGTGACGACTCCAATCTTTCAAATAATCTTACGAATATCTATTTACCTAATATGACTTAAGACCTGCAATGTTGCCAGAATTATAATCATACACTGTTTGTTCGTCAGCCAGAGGAGAACTGGCACCCCGACTAAGCCTGGTTTCTCCCAAGGTTTTTTTCTCCATTCTGGCCCTGAAGGAGTTTTGGTTCCTTGCCACCGTTGCCTCTGGCTTTTGGCTTGCTCAGTTGGGGACACCTAAATTTAATCCATATTACCGATCTGCCCGCATTGATACTATATGATACTTGAAATTAGCTGGATAACATCACCGTTTCACCAGAACGGCTGTACAAATCCTGTTGCATTATTTTCCTGTTAACACTGTGAAGCTGCTTTGAAATAATTGGACTTGTTAAAAGCGCTATATAAATAAAGGTGACTTGACAACTGTTTGGAGCCCGTAGCGTGACCACATGAGATCTAGCTGGGGGTCCTTCCCAGACAGGGTACATGCTGCGTGGCATGTTAAGCTCTCCACTCCTTGCCTGCTCACCAAAGACGCTAGTTCAAGCGGGGACGGTTTGTTTTGTCCAAACTTGGAGAGAAAAATTAGTATTCTCTGCATGGGATCCTGGTCAACTTCTCATATGGCCTGCATAAAGATGTCAAGTATGAAGTTTTGGTCGTCACTTACGATGTTCATGCAGATCAGGTCATTGAGGTTGTTCTTCAGTACAGTTGGACGCTGCATTTCTTTGTCTGGCAGTGCCTTTAATTTCGATGTGAAGACATGAATGACAGAATTAATCACTTATGCAGCGTTGGCTCTCGCTGGCACCTCGGTTCTGAAAGCAGTGACGCAGCATATGTTCAAAAGGTATCCACCGTCAACAAACCCTAAGGTGTGCCCAAAGGTCTTTTTTAGGGCAGATATCCCATCAGCGCTGAAATCACTGAGATTCAACAAAATGGCGCCGCCTGTTCGGTCGCTGCTCAGGTCGCTCCACAAAGACTGTGCTTTTATTTACTATTTTACTTTCTTTTACTCTCAATTTTTACAAACTTATCAACTGCACTGATCTGCTATGACAGCAAAACTCTTTTGGACATTGGTTACCTCTACACTGGACTGTTTCAGGACACTTTCGCCGATCCTCTGTGGCCATCTGAGATTCTTCGGAACGCCGAGTTGAACAATGGCCAGACGAAGTCATGCGCGAAGAATCAAGAAACACCGTGGGAAATGCGCTGGTATCCGCAACAGACTGAGGAAAAGGGCATTCAGCCCTCCTCTCCCGAGCATTCTTCTAGCAAATGTTCAATCCTTGGAGAATAAGATGGACGATCTTAGAGCCAGGATAAGTTTTCAATGGGACATGAGAGACTGTAACATCTTTTGTTTGTCCGAAACATGGCTCACGCCCGCGGTCCCGGACACAGCTGTGACGCCGTCGGAGAACTTCTCTGTTTTTCGGATGGACAGAACAGCCGAGGCCGGTAAATCCAAAGGCGGTGGAGTATGCTTCATGAGTTTTTATAAACTCCTCATAGGAAATGCATGGGGATAATTTAACCCTTTCATATCATAGGATATCACAATTAACTATTACTTTAGTGTGAAAAGTAAGTAAAAAAACAAAAAACAAATACCTTGAATTAAATACTGACCTTCTGGACTTACAAAATTGTGAGCTGCAAAACATAGCTTTGCACAGATTTAAAAAGTGACCTATTATATCCTATGACATTAAAATTAATCTATATTTAAATGACATCATGGGTGTGGCTTGTGGTCATCGTAGCACCAGCTTCTGTGGTAAATGTGTAAAATACTCTCCTGTTTAAATGCATATTGCCTGTTGTGCACAGTTGCCCTGAAGCCACCGGGTGGTGGTGCCACCGGCTTTGGGACCGCCATCGCTGCTCGCAGCTTTAATTATTATTTGTCTTTATTGTTAGTATTTGCAGTGTTCTTTGTGCTTGTTATGATGGACCCACTGCTTAAGCGAGCAAACCATTCTAATAGCTAATAATCCTACAGTATGATGGGTAATAAATCATGTCAGCTCAGGTAAATGGCAATATCAAGATTGAAATAAGAATTCAAAGGTGTTATTATGTATGATCATATTTTTGCAACAGAAGGTTCTTTGTGATGACATGTTCTGATTTGATACTCAAACACTGAAGTGTTAGAGTCTAGAGCACTTTGGCTGGTGTACTGACACAGTGTGCACATTCAAAGAGATTTACCACCATATTAAAAGATTAACAGGTTTATCAGTAAAGGACAGTTCATCAATAAATGACAGTTCTGTCATCATTTACTCAACCTTGTGTCTTTCCAAACCTGTATGACTTTCTTTATTATGTGGAACATGGTCATAGCCATATGGTTTACTCATTAATGTTGTACAAGAGTTATGATGACACGTTTAGAGGACTAAGACGTGTCATCAGAGCTCTTGTACAACATTAATGAGTAAACCATGGCCATAAGACTCTCCTGTCTACCTGTTCTCTGGAAGACAACAACAACTTGAAAATGTTTAACTAAAGGTGTGCAACTCATAATTGTAATGTAAAACCTGGCACTGAGGTTGCTGTTGCCAGAAGATCTGAAGGTTTGTGTCCAGAGACCTGCACATGTGTATTTAACTATGTTTGAACTGTAAATTTTTGCATTTCTGTGTCACTGTCACTGGTTATGTGTTTACAATGCAAAGTATTAGTAAATTCACAATAAATACAATTGTCTGTAATGTACTACAAAAAGTTCATGTAGCACATCTGCCTATTTATGTTTAATTTGCACAAGAATAAGCAAGAATGCAGATCCTTCAATGCTTTTCATAAAGAAAATAGTCCAACGCCGTGGTACAACGAGCACACCCAGGCCCTTAAAAAAACAGCCAGGAAAATGGAGCACAGCTGGAAGAAAACAAAATTAGAGATTTTTCGTAATTCATGGAAAGAGAGCATGATCGCATACAGAAAGGCCGTAAAAACTGCTACATCTGCTTATTTCTCGACTCTCTTAGAAGAAAACAAACACAACCCTAGGTATTTATTTGATACAGTGGCTAAGTTAACCAAAAATAAAGCTTCTACTTCTGATGGTTGTAAACAGCACAGCAGTAATGACTTTATGAACTTCTTTACGTGTAAGATCGATAATATTAGGAAGAAAATTATAACCATGCAGCCGTCTACTACAGTATCACATCAGACAGAGCATTGTTGTGTCACTGAGAAAAAATGACATTCATTCACTGCTATAGGAGAGGAAGACACACACACACACACACACACACTCACTGCTACTGCTATAGCTAGAGGAAGAATTGGCTAAACTCGTTAAATCATCTAAATCAACAACATGTATGCTCGACCCTATACCGACTAGGCTATTAAAAGAGATGCTACCAGAGGTCATAGATCCTCTTCTTAATATCATTAACTCATCTTTGTCATTAGGATATGTACCAAAACTTTTAAGTTGGCTATTATCAAACCACTTATTAAAAACCTCAACTTGATCCTACAGAATTAGTCAATTACAGGCCGATCTCAAATCTACCCTTCCTGTCAAAAATACTGGAAAAGGCAGTATCTTCACAATTATGCTCCTTTTTAGAAAGAAATGGTATCTGTGAGGATTTCCTGTCAGATTTAGACCGTATCATAGTACTGAGACTGCTCTCATCAGAGTTACAAATGATTTACTCTTATCATCCGATCGTGGTTGTATCTCTCATTAGTGTTACTCGATGTTAGCGCTGCATTCGACATTATCGACCACAACATTCTTTTGAATAGACTCGAAAATTATGTTGGCATTAGTGGAACTGCATTGGCATGGCTTAAATCATACTTATCTGACCGTTATCAGTTTGTAGCAGTAAATGAAGAGATGTCACACCGATCACAAGTTCAGTATGGAGTACCGCAGGGCTCAGTGCTAGGACTGTTGCTCTTCACCCTGTACATGCTACCACTGGGAGATATCATTAGGAAGCATGGCATTAGTTTTCACTGTTATGCTGACGATACTCAGCTCTATATTTCTTCACGCCCTGACGAAACTTACCAATTCACAAGATTAACGGAATGCATAGCTGATATAAAACATTGGATGTCTAGTAATTTCCTGCAACTTAATTCAGAAAAAAATTCATTTTTAATTATTGGACAAAAAAATTCCACAAGTAGTAACCTAGAACACTGTCTAACACTCGATGGCTGCTCTGTCAAGACCAGAATTATAATCATACACTGTTTGTTCATTGGCCAGAGGAGAACTGGTACCCTGACTGAGCCTGGTTTCTCCCAAGGTTTATTTTTCTCCATTATGCCACCTGAAGGAGTTTTGGTTCCTTGCCACTGTCGCCTTTGGCTTGGCTCGCTCAGTTGGGGACACTAAATTTTCAACTAAATATCCAAATCAATTTAATTACTAAACTAATTTAACTATATCAACTATATTACTGAACTCCCCACATTGTCGCTATATGATAATTGAAATGAGCTGATGACATCACCATTTTCTCCAGAGCGTCTGTACAGCCGAATCAAATTTTGTTGTGTCAACCTTGGATGTTGGGGCAGGCCAATGGGGGTCAAGATTTAGCTTTGGCAGTTATGGTGTTTTCAAGTCATGTCAGAAAGTATATATTTATGAGTTAAAATGCACATGAATATCAGCACAACTCGTGATTATGAGTTTTGGTTACTTTGGACGTTCTTAAGATTTTCAGAGTTATGTGCGTGACACTGAGAAAACATGTCAGAGCCATGGCAGAGTCTGCCCTAGTGAATAAAACTATGCCAAAATAGGCCTACATTTATTTCATACTAACTATACTACAAACCCATTAATATATTTACTGACATATCACTATTCTCAAGGATAGTATGATCACTGTATAGTTTAAATGCAAGATATTTAAAGTACACCTTAAGTATACTTGCAATAGTTCCACTTTAGCACAATCAAATATACTTAAGTATATCTTTAGTTAGACCTCAGCACTATTTATGGATAACTAATGTGTATTAAATAATTTATTAAATAATTTCTTGTTCCAATTTAGCACTTTAAGTATAAAATGTTAGTACAATAACAGGGTATTTATATTAAGTACATAAATATAAATGTATTTGTAGCATATTTAACATAAAATAAATGCATTTCAAATACATTTTAATATATTTATTTTTCACTAGGGTATTCTTGGATATCTGTCTGGTCCACCTCCTTCCAGTTGTCTTTTTAAACACGTCTCCTCCAAGTTTGTCATGTTTACCAATTTAAGAGTCTTAGTATTCTTAAAACAAAAACAAAACAAAAAAACACACTGAAAGCCCCAGCCCTGTCTTCAGTCAGAGGTTGATAGTGCAAGTGATAAGTTATCTTAGGTAAAATAATGTAGGTGTGAAAATCCATCATAACAATATAATAAAAAAAGAACAGAGTAGAATTCAAGGATTCAAGGAAAGTTCAGAGTGTCAACAAAACCAATCATAAAAGTTTGAAGTTCATTTGGAAGAAGGAAGGTATTCATTTTTAGATTGGGTGTCATGACAGTGACGACAATGAATACATTACAAGAAAGCTATAAAATGCTTCGAGTCTTGGCTCTTCTTGTTCAGGTCATTCTGAAAGGAACAAGGTCCTTGTTTTTGCAAAAACTTGTGGTAATTTCCATTTCTCTTTACAATCAAATCTAGTAACAACAGTTGTTGCAATTCTTACAGCAGTAAAAGTTAGAGGTGAGAATTGCTCTGTCTTCCACTCATTCACTCACTCTCTCTATTTTACAGAACAGCCATGGTGATCTACACAGTTACGGCATACACTGGAAAGAGGCTCTTGTCAGGCACCACTAACCATATCTACATCCAGCTGCGTGGTACTGAGGCTGAGAGTGAAGAGCAGAATCTAAATCGCTTTAAGGGGTTTGTCAAGGATCAGTAAGTGCACCCAGTTAAACCATCAGTAAGGAGTTTTGATCCAGAAAACATCAGTCAGAATCCTTTTAATGGAAAATATAAAAATAAATAAATAAAGTTGTTCGTAGTAATGAAAATAAATGTGCATTTGTATTTATTTTAAAATATATTCCCAAATGTCTGTGTAGGTGCATGAATTTAAGATGCACTGTAAGGCATCCCTGGGAGAGCTCATATCTGTCAAGCTCTACCTGCCGTTTATGGGTCTTCTTTATAACCAGTGGTTCTGTGATAAGATCTTGATCAACACGCCAGAAGGTGACGAGATTTTGTTTCCGTGCTTCTGCTGGCTTGATGAGGAGCTTGTTTTAAGATCTGCAAAAGGTAGGCACCATTTCAGATCATAGCCAAAATTCACATTTATTTTTTTATATATATATATATATATATATATATATATATATATATACACACACACACACACACACACACACTTTTGTTTGTTGCAGAAGAATTCCTTTAAGCAAACATTTGTGTCTTCACATGATCAAGCTCAAATAAGGTATAATGCCGGCATGGGTCAGGACTAGAGATGGCATCTATTATACTGTTAGCCTATATTTGTTGTGATGTTCATTGAGTGATGGCTTGCATATACAGTATACTGTATATGTAGTTGTCATTCATGTGTTTTCTTAATTTCTTTTTTTGTATCTAAGACTTTGACTTATCTGTAGGTTATTGCCACAATTAGCCATTTTAGATAAAGTACATTTGTAATAAAATTAAAGTCTATAATAAAAAAAATGACATGGATGACAAGTCATCGTCCTATGCTCCAGCCATCCATCCATCCATCCATCCATCCATCCATCCATCCATCCATCCATCCATCCATCCATCCATCCATCCATCCATCCATCCATCCATCCATCCATTATCTTCTGCTTATCCGGGGCAACAGTCTAAACAGAGATGCCCAGACTTCCCTCTCCCTAGCCACTTCCTCCAGCTCTTCCGGGGGAACCCCGAGGTGTTCCCAGGCCAGCCAGAAGACATAATCCCTCCAGTGTGTCCTAGGTCTTCCCCGGGGTCTCCTCCCAGTGGGACATGCCCAGAACACCTCCCTGGGAAGGCGTCCAGGAGGCATCCGAAATAGATGCCCGAGCCACCTCAACTGGCTCCTCTCGATGTGGAGGAGCAACGGCTCTACTCTGAGCTCCTCCCGAGTAACTGAGCTTCTCACCCTATCTCTAAGGGAGCGCCCAGCAACCCTGCAGAGAAAGCTCATTTTGGCCGCCTGTATCCGGGATCTTGTCCTTTCGGTCATGACCCACAGCTCATGACCATAGGTGAGAGTAGGAACGTAGATTGACCGGTAATCGAGAGCTTCGCCTTACAGCTCAGCTCCTTCTTTACCACGACAGACTGGTACATCGACCGCATTACTGCAGAAGCTGCACCGATCCGTCTGTCAATCTCCCGTTCCATTCTTCCGTCACTCGTGAACAAGACCCCAAGATACCTGAACTCCTCCACCTGAGGCAGAAACTCTCCACCAACCTGAAGTGGGCAAGCCACCCTTTTCCGACTGAGAACCATGGCCTCGGATTTGGAGGTGCTGATTCTCATCCCGGCCGCTTCACACTCGGCTGCAAACCGCCCCAGTGCATGCTGAAGGTCCTGGTCTGAGGAGGCCAACATGACAATGTCATCCGCAAAAAGCAGCGACGAAATCATGTGGTTCCCAAACCGGACACTCTCCAGCCCTTGGCTGCGCCTAGAAATTCTGTCCATAAAAATTATGAACAGAACCGGTGACAAAGGGCAGCCCCGCCGGAGTCCAACATGCACTGGGAACAAGTCGGACTTGCTGCCAGCAATGCGGACCAAGCTCCTGCTCCGGTCGTAGAGGGACCAAACAGCCCTAAGCAAGAGGCCCCGGACCCCGACTCCCAGAGCACCCTCCACAGGATGCCACGAGGACACACGAATGCCTTCTCCAAATCCACAAAACACATGTGGATTGGTTGGGCAAACTCCCATGAACCCTCCAGCACCCTGGAAAGGTTATAGAGCTGGTCCAGTGTTCCACGACCAGGACAAAAACCACACTGCTCCTCCTGAATCCGAGGTTCCACTATCGGCCGAATTCTCCTCTCCAGTACCCTGGCATAGACTTTCCCGGGGAGGCTGAGAAGTGTGATTCCCCCCTGTAGTTGGAACACGCTCTCCGGTCCCCCTTCTTCAAAAGAGGGACCACCACCACGGTCTGCCAGTCCAGAGGCACTGTCCCCAACCGCCACGCGATGTTGCAGAGGCGTGTCAGCCAAAACAGCCCCACAACATCCAGAGACTTGAGGTACTCGGGCGGGGCGGATCTCATCAACTCCTGGTGCCTTGCCACCGAGGAGCTTTTTAACTACCTCGATGACTTCAGCCCAGGTGATGGATGAATCCACCTCTGAGCCCTCAGCCACTGCTTCCTCAATGGAAGATGTGTTGGTGGGATTGAGAAGATCCTCTAAGTATTCCTTCCACCGTCCAATGATATCCCCAGTTGAGGTCAACAGCTGCCCATTTCCACTGTAAACGGTGTTGGTAGGGCACTGCTTCCCCCTCCTGAGGCGGCGAACGGTTTGCCAGAATCTCTTCGAGGCCAACAGATAGTCTTTCTCCATGGCCTCACCAAACTCCTCCCAGGCCCGATAATTTTTTCTTTTTTTTTTGCCTCCACAACTACCCGGGCTGCACTCCGCTTGGTCTGCCTGTACCCGTCAGCTGCCTCAGGAGTCCCACAAGCCAACCAGGCCCGATAGGACTCCTTCTTCAGCTTGGCGGCATCCCTTACTTCTAGTGTCCACCACCAGGTTCGGGGATTTCCGCCTTGACAGGCACCGGAGACCTTACAGGCCACAGCTCCGAGCAGCCGCGTCGACAAGGGAGGTGGAGAACATGGTCCACTCAGACTCAATATCTCCAGACTCCCTCGGGATCCGGTCGAAGCTCCGTCAGAGGTGGGAGTTGAAGATCTCTCTGACAGGGGGCTCGGCCAAACGTTCCCAACAGACCCTCACAGTACGTTTGGGTCTCCCGAGTCTGTCTAGCTTCCTCCCCCGCCATCGGATCCAACTCACCACCAGGTGGTGATCAGTTGACAGCTCCGCCCCTCTCTTTACCGAGTGTCCAAGACATACGGCCGAAGGTCAGATGAGACGACCACAAAGTCGATCATCGACCTCTGGTCTAGGGTGTCCTGGTGCCACGTGCACTGATGGACACCCTTATGCTTGAACATGGTGTTTGTTATGGATAAGCCATGACAGAATACAAATCCAATAACAGAACACCGCTCGGTTCAGATCAGGGGGCCGCTTCCTCCCAATCATGCCCTCCAGGTATCACTGTCACTGCCCACGTGTGCGTTGAAGTCCCCAGTAGAACAATGGAGTCTCCAGTTGGAGCACTTTCCAGCACCCTCCCAGAGACCCCATTAGGGCGGGTACTCCGCACTGCCGCTTTGGGTCTGTGAGGCACATACAACAGTGAGAGACCTATCCCCTACCCGAAGGCGCAGGGAAGCGACCCTCTCATTCACCGGGTTGAACTCCAACACATGGCAGCTGAGCTGGGGGGCTATAAGCAAACCCACTCCAGCCCGCCGCCTCTCACCATGGGCAACTCCAGAGTGGTAGAGAGTCCAGCCTCTCTCAAGAAGTGTGGTTCCAGAGCCCAAGCTGTGCGTGGAAGTGAGCCCGACTATCTCTAGCCGGTACCTCTCAACCTCCCGCCAGGCCTAGCCTTCGACTGTCGCCCAATCCACTCACGCACCGGCCCCATATGATCCCTCCTGCAGGTGGTGAGCCCACAGGAGGGTGGCCCCACGTTGCTCATTAGGGTACCCATGGGGTAGGCCCGAACACCAGGCGCTCGCATACGAGCCCCAAACCCGGCCTGGCTCCAGGGTGGGGCCCCGGCCGCGCCATAAAAAGTCCTGGTTTTAATTAGACTCATATTGGGTTTGTGAACTGCTCTTAGTCTGGCCTGTCACCAAGGACCTGTTTGCCTTGGGAGATCCTACCAGGGGCATATAGCCCCAGACAACATAGCTCCCAGGGTCATTCGGGTACTCAAACCCCTCCACCACGATAAGGTGACAGTTCAAGGAGGGTCCTATGATCAAGTAATGATATATACAAAATCCTTTTTTTTTTTTTTTTTTTTTTTTTTTTTTTAGTTTGCAAACATAAAGCCTTTTAGATTGAATTGATGTTTCCATTTCAGCTTCACTTGTGTTCCAGGACACCAACATAATAGCCCAAAGATACAGGATGAGGCAGCTCAAGAGCAACAAAAGTTATTCAGGTTTGTGGGCAGCAGGCTAAAGTCACGTGTGACAGTGAAATCTCTGCATTCAATTAAAATTAATTCAGTAGAATTAAATTCAGTTGAATATTCTACTCCCAGGTGGCGTGTGTATGCTGAGAGCACACCCCAAGTTATCGACATGACTCTCCTCTTGCTCTGCCAGCTGAAGTCCGATTCTCTTTCACAAAGGAAACAGAGTTTTACTCCAGTGCTGGAAAGCAGTAAGTGACCAAGTCATCTTAGTCCTCCTGTAGTGTTAATCTATTTGTTACACACTTTTTTTTTGTGTGTGTGTGTGTGTGTGTTTACGAGTCTGCTTGACCCAAAATATTGGGTTTTAGAACAACACAACCATAAGAATTTAGGGAAACAACTGAACAGATGTCAACTCTATTGTAATCTCAATTCCAAGCAATATGGACAATAGGCCTATTAATGGATAATCTTTGCCATATAGACTTCCTCTTCCAGGTCACAAGTATCAGTAGCAGCACCATTGAGGCTCCTATCATAGTTGAAAATAAGGAAGACAGATTCTCGCACTTAAAATATACTGTATCACTGTTGCAACTGTGTCTGAGAGTTGGTGTAGTTTCACGGGTAGACTTGAGATTAATTGACTAATTCTGTAGGATCAAGTTGTGTTTTTTTTAAATAAGTGGTTTAATAATAGACAGCTTAAGACATCTTATCTTCCTCTCCTATAGCAGTGAATGAGTGTAATTTTTTCTCAGTGACACTACAATGCTCTGTCTGATGTGATATTGTAGTAGACGGCTGCATGGTTATAATTTTCTTCCTAATCTTATCAATCTTACACGTAAAGAAGTTCATAAAGTCATTACTGCTGTGCTGTTTACAGCCATCAGAAGTAGAAGCTTTATTTTTGGTTAACTTAGCCACTGTATCAAATAAATACCTAGGGTTGTGTTTGTTCTCTTCTAAGAGAGTCGAGAAATAAGCAGATCTAGCAGTTTTTACGGTCGCATTTAAAATGCGAAAAAACCAGTTTTGTTTTCTTCCAGCTGCGCTCCATTTTCCTGGCTGCTGTTTTAAGGGCTCGGGTGTGCTCGTTGTACCACGGCGTTGGACTGTTTTCTTTAATCTTCTTTAAGCGCAAGGGAGCAGCTGTGTCTAAAGTGCTGGAAAAAAAGAGTCAATAGTTTCTGTTGCAAAATCGAGTTCTTCTAGGCTATCTGGCATGCTGAGGAGATGAAACTGATGAGGAAGATTATTTACAACGCAATCTTTAGTGGCGGCAGTGATAGTTCTGCCATATTTGAAGCGAGGATGCTTAGCTAAATTAAGTATACATGTGTAGGGAAATAATAATGGATAAAATAAGAAAAATGGAATTAAATAAAGAGATAAATGAATAAATAAAATAGAGTGGCTAAGTGTATAACCACAACAGGAAGAAATGACGCAATAAAATAATGAATAAGTGTGAGTCTACTACTTTGGTAATAGGTAAAATGTTGGTGGCTTATTTAAACTTTCAAAGTTCAAAGTTTCCAATTAGATTTCTAATTAGATTTAAATGAGAAATGTAGAAATTCTGAAAATTAAGAAATTTCAAAATAGTGAAAATAAATCTAAAAATCATTTGAAGTGACTTTTGAGAAACAAAATTCCAAATAATTAAAAAAAAATTTTTTTTTACTTTGTTAAATTCAAACTGGACAATTAATAATTGTAAACCAGTATTTTCCTTTTCATGTAAAATGCAGGTAACGTAATTAATAATTGTAAACCAATATTTTCCTTTCAAGTAACATATAAGTAAAATAATATACGAAGAAGTGAAAAGAAAGACCAATAGGTGTACGATAAAGTTGTGTTTAAATGGTTAAATCACTTTAACGTTGCTCAAACAGACACTGTATACACCCACTTATGTTAATACTGATGATAACCAGAACTATTGCTAAAGGCTTCAGCATATAGGTTTAATGTAAACAACCACTTCGATTAGCTTAGCCAGTAGCCACCGTAAGGTTTGTTTACAATGTGGCTTCGATGCACTGTGCATGCGCAGTTCAGAATTCACCTGGAAGCGCTGGTTAAGACTTCCGTGTACACAGTCGTGACTATGGTGCCCAAACAAACGCTAGTAGCAAACATGTGAATTGCAAACAGTTTGTATACAGTTGAGAATATTAAATCAAAATCAAATCACCTTTATTTATATAGCGCTTTTAACAAGTCCAATTGTTTCAAAGCAGCTTCACATTGTTAACAGGAAAATAATGCAACAGAATTTGTACAGCCGTTCTGGTGAAACGGTGATGTTATCCAGCTAATTTCAAGTATCATATAGTGTCAATGCGGGCAGATCGGTAATATAGATGAGATTTAGGAGTCCCCAACTGAGCAAGCCAAAAGCCAGAGGCAACGGTGGCAAGGAACCAAAACTCCTTCAGGGTCAGAATGGAGAAAAAAACCTTGGGAGAAACCAGGCTCAGTCGGGGTGCCACAGAATGAAATGAAATGTCGGCGCTTTTCACACTTAACAAATAACAGACTTGCACGTGCAACCGAGCGTATTACGTGACATGTCGGGGAAAACTGAAAATAAAAATAAGAAACACCACTTGTAGGTGGTTTTACAACGTGGGGCTTAACACTCAGTTTGTTAAGAGTGATATTAACTTAAAGCAAGCTAAAGTTTGGCGCTGTAGATGGAACAATAGTGATCTCAGTGGATCTCTCTGCGCATATAAAACAACATTGTAACGATATATCGTTAAACAAAATATATTACAATATAAAAATGTGCTGATATGTATCGATGATGGAAATGATATGATTTGCGATACAGAGTTGTTTCATCCAAGGCTCAACTTGCTGTAGTAAGCCTATTTATATGGAATAATTCACACAAACACAAATTTACAAATGTGCCACAAATGTACATTTTGTCATCATGTACTCACCATCAAGTCGTTTTTCGTTTAACTTCCAAACACAAATGTAGATATTCTTTATGAAACCTGAGGGATTTCTGTCCCTCTATTTATACTCAAACTTACAAGATCCAAAAAATGTCATAAAGGCTAATCGAGTGGTCTAATCCTAATCCAAGTCTTCTGAAGAGACACGAACGACGGCTTAAAATGAACAGATTTACCACAACTGTAGTAAACATAGACGTTCAAATGAGTGCGTGATGCGCGAAAACAACATGAGCGTGAGTAATTCTTGGATGAGCTAAACATTTACAGTTTGAGAGCGGTCATTTTGACACACTTTCTGGCGATTAGAACTGTGATTGATTCTTTGATCATCTGACGCGCACGCACATTTAGTTTTGGTAGTATGATTATTCAAAGCATTTTAGATGGTTTATTCTTATATGTATAGTGCATTAATAGCGAGAGCGGCGGGACATAGTGAGCACCGGAGAGAATGCTGCCTGCATTGAAAGCGTGAGTAATGCGTGAGAAGAAAAAATAGTTTACAGAGTTTCAGTGACATTATTACATTAAACGACTATATATAATGTTGAATATAGTGTATAATAATGCAATGGGGAATATTTATGGTCCTGATAATAATGCAATAATAATACAATAATAATAATACAATAATAATAATAATAATAATAATAATAATAATACTTTAATAATAGTAAAAAAAAAAAAAAATCTTTATTTTGGCTTAAAATATTGTGATCCATATCGTATCGTGAGTTCAGTATCGCGATTTTATATTGAATCGTGACACTTGTATCGTTACGCCCCTACTGTTGATTCTTTCAATGTCAGCTTTACTTGATTTCAAATCACACTGAGACACGCAGTGTTATACAAGATGTGTTTACAAACAGGCAAGTTTTTAGCTTTTTTAACACAAGAGGATATAGCTTTGAATTGCAGTGGAACACACACTCAATTAATAGCTATAAATAAATATAAGGCCTTAAGAAATGACACACTCATCTAATCGCGCTGTGAGGAGATTATTCGTCCTTGCAGGGAATTTAAATTTATGCAGTTCATTTTGTTCAGCTCTCTCTGGCTGAGTGATATATGTATAGCTTTTGAATGACATTGGAACACGAAATGGCATCAATTCAGCTATAAACAAGGCATTCTAGAAATTGAGGAACAAGCTCAATTGTTACTGTATCATATAGTGTGAAATCTCAGATCTTTAATTTACTGGAGTCTTAGAATAGTGAGGCAGACTCAGGTTGGCTTTCTCTGCATTCATTCAGCAGTGCACTCATTCAAACGGGCCGCGCAGTGCACGCTGCTCATGTCACTGTTACACCACACACACACACACACACACGCACACACGCACACGTGTCTAGGGATCCTGATCTCTCATCTGCACAAATAAAAGATAAATAACTTTTTATCTTGCTTGATATGCTACCAATTCAGGTTTAACTGGCCACATCATTCTCCACCATATATGTAAGGGACTCTGTATAAGGGGAAAAAGGTCTATTTAGCTCAAATTAATTTATGAATTACTACATAGGGAATTTTGAAAGAGTTTATTTTACGGCCGTGCAAATGACTCGTCCAGCATTCATTTGAACGGGCCGTAACTATCAACTCTGCAGCGGATATTATTATCCGCACAATAGTGAAACACTATTTACCAGCCTGGTAACAGTTTGAGTTTAACAGTTTTCAGCAGTTTAAGACATTAAACATCTCGGTTACGTATGTAACCCTCGTTCCCTGAAGGAGGGAACGGAGACGTACGTCGGAACTGACCGACGAATTGGGATCTGTTTTCAGAGACCAATCTGCTTCGAGTGTTTCTAAACGAGCCAATATCGATACGGTCCACGCTCCGCCCGCTATGCGGGTATAAATACGGAAGTGGAATACCGCATCCTCGCTTTTCAACTGAGGAGCCGAAACAAGTGGCTCGGCCTTCAGCTGAAGCACAGCACCTGGCGACGGGACGTACGTCTCCGTTCCCTCCTTCAGGGAACGAGGGTTACATACGTAACCGAGACGTTCCCTTTCAGTCACGTTTGACGTACGTCGGAACTGACCGACGAATTGGGATCCCTACCAAAACGCCAGGATGCTGGCCCTTCCAGCGCCCTGCTTGAGCTCAATGGACCATTCCTTCATTGGAGAGGAAGTCAGGGCTCCAGGCAGGGAAGGACAGTCACTGCTGTTCCTGCAAGACCCACTCAGAGTGACTATTGGATAACGCTGGGAAAGCGTGCCCGTTTGGGAACGGGACGCTGTGGGTGCCACGTGCCTCAACGGAGGGAGAGGTGGCAAATTACGCATAAGGACTAGCCTATCAGGGTAGTACAACATATGGCAGTCTCTGGGGTGGATCCAGCCTGATCCCAGGGGGGAAGAACACCGCCAGAGTACTGCCAGTAGCTCTAGGCAATTGATATGCCAATGCAGTTGGGGCCCTGTCCACAGACCCGAAACTGCATGCCCTTTGTATGTGAAAAAGCCGGTGGATGAGGCATCCGTGAAGACCACAGCATGCCTGGACACCTGTTCTAGGGGCACTCCCGCCCGTAGAAACGGAAGGGTCCGCCCACGGGCTGAAGGTTTGGCGGCAGTAAGGGGTAACTGAGACCCGGTACTTGCCGCTCTGCCACACCCATCTCGGGACTCGGCCGTGAAGCCAGTGCTGAAGCGGTCTCATATGTAGCAATCCGAGCAGCGTTACCGTGGCTGCAGATGCCATATGTCCCAGGAGCCTCTGAAAGAACTTCAGTGGGACCGCTGTCCTGCCTTTGAACGTATTCAAGCAGTTCAGCACTGATCGAACTCGCTCCTCTGTGAGGCGCGCAGTTCGATTGACCGAATCCAGCTCCATACCGAGATAAGAGATCCTCTGTGTGGGACAGTGTTTGCTCTTCTCTCGGTTGACCCGAAGGCCCAACAGGCTGAGGTGACGGAGCACCAGGTCCCTGTGTTCGCACAACTGCTCTCTGGACTGGGCGAGCATGAGCCAGTCGTTGAGGTAGTTGAGAATCCAAACGCCGCGTTCTCTGAGCGGAACAATGGCTGTCTCCGTGACTTTCGTGAAGACATGGGGCGACAGGGACAGCCCGAAGGGCAGGACTTTGTACTGATATGCCCTCTCCTCGAACGCAAAGCGTAGGAACGGTCTGTGTCTCGGGAGAATGGAGACGTGAAAGTACGCGTCCTTCAGGTCGATCGCTGCAAACCAATCTTGGGGACGGATGCATTCGAAAATGCGTTTCTGCGTCAACATTCTGAACGGGAGCTTGTGCAGGGCCCGATTCAGGACACGCAGGCCCAAGATTGGTCTCAACCCACCCCCTTTCTGGGTACAATGAAGTAAGGGCTGTAGAACCCTGACTTCATATCGGCTGGAGGAACCGCTGGCGAAAGGAGGGGAGGCGAGGAGTGGCAAGGCCCGGGGGCGTCGCACACTGCCCGCCTGGGCCTCCTGGAGCCCAGGGAGGGAGGAAACTGCTCTCTTAGTGAAAATGTGGGTACCGCTAGTCTCCGGAGAGCCAGCGGCAGGCGTGTTGTGTGTGTGTGTAGACCCCCCGGTCCTCCTCCCGGGGGGGTGGGGAGAGGTGCGGACACCACCTCCCGTCGAGCAGTCCCTCTCGCCCCTGGGCTGCCCGCCTCAGGGCCGCTTGCCTACGCTTGCCGGCAGGCTTAGCGGAGCCCTGAGCGGGTTGGGCGCCCCCCTTTCGTCCGGCGCCCTGCTGCCCGGGTGGAGGGGCTTAGCAGGGGCGGAGGCGGACGCAGGGGGACGCCCTCGGCGACGAGCAGGCGGAGGCGCTGCAGCCGACGACTGGGTGGAGGCAGCAGCAGGTCGTCGGGGCAGGATATTTTTGATCGCCTCCGTCTGCTTCTGGGCCATCGAGAACTGCTGGGCGAAGTTCTCGATGGCGTCGCCGAAGAGGCCGGCCTGGCAGACAGGGGCGTTGAGGAACCGCACCTTGTCAGTATCACGCATGTCTGCCAGGTTCAGCCACAGGTGGCGTTCCTGGACCACTAAGGTGGACATCGCCCAACCCAGGAAGCGCGCGGTGACTTTCGTCGCCCTGAGGGCGAGGTCCGTCGCCGTGCGCAGTTCCTGCATAACGCCTGGGTCAGAACTACCCTCGTGCAGTTCCTTGAGCGCTTTGGCTTGGTAAACCTGCAGGAGTGCCATGGCATGCAAAGCCAACGCGGCCTCTCCGCAGGCTGTGTAAGCCTTGCCCGTCAGCGCGGACGAGAACTTACATGCCCGGAGGGGAGACGTGGGTTACCCCGCCAGTCGGTGACGGTCTTGGGACACAGCTGCATCGCAACCGACCGTTCGACTGGGGGGATCCCCACGTAGCCCTTAGCCGCGCCGCCATCGAGGGTAGTGAGGACGGAGGAACCAGTCGATCGATGTCTGGGGCTGAAGGGCGCCAGCCACGACCTCGTGAGTTCCTGATGCACCTCCGGGAAGAATGGAACCGGGCCGGGGCGCTGAGAACCAGCACGGGCCGCTCCGAGAAACCAATCATCCAGCCGCGAGGGCTCGGGACACGGTGGAGGGTTCCACTCGAGCCCGACCCTCGCGGCGGCCCGGGAAAGCATAGCCGTGAGCTCTGGATCAGGCTCGGGCAACGCTACTACCACACCCGAAGGGGCAACGCAGCCGAGTCTTCATCTCCAGAGTCCATTAGCTCGTCCCCGATGCAGCAATCGACATCATGTCCTCAGCCGGAGCTCCAAAGGTAACGGCTGGTCCCCATGGAGGGACCAGGGCGCTCCTTTGGAAGCTCCACCGGCGCAGCGGAGGGGGAGGGTCCCGAGGGGCTTGGTGTCCCGTCGGGGTGCCCTCACAGTTACCCTCAGGTCTCCACCAAAGGCATCAGCCAAAGTAGCAGCCCTCTGCTTTGCAGCGGAGGACCACTAGATCGGGGATGCGCAATGGGACTCCACCCTTTTGAGGTAATCGAGCCTAGACCGTAGGACTGCAATGGTCATGTTCCCGCAGTGGGAACATGAGTCATTCACAAAAGCTGCCTCAGCGTGCTGAACGCCCAAACACGTGAGGCAACGATCGTGACAGTCAACTGGGGACAGGAAGCGACTGCATCCAGAAACACACGGTTTGAATGACATCTTGGAGATGCAGGGTCAAACCGTGTTTTGCTCTTTTAAGAGAGGAAAGAAAACTCTAATAGTGCTGAAGCACACAGGGAGATGGCCGCGGCTCACAGCAGTTCAAAGGTGCAAGCCTGCTGTGAGCACTCAGAGGACGCCCAGGCAGGCTGAGAACAGCTGATCCCTCGAGAAGCGACCACCCGCTGAATCGCGTCGTCACACCCACACCCGGAAGTCGAGCGATCCTTTCCAACTCGCCGTAAAACACTCTTCGCAGGAAACCCAGCATTAAAGCAACAACAGGGTTCGGCTCGGAAGTAGAAAGCGAGGATGCGGTATTCCACTTCCGTATTTATACCCGCATAGCGATATTGGCTCGTTTAGAAACACTCGAAGCAGATTGGTCTCTGAAAACAGATCCCAATTCGTCGGTCAGTTCCGATGTACGTCGAACGTGACCGACTGAAAGGGAACTCGTAAGCACATGTTGCAGCAATTTTCAACTTCTGAAATAAGTAAAGACAAATCTTGGTAAATTTAATAAAATGGTTTATTCTTTTGCAAAAGAAGAGTGAACAGTCGTATAGCCATCCTGAATGTCTGCAGAGCATTGTCTTGTAAGGGTGGATCGCCTACAGTGGTTCTGACTGCAGGGTTGCCGAATGACTAAAGAAACGTTATCAGCAAGAGCAATAGGTAACACTTCAAAGTCAATACCAAATCAAAACTAGTTGGCACATAATTTGTAATTGAAAGAATTTAATGACAAAATCTAGCTATGGTTACACTTAAAATAGTTACAAAATAAATGTATGAGATGATAAAAACGTATACCATTAATCGTACCCAGCATGAATGTTACCTGAGGGATAGAAAGAGAGAAGGGGGAGAGACAAAGAAGAGAAGAGCCAAAGAGAAGGCCCCCAAGAAGAGAGATAAAAGAAGATTGTAACTGTTGCTCTGTCTCTTTTATTCACTGGCTCCATTCCTTGACCATGTGACTGAAACCCTCATGTGAGACTTTCAAACTGACCAATCAGACTTCCCCCACTGTACTACAGGTGTGACATTTGGCCTACAGGCCTTCAGCATTTCTTTGTCTTTAGGAATTCCAAATGGCCCTTTCGGTAAGAAAGATGGGGGTTGAAAACAGTAAAGCAAATGTCTTTGTTCATTTTCAAAAATCTAATATCTTTGATTACTTTCAATCCTACAGTCTGCTAGACTAAACAATCAAACCTCCTCTTAAACCCTTTCCAAGGTCAGCATCTCTGCACTCATGTAATTTTCCACACATCCTCAAATAACTTCATATGTCTTACATGCAAACACTTGGACCCTCAAAATTTAGATGGACCATGACGCCTAGGGTCATAAGACCCACATTTAGGTGGACAGTGACCTCTAAGGTCATGAGCTGGTCACTTTTTTGCTCCTCCATGGATTTTAACAGTCAGGCATAGCAAACAGAAAACACATGCATGATCCTTTGATATATGGATAAATGTGAATGATAAACTCTCATTCATAATCATTAGAATTAATTTTCTTATATGATAAAAAAAAATTTCCCCCACCACAGCACATAACACTAGAACACTTATCTTTAAATACAAACAAAACGTAAGACTAATATCTAACACACACAGAAGGACAGTGAGAAAAAGAATACGTTTTAAGAGAGTGAAATGATGAAATCTCAAGTTTCTAGCAATATATGTATTTAAAACACATTACAAATGGTGGCTGATCCTCAGGGTGGATATACACTCACCTAAAGGATTATTAGGAACACCTGTTCAATTTTGGCAGTTGCTTCAATGCATTTAGGGGTGTGGTCCTGGTCAAGACAATCTCCTGAACTCCAAACTGAATGTCAGAATGGGAAAGAAAGGTGATTTAAGCAATTTTGAGCGTGGCATGGTTGTTGGTGCCAGACGGGCCGGTCTGAGTATTTCACAATCTGCTCAGTTACTGGGATTTTCATGCACAACCAATTTCTAGGGTTTACAAAGAATGGTGTGAAAAGGGAAAAACATCCAGTATGTGGCAGTCCTGTGGGCGAAAATGCCTTGTTGATGCTAGAGGTCAGAGGAGAATGGGCCGACTGATTCAAGCTGATAGAAGAGCAACTTTAACTGAAATAACCACTCGTTACAACCGAGGTATGCAGCAAGGCATTTGTGAAGCCACAACATGCACAACCTTGAGGCGGATGGGCTACAACAGCAGAAGACCCCACCGGGTACCACTCATCTCCACTACAAATAGGAAAATGAGGCTACAATTTGCACAAGCTCACCAAAATTGGACAGTTGAAGACTGGAAAATTGTTGCCTGGTCTGATGAGTCTCGATTTCTGGATTGCAGAAACATGGATGAACATGGATCCATCATGCCTTGTTACCACTGTGCAGGCTGGTGGTGGTGGTGTAATGGTGTGGGGGATGTTTTCTTGGCACACTTTAGGCCCCTTAGTGCCAATTGGGCATCGTTTAAATGCCACGGCATTTAAACGTATTTGCCACTAATACAAACACAGTATTAGTATGGTGTTCCTAATAATCCTTTAGGTGAGTGTATATGTTTGAGGCACTAAAACAGTTTGGATTTGAAGACAGATTTATCAACTGGATAAAATTGTTTTATTACCATCCGTCCTCATCTATTTTGACCAATGGTATTAGATCCAGCTCTTTTGAACTGCACTGGGGTGTACAACAAGGTGGTCCTTTATCACCTCTTCTTTTCAACATTGCACTTGAGCCACTAGCTGTAGGAATCAGAACTCATCCACATATTCATGGTATTTTATTGGACAATGCTGAAAGTCTGGTTAATTTATATGCAGATCATCTGTTACTATGTGTTAAGGATCCTTTGGTTTCTGTCCCTAAAATCTTAGATTATATTGATACTTTTAGTAAACTTTCAGGATATTCAATAAATTGGAGTAAAAGTGAATTTATGCTGTTAACAAATAACTTAAGTGAAACCTTTCTGAACAGTATATCATTTAAAATAGTGGAGGATCACTTTACATATCTTGGCCTGAAAATTCCAAAGAACCCTAAATATTTGTTTAAATAATTTTTTTTTTAGACATTAACATTTCTAGACATGATTAACAAACTCAAATTAAGCATCGAAAGTTGGAAACTACTTCCTTTATCACTAATTGGCTGTGTGATGGACAGAGCACTGCTCTCGCCGAGACCGGCTCACCACGACTTGGTGGATTCAAAAACGGTTGGACAGCATGACCTGGTCAGCAGGTTCCAGCAGGTTCCAGCAGGAGGTTAAATCCGCCTTGCCCTCTACAGGTGCCCTCTTGGGACCTCGCAGTGGTTCTATCTGCCCTGCAGAGAGCTCCCTTTGAGCCCCTGCAGTCTACGGAGTTGAGGTTCCTTTCAATGAAAGTGGCGCTCCTGATTGCTCTGGCTTCCATCAAGAGGGTAGGGGACCTGCAGGCATTTTCGGTTGATGATGCGTGGCTGGAATTTGGGCTGGCTAACTTTCACGTGATCCTTAGACCCCAGCCCGGATATGTGCCCAAGGTTCCCACCACTCCCTTTAAGGACCAGGTGGTGAACTTGCAAGCACTGCCATTGGAGGAGGGAGACCCAGCCTTGGCACTGCTCTGTCCAGTATGCATCCTTCGCGCTTACGTAGACAGGATGCAGTATTTCAGGACCTCAGACCAGCTCTTTGTCTGCTACGGAGGAAAGCAGAAAGGGAAGGCTCTCTCCAAGCAGAGGATGTCTCACTGGATAGTGGATGCCATTGTCTTGGCATATCAGGTCCAGGGCCTGCCATGCCCCCTAGGGGTTAAGGCACAATCCAATAGGAGTGTAGCCTCCTCTTGGGCTTTAACGCATGGCACCTCACTAACAGACATTTGCAGAGCTGCAGGCTGGGCGACACCCAACACATTCCCAAGGGTTAGGGTTAGGGTTAGGGTTAGGATGTTCCTATAACCTCAGAGTGGAGCCTGTGTCCTCCCGTGTACTCACCTCAACTGGCCAGTAACTGGACATGCTCAGGTGTCTTCACTTGCCATTCCACGCCACGGACTGAATGCATGCATGTTTTTACTCAGGTGAGTTTCCCAATAAGCCCTGAGTTCCTCCAGCACTGTTGATACCGACACCAGAGTGCATGGCCACTTGGTCAGCCCTTGTATTAGGCTAGGTGCCTCCATGTGCATGGTTCCCCTGTTGGGTAACCCCCACATGTGTATCTCCACGGTAAGTCTCTTCGAGCATGTGTCTTCCCTTGGCAAGACACCTTGCCTCCCCTGGGGTTGAAAGATTCCACCTGCGGTTGGATACTCCGGGAAGCTCCATATGCAGCCCATACGTGGGTCATATGTGTATTCTAAGTCCTCCCTTCGGGCAGGCACTGTGTTGCATTTCTGTGTGTACCTTGGTAAGCTGAGCCCAGCCCCTCATTCGTGCCAGGCTTCACGGCAGGGTGCTCAAGTCAGCACAAGATGCTGGAAGACCGCTGTTGTGGCAAGATTAACCATGGTATTGCTACTCTAACCATAGTTTAAACATGGTATTTGTAGTAAAACTGTGGTTATATAAAAGGTAATCAATTAGCCAAAAAACACTTTACTACACTTTTACTATAATAAAACCATGTTTATTTTTTGTAAAGGAAAAACGACTGATACCAGCTCTCATTGATGTGTGTTGGGTCCCCACTATGATAACAGTAACTTTATCAAACTAGAAGGTTTGTAAATCAGCATACTATCATCTGAAAAATATTGCAAGAATTAGATGCTTTGTTTCCAAGCAAGACTTAGAGAAACTAAGTCTTGCTTTCATCACCAGTAGCGTGGACTATTGTAATGGTCTTCTCACCGGCCTTCCCAAAAAGGCCATTAGACAGTTGCAGCTCATACAGAACGCTGAGCAGAACCAGAACAAATGACCATATCACACCAGTCCTCAGGTCTTTACACGGGCTTCCAGTTACATTTAGGATTGATTTTTAAAGTACTATTACTTGTTTATAAATCACTCAATGACCTAGGACCTCAATACATTGCAGATATGCTAATTAAATACAAACCAAACCGATCACTTAGATTATCAGGATCAAGTCAGTTAGAAATACCAAGGGTTCACTCAAAGCAAGGAGAGTCTGCTCTTATGCCAGCCACAGCTGAACCAGCTTCCTGAACAGATCCGATGTGCTCCAACAGTACCACATTCAAATCCAGACTCAAAACACATCTGTGTGTCATGACAGACTGGAGGACACAGAGGTTAGTGAGCGGTGACAAGTTTATTGGAGTCAGGCAGTGAAAACAGTGAACTGGTGAAAACACAGGGGAGGTGCGAGGCTTAGCTGGAGTGGCGAAGGCGGATGACAACACGAAGGGACTGGGGAGCGTGGAATCTCGGAGAACCCGGAAGTAGAGCTAGCGAAGGCTTGCAGAAGGCGCAGAGTAGCGGGACAGTCGGACTAGCGTGAGCTGAGACCAGACACTGAGTGAGGGGAGAGGGCTGGTGATAAAGGCTTCAGTGATGGGAAACAGGTGCGGGTGCTCAGTACTCAGGTGATTGGGAACGAGTGGGCGGAACGTGGGAGTCTGGAGCAGAAGGCGTGGCTGAGTCCGTGACAGTACCCCCCTCCTCACGGGCAGCTCCAGAGGACCGCGGCGGACGACGGCGAGGCCGGCCTCGGCCCCGAGGTGCGGGACGGTCTGGGTGTGCGGCGTGGAACTCGGCCAGGAGCGAGGGGTCCAGAATATCGCCCCGCACCACCCACGAGCGTTCCTCGGGGCCGAATCCCTCCCAATCCACGAGATATTGTAGGACGTTGCCTCGCCGTCGGGAGTTGAGAATGGTGGTAACCTGGTAGATGTGTTGGTCCGCCGGGTCCACCGGAGGGGGAGGCACTGCATCTGCCCCAGACTCTGTGGAGGAAGGGAGAACAGGGTCAGTGTAGGGTTTGAGGAGGGACACGTGAAAGGAAGGCGAAATACGATATTGCGGGGGTAACTGTAACCTGTAGGTGACCTCGTTGATCTGCCTCAGAATCTTGAAGGGACCGATATATCGGGGACTCAGCTTGCGACTGGGCAGCCGTAGGCGAATGTCGCGGGTCGAGAGCCACACCATCTGGCCGGGGTGGTATCTAGGAGTGGGTCCGTGACGACGGTCGGCCTGGTTCTTCTGCCTACGGACTGCCCGTTGCAGGTGGACGTGTGCTGAGTCCCACACCCTCTCGCTCTCCTGAAACCAGTGGTGGACAGCTGGAACATCCGTGGGCTCTCCAGACCAGGGGAACAGTGGGGGTTGGAAACCTAGGATACATTGAAACGGGGTGAGCTGAGTGGATTCCTGACGAAGTGAGTTCTGAGCATATTCAGCCCACGGAAGGAAGCGGTTCCAGCTGTCCTGGTGGCGGCCACAGTAGGCGCGGAGGTACCTCCCGATCTCCTGTATCTTACGCTCAGTCTGGCCGTTGGATTGGGGGTGATATCCGGAGGTGAGGCTGACGGTGACGCCCAGGAGTGAAAAGAAGGATTTCCATACACGTGAGATGAATTGGGGGCCCCTGTCAGAGACTATGTCTTCGGGGAGGCCAAAGTGTCGGAAGACGTGGTGGAATAAGGCCTCCGCTGTGTTTCCAGCGCCGTGGGGAGTCCTGACAGGGGAATGAGTTTGCAACCCTTGGAGAACCGGTCGACTACTACCAGGATGCAGGTGTGACCATCGGAGGGAGGAAGATCGGTGAGGAAGTCGATACCAAGGTGGGACCAGGGACGGCGTGGAATGGGTAAGGGGACCAGCTTGCCTTCTGGGAGGTGACGGGGAGTGTTGGTGGTGGCGCAGACTGAGCATCCTCAAATGAAGCGGGAGACGTCCTGAGCCATACTGGGCCACCAGTAACGACCTTGAATGAGCGAGAGGGTACGCTGGCTGCCTGGGTGTCCAGAGCCCGGAGAGGAGTGTGCCTGGTCCATGAGGGACGGTCGGAGAGTCGCCGGAACATAGGTCCGTCCCTCAGGACACCCCGGCGGAACTGGGTCATCGTGAGTTGCCTCGGCAATACGTTGGTCTAGGGCCCACTGGATGGGGCTGATGATAACGGCCGGAGGGAGGATGGGTTCAGGAGGGGCAATGGAGTGGTCGGGTAGAAACTGGCGTGAGAGAGCGTCTGCCTTGAAATTCTTCTCTCCGGGACGGTAGGTGACAGAGAAGTCGAAGCGGGTGAAAAACAAGGCCCATCTAGCCTGTCGTGGGTTGAGCCTCCTGGCCTCTCGCAGGTATTCCAGGTTTCGATGGTCGGTGATCACCTGGAACGGGTGTTTGGCTCCCTTCAGCCAATGCCGCCACTCCTCCAACGCCAGTTTGATGGCAAGCAACTCACGATTCCCGATGTCGTAGTTCCGTTCCGCCGGGGACAGCTTCTTGGAAAAGAAGGCACATGGATGGAGTCGTGGAGGCTCACCCTGCCGCTGCGACAGTACGGCTCCTACCCCCACATTCGAAGCGTCCACTTCCACGACGAATGGGATCTCAGGATCAGGATGAACGAGGGTAGGAGCCGTACAGAAGGCTTCCTTGAGTTGCCGGTATGCCTGTAGGGCTTCAGGGGTCCAGGACAGGGATTTGGGATTACCTCGGAGCAGTGCGGAGAGGGGTGCTGCTATGGTGCTGAATTGTCGAATGAACCGGCGATAAAAATTAGCGAACCCCAGGAAGCGTTGCAGCTCCTTGACTGTGGTAGGTTGGGGCCAACTCCGCACTGCTCAAACCTTCCCCTGGTCCATCTGGATGCCGCTCTGGTCCACGATGTACCCCAGGAACTGGGTGGAGCTGCGGTGGAACTCGCATTTTTCCAGTTTCAAGTACAGTTGTTGTTCTCGGAGTCGTTGGAGGACCTGCGCAACGTGATGATGGTGGTCGGTCAGGTTATGGGAGTACACCAGGATATCGTCGATGTAGACGATTACAAATCTGTTGAGGAAATCTCGGAGGATTTCGTTCATAAAACCTTGGAAGATTGCGGGGGCGTTGCACAATCCAAACGGCATAACCCTATACTCGTAGTGTCCTGCAGGGGTGATGAAAGCAGTCTTCCACTCGTCGCCCTCTCTGATCCGGATAAGGTTATAGGCGCTGCGCAGGTCCAACTTGGTGAAGCAGCGAGCTCCCGCAGCTGTTCCAGAGCGGCGGGAACCAGGGAAGCGGTATCGGATCTTGACCGTCTGATCGTTGAGCTTCCGGTAGTCAATACACGGTCTCAAGCCCCCGTCCTTCTTGCCCACAAAGAAAAAGCTAGAAGCGGCAGGGGAGTTGGAAGGCTGAATGAATCCTTGGTCGAGGGCCTCCTTAATGTACTCCTCCATGGCCTGTTGCTCCGGGATGGACAGGGGATAGATACGTCCTTTGGGAAGAGATGCCCCAGGCAGCAGGTCTATCGCGCAGTCCCATGGCCGATGAGGGGAAGTTCGGTGGCCGTCGTTTACAGAACACGTCCTGGAACGCCCAATACTCAACGGGAATGGCCTGACTGGGAGCAGACGTGGGTTCATCCAGGGATGCGGAGGCCAGGGGAAGAGAAGTGTGAGATGGGTTTCTCTTAACGGGGAGTAAGCAGTTTTGCCTGCAGTCCTCACTCCATCGTAGAACCTTCCCAGTAGACCAATCCATGGTGGGTGAGTGAGCAGCGAGCCACGGGCGTCCCAGGACGATATCGGCAGTAGACCCCTCCAGCACCAGTAGGGAGAGTTGCTCTCGATGAAGATAGCCGATCTGCACCGTGATGGGGTCCGTGACGTAGCGAATGCACCTCTGACCCAGCGGCTTTCCCAAGATGGAATGTGCGCGATACCGAGAGGACAGGGGGGATATCTTGACGTGGAGCTTGAGGCGCATTTCGGAGGAGATGAAATTTCCTGCCGATCCAGAATCTATAAGGGCTTTCGCTGAAACAGAACCGAACGGGGTAGTTAACATAACGGTGGTTAACAACATTACCGGGTCAGTGTGAAGGCGTCGATGGATTGGGTTACGGGGCCGTTGGCTTCCATGATGGCTCGGGCCCATTGGAGCGCTCGCCCGGTGAGGTGAGTGACGATAAACGCTAGTTTTGAACGGTCGGTGGGGAATTGATGAGCCTGCATTTCGAAGTAAAGAGAACATTGCAAAAGAAAACCGTTGCATTCCTCCGCCTCACCAGCGTAGGGCGCTGGTCGGGCCACGGGACTGGCGGAGGCAGTCAACGAGGAAGATCCCAGACGCATGGCATGGAGAAAGGCTTGGGTGACCGACTGGAGGACACAGAGGTTAGTGAGCGGTGACAAGTTTATTGGAGTCAGGCAGTGAAAACAGTGAACTGGTGAAAACACAGGGGAGGTGCGAGGCTTAGCTGGAATGGCGAAGGCGGATGACAACACGAAGGGACTGGGGAGTGTGGAATCTCGGAGAACCCGGAAGTAGAGCTAGCGAAGGCTTGCAGAAGGCGCAGAGTAGCGGGACAGTCGGACTAGCGTGAGCTGAGACCAGACACTGAGTGAGGGGAGAGGGCTGGTGATAAAGGCTTCAGTGATGGGAAACAGGTGCGGGTGCTCAGTACTCAGGTGATTGGGAACGAGTGGGCGGAACGTGGGAGTCTGGAGCAGAAGGCGTGGCTGAGTCCGTGACACTGTGTAGCTGTGCATTCACTGAATGAGCACTGTGCCACTGTACGTTCGACTGATTGCACTTTATCTTATCTATGCATCATCTTTTTAACTGTTTTAGTTTACCTTTGTTCTAATCTTTGGTTATTGTTATTTTATCTATACGTCATCATTTTATTCTTTTTAATTCTTTTTACAACTGTATATTACTATTTCTTATGCATCTGTAGATTATTATTTCTGGTTAGGGCTGTCTGACTGGAAGAGATTGGAAAAGGAGAGCAGTGTGCTTTGCCTTCAAAGAAGCGGACTCAAGAAAGGGGAGGCCCTGCGGGGCAGAGGTAACGTCCCCTACAGGAGCCCGTCCTGGACCGACTTGTAAGGTCCAGGAGACATTGCGAACCTGCTCCATCTCAGATAGGGGTACCCAAATTAAGAGAATCAAGCAGATAGGGATCTATTTATCACCATTTTATTTTTATTTTTTAAAATCTCTTTACAACTGTTTTAATGATCCTTGTTTTTATTTTTAATTCTTACACATGGTATTCTTCTTTCTTATGCATATGTTATCACTATTTTAAATTAATTTCTATGTAAAGCACTTTGAATTGCCATTGTGTATGAAATGTACTATATAAATAAACTTGCCTTGCCTTATACCCACGCGGAGTTGCATTATGCAAGTTCCGCAGATACTTGGCATTTTCATGCCATTGGCTCGTTTTGTAGATCTCAAAGGCGATTGGCTTCTAGGCAAAACCCCCATTTCGTCAGTACTGATGTCATGCCTCCGTTTCCTTCCTTCAGGTAATGAGGGTTACATACGTAACCGAGACATTACTACTTGTGGAGTTTTTTTTGTCCAATAATTAGAATTGCGGGGAGGGGTTGCATGTAAGTGGATCGCATTCACAAAATAGCTTTGTCTTATCGAAGACAGTAATAATACAATATCTAATATAATAGTCCAATCAAATCACCTTTATTTATATAGCGCTTTTTACAACTCCAATTGTTTCAGCAGCTTCACAGTGTTAACAGGAAAATAATGCAACAGAATTTGATTCGGCTGTACAGCCGCTCTGGTGAAAACGGTGGTGTTATCCAGCTACAAAGACTACAAAGATGCTCACAACTACAACTAGGTAGTATATCAAGGTTATTTCCACTATTAATGATTGCACTGTGTACCTGTGTATTCTCTGTGTGTGTAGGTTAGCTGCTCTGAAGCTAACTGGATTAGCTGACTGCAGAAGATCGTGGGAATGCATCAGCCAACTGGAAGAAATCCTTTGTGAAAACAGAAATAAAACCATTGGTATTCATCTTAAAATAATGAACTGTTCAAAATAACTGTATTGCAAATAAAGTACTGTCTGTACTGTAGCATATGATCTGACATAGCATGCTTTGCAGAATACATTCAGAAGCACTGGGATGAGGATGAGTTCTTTGGCTACCAGTTTCTGAATGGCCTCAATCCCATGATGATCCAGCGCTGCTCAAAGCTGCCTGAGAATTTCCCTGTCACAGACAACATGGTCAAAGACTCCCTAAGCGGGAGCAGCTTGGAGCAGGAGATGAAGGTATGCTACTCGCTACTGGCAATGATTTGGATTGACTGGGTCTGGTTTGCATTGGTTTTGTCTAATCTCCTGTGTTTCTTCATTATTTTTTGTGATCTACCCCCACACCCAGAATGGGAACATCTTCCTGTCTGACTACAAGATGTTGGATGAGCTTGTGGGAAATGTAGTCAATGACAGGCAGCAGTATCTCACAGCTCCCTTGGTCCTGCTGTACTGTAACCCTCAAGGCATGATGATGCCCATCGCCATTCAGGTGAGGATCTTGCATCTAAAGTGTAGAAATCTACCTGGGGGATCCAGGTGCCAAATGTCACAGGGGGCATTATTAAATTAAATACAGATTAATAGATCTTGAGGGATAGGGTAAATAAAAGAAACAAAGGAAAGGACATATGCAATTTACAACTGATGAGTAGGCAAAATTGTCTGAATGATTAAACATTAAATAAACCTTTTTAATGTCTTCATAGCGTAATTATGACATAATGACATGACATTACAAATTATGCCTTAGAAATCCTTTGTCATTTTCTTGAAAGAGAGAAAAATCAAAACCCAGATTGAAGCATTTTCACATATTCAAATTTAATCTGCACAGTTAAGGCAAAAGCCTAGCAAAGAGAATCCCATCTTCCTCCCAACGGATTCAAAGGCAGACTGGAAACTGGCCAAGATCTTTATCCGAAACGCAGAGTTTGGGGTTCACGAGGTCGACTTTCACCTGCTGAGAACTCACCTGCTGGCAGAGGTGTTCACTGTGGCAACGTTGCGCAATCTTCCCTCTCCACACCCTCTCTACAAGGTATTGAATCTGTCGCGCATGAGTTGGTTTGACATGTGTGAACAGTGAGGGCTCCTAGCAAAACAGGGGCATGGTCCAGACATGCCACATCCACAGAGAGAGAGAGACAGAGAAAATGATAGCGAGTTAATATATTTATGTTGCTTCCATACTATTTGACGATGGGGGGTCAGTTTTAGTCTGTGGTCGCAGTTGTCTATTTTTTTCTCAGAGATGTTGCTTTGTGAAAAAGCCTCCCCTTCAGTATTTCCCTTTTGGAGAGTGGGACTGACTCATCTATAGCCTGTGGACACAGAATACACTGAACATTAGGTACATGAGGGGTTGCTAATGTCTTACTCAAATCCATTCACCTCCCTGAAACATTTCTCAAAAAATTAAATCATTCTGTAATTCATGTAGAAATAACTTAAAGCAATGGATTATAGGGAGTCACCTACAAAAGAAGGCTTGCACACATGCAATAACGCACACACTCACACACAATAAATTAAAATTCATCATTCACTCATATATTTTTATCTTTTGTGAAGAATGTGAAGGCAAATTTCTTACTTTTCCTTCTGTAGCTCCTCATTCCCCATACGCGATACACGCTCCAGATCAACATCATGGCCCGGAATCTGCTGATATCCGACGATGGGGCAATCACCATGGTATGCATATGGCATGGTTAAAGTGACACTAAAGGTTCAATCTTCAATTATAATCCAATGCACGTTTTGTTGAATTCATCTACCTGCAGGCATATCTTGTAAGATTGGGAAACAAATGCATACGGCTCTTTAATGTTTTCTGTGATTACTGATGACTTAAATAATCTAATCTTTTCCTAAATGTATTATTTTTTTATTTAACTTTTTGGTGAATTATTATGGGATTTGTGGTGCCAGAACCTTGTTTATAGCCTTTAACCTAACTTTGTTATGTGTCTTCTCTCCATTAATGATACTACTCTTAGTATGCAGGAGTAGGTGGAGAGTCGGTGGTAAAGTTGCTGAAGCGTGCGACTGCCTCCCTGACCTACAGTTCCCTTTGTCTTCCTGATAACATCTCCGAGAGAGGCCTGGAGAAGGTTCCCAACTACTACTACAGAGATGATGGGATGAAACTGTGGAATATCATCAACAAGTATGACTAACAGTAGAGTTTAGTTTAGTGTTTTATTGATACATCCGAACTAATACATTCTGGTGCCCTTTCTGTTTCATATTTCAACAAATACAGTGTCAGTTATACAGGTTCATGGGTTTAATAGTCAGTAAGCACATGCTGTACATATAGTGTTGTAAGTCGCTTTAAATAAATTAATGCTTAAGAAATAAATGCAAAACAAATCTACAAAAAAAGAAGAAAGCTGTAAACCTGGAAAACATCTGACTGTGAGGTTGGTTACAGGTATGTTGCAGCTTTCTTGTCACACTACTATCAATGTGATGCACACGTGCAGAAGGACACAGAGCTACGGCGTTGGATCAGAGAAATATTCACCAATGGCTTCCTGGAAAGAGATCACTCAGGTCTGTTATCAGTCCGTTATCGGCACTGTTGCAGTTTAAGATGCAGCAAGTGTGATTTCTGGTGAAATAAAAATGTGTCTAGACCAATGAGTTTGCATTTCCAAAGGAATTGTTACTACATCAGGACAATTAATCGAAAAAGGTTTCCTTTCTTTTTTGTGTCCAGCTCAGCATTTGCGCACAAAGCATAGCATAGACATATTTCCTTTGAGGCACAACATCTTTTGTAAACCCCACTGTATTTCACTGTTTCATGGAAAATAATTGAACCAGGTCAAAAGTAGTTTATAGTTTATGGCTCCACTCTCAATTTTAGTGTGTGTGCTTGCACATATATATACATCTTAAACTGAGTTCCTCACAGAAACAGCCTTTCATTCTTCTTCCCAGGAATACCATCATCTTTTCAGACATTGGAAGAGCTTATCAAGTTTGTTACCATGGTGATCTTCACTGTATCAGCCCAACATGCCGCTGTAAACAATGGACAGGTCAGTTAGTTCAAGTCAATTCACTTCCAATCACACAGAGCCATTAAAGCTGCAGTCTGTGATCCTAATCTCATACTCTTTTCTCAAATCCAGCTAATTGCTACACACATTCCTCTAGGTGTACGTTCAGTGTCCAAGCTAAAAAAATAAAATAAAATAAAAACTCTGTTGTCCTGGCTCTGTGAATGGGAAACAAATATATTGGTCTGGACTGAGCCATAAACAATCCCAGCCAATCAAGCTTCGGCATAAAGGGGAGGGGTTTCATTTGATTGGCTGTTAAGCTCAAATATCAAATGCCTTTCATAAATTTTAACTGTTTTAACTGTTTTTAACATGACCTCAAGATACTTTAACCCCCTAGAGTGAGTAGGACACAACGACAAGAAAAACCTGTCCATATCCACTTTCCATGGCCTAAGTGATGTTAATTATGTGCTCTTATTATTCTAAATATTTAGCTTATATGTTACATTTTTCACCAATTCTTTCCCCCCAGTTTGACTTTGGAGGCTGGATGCCTAACTACCCCACTGCCCTCAGAAAGCCTCCTCCCAAGGAGAAAGGCCAGACCACTGAGGACACGATCCTGGCGACCCTACCGGATGTGAGCACGACGGTGAACGGGATGGCTGTCCTGAGACTGCTGAGCAAGGACTCTGCAGACCATGTGAGTTTGTACATCATCAGGGCACATGTGCAAAGACTGCAAATCACTTTTGCTGTGAACAATCTGAACGGCATTCTTGTGTATGCCATCATTATACCCTGGATGAGAATGGCTTAGTTACACTGCTTTTATTCCTCTGGTTTGCATTATCTGACTGTTACATTACAAAGGACATTTAGCAAACCTTCAGTGGGCTCTTACTCAATATTAGTGTGCTGTCATACTTTGGGCCAGATTTACAGCTTGTGCCAGTGCAAATCCTCTTTTGGAATTAAAAACTACTGTCAGGATTTACTAAAGACACGCAGTGGAAAGATTAGCGCTGAAAAAGGCTAGACAGAGTTATTTTTGTGGCCC
Source organism: Paracanthobrama guichenoti (assembly GCA_018749465.1). NCBI lineage: Eukaryota > Metazoa > Chordata > Actinopteri > Cypriniformes > Gobionidae > Paracanthobrama > Paracanthobrama guichenoti. The sequence continues at coordinate 540,026 of CM031958.1, forward strand.
AAAAAATTTAGCGCCCAAAAAAAGAATGTCTAAAAACCAGACACTAACTGGTAGATTGTGTTGTTTATTATGGAAATGATCCGACTGCATCTGTGTTCATTTTGTGCGCAGTCAGTAGATCACATGCCAAACTTTCCTCTGCCATCTGAGGATTTTTTAATTGCGCTCTCATGCTAATTTGCCCTGTTTAGTAAATCTGGCCCGTAGTGTGTTAAACATTATTATAAACATGTTTATTATCAACATGTTATCTTAATGCCCTGTCCGTAGTACCCTCTGGGATATTTCCCAGAAACTCTGTATGATGAAGAGGTCCCCTGCAAGCTCATTGAAGATTTCCAAAAGGATCTGAGGGAGTTGTCAGATCTCATCGAGGAGCGGAACAAGAAGTTGGAGCTTTCCTACACCTATCTGAGCCCCCAACATATGGACAACAGTGTGGCCATTTGAAAGGATACAGTAGTCCATCTTAATACAGTTGTCTTTCTATTAATAGTTTTGTGAATCAAAAAATAAAGACCAAAGAAAATGGATATTGCCTATTGTCTCAGCTCAAGGTTCAGGGTTATTTTTTCATTAATGACGTCATCAGCGACCAGTCGACGTCGACTCGACTTTCATCACATAAATGTCGACTTTTAAAAATCTGAAGTCGTTCAACTCCTAATATACACAATCCCTATGTCCAGAAAATCAGAGAAGGACAGGAGAAGCTTGCATGAAGACCTTCGGTTTACTGTCTCTCTCTGCTATATCTGACAAAAATATGAAATAAAAGAAATCTCTTGGCAAAATAACTGGTGTCTGGTCCCGTGAATTAAACAACAACAACAGGGAAAGAATTTAATTTCAAGTCTACAGTGTGATGCATTTTTTTCTGTTCTGAGATAAAAGTTCTTACAACTGTGGTGCCATCTGGTGGCATAAATCAGTACAATCCTGCAATATTAAACATCCATAAAAATGTATACTTTTTCAAAATCAAACGCAACTATTCACATGATTAACTTTAAATTCTGTCACATCTCTTCATCTCCTCAGCCTAGCCTAGAGGAACTCGATGCTGCAACAGAAAGTTCTGACTCTCTCTTTTCCAGCACTTTAGACACAGTTGCTCCCCTGCGCTTAACCCTCTGGGGTCTGAGCTGTTTTGGGGCCCTTTAGAAGTTTTGACATGCTCTGACATTTGTGCTTTTTTCAGTTGCTTATAAACACATTAATGGCAAAAGTGTAATTACGCTGTATTCAGCACAAACTGGGCTATCATAATATGTGAGCAACATGTATTTTTGAGAACAATTTGTTTTAAAATTAAGGCCACAAAAAACACAATAGATATGCGTCCACAAGACTTTAGACTAATGGGTGTTGTTGCCTAGAGTTTTTGCTTCAAACTGATCACAATCTAAATTAAGTGAGATTTTGCTTAAAACAAGCAAAATTATCTGCCAATGAGGTACGAAAAATAATATTTCTGTTTGGGACAGAAACAAGGAACAAGATTTCAATCAGAAACAAGATTATTTTTCTTCCCCATTGGCAGATAATTTTGCTTGTTTTAACTTTCAACAAAACAAGAAAAAATATCTTATGTCATTTTACTTCTCTAGTAAATGCATCTTGATTTAAGAATGTTTAGATATTTAGACTAGAAACAAGACAAAAATACTAAGAGCATTTTTGGTAGTTTACTATTTTTAATGTTTTTGCTTTAAAAAAATAAAACTGTAATATTGTGACACTGAACACAATTCAGTATTCAGTAAATACAAATAACTGAATAATTGATAATGATTAACGTTATAGGTAAAATATTTGGGATTTAAAACAACATAATTTTAGATCAAAATGTTACTGTTTAATATAATTTTGTATTATTATTCTTTACTAATATTAATAATCATTTGTATGATCATTATTATTTAGTCAGAGTGAGTCTGAGCACAGGAGTGTGAGAGACATGGAGAGGAGATAATTTGAACACAGGAATATGTAGCATATGTTTTCCAATTATGCACATGTGACTGGAATTCTCTGTAAGGAATAATTGTTTAGCATGATGTTGTTTTTCTACCAATGCATATGACACAAGTCACAAGTTCTCTTTAAGACATATTTTGAACAATGAACAACAAGTTTCTATGCATATGTTCTAGGGTATATTGTGCCATGTGAAAGCATGAGGTATAGTGTAAACAAACTGTTTTCCTGGAAATGTAATTAATTCAACCTATAAAATCCAAACTGTGTGTCCAGGAAGACAGAGAAAAGCTGGAATGAAGGCCATCTCTCCAGAAAATTGTCTTTCTCTCCTATGCTGACATATAAAATAATAAAAGAAAATCTCTTGGCAAAATACCTGGTGTCCGGTCCTGTGAATTAAACTACCATGGGGAAAAGCTTAATTTTTTTAAGTCTACAATAATGCAATGCAATTATGATTTCAAAGAGTATAGGGTGAATTCAGGTTGATTGGGATACTTTTCCCAGTTATTTCAGTGGTAAACCTTTTCTGAATCATTTGATTTTGTAAACTATCCGATACACACAATACTCAAATATCATTTGGAGTTTCGGTTCATTTATGAGACGCGCGTGTCAAGACTCTGGGCTGATCGGCTGGGTTCTTTCTGATTACCATGTGCTCTTGTTGTAATGTCTTTTCCTTCCCCCCTCGTTTCCTTTTTATCTGTTCATTTACCTCACCTGTTGTCTCGTTACCTTCCTAGTCTGTTGCCCTATTTAATTCCCCTGTTGTGTGCTGTTCTCTGCCAGTTTGTTCGGGTGTTGTTCTTATGCTGTCAGTTCTCAGCTTAGTGTCTTGTTTTTGATTTTCTTCAGGATTCCAGTTTTTCCTGCTTAGCTCTGTCATTCCCCTGTCTGACTAGGCCTGCGTGATTTATTTTTCCTGAGTTCCAGTTTTCCTCGTCTTCTGTCCTGGTTCTGTTTGCCTGACCTGTTCATCGGATCCTCCAGCAGCCTAAGTTTTCCTCTGGCTTCACTGCATCTGTTTTTTGCCAAAGGCTCTGCCATTTTCATGCCTGAGATTGTATTTTAGTTTTTACGAGTTTTTGGCTGGAGTTTTTTCTGTTTTGCTATTAGCAAATAAATATTTTTATCTGCTATTGGATCCTCTCTCCATTACTGGTCCTGACAGCGCGTGCAATGCATGATCGCCAGCGCTACGGCTATTGTCTGCTATATTTGATTCTTATTAAATGAGAAGCAAATATATTTTAAAAAAAACATTGATTAAAATTAAGATGCAATTTATACAAAACGAAATTCTCTTTAAATAAATGCTTTCTACAAAACAAAACTTAATGAAGTGGTCAAAATCATTTCTGTACTATATTTATAGCAACTGAGCAGACGTGCTAATAAAAGCTTTATTGATGACACTTCCAATAGCCTAAACACTTCATAATCTGGCCAAAACAGGCCAAATAAATCTTGTCTAAAAGTCTTGCATCTATGACATTTTATGTTGCAGGAGGATTCATATTTAAACGGTCTTTTGCGTTTAATATTCACAGACGCTAACCGAATAAACTTACCTCACAATCCTCGCCTGGATCTGTTGCTCTTAGAAATAAACCGCTTTTTCTGAGGTAAAATATTCACCGCATCTCAAACCGATGTGAAGTGTTGATGTGGGCGTCGACTCTACTCTTTGAATTTGAATCTCAAAAGAATGCACGCTCCGTGGGCGTGGCGCATTAGCGGGTAATGAGAAGATAATTAGACTCTATTAATCTCGCCCTTTTCAAACAGATTACATAAACACAGAATATTTGTTTTCGATTTGATTTACTTTATTTAAAACCTGACATTTCAACGTTTTAGACATATGTCTCATGTTTGAGAGACAAATATTTATTAAGTTATAGGTCCTTTTCTGAAGACTTTCTGAGTGAATGTCTTTGACAGAGATGCTGCAGATCGCGCATCATGTTTGTTTTCTTTATTTTGCAAGAAGCACAATTTGTTTTTATTGTGACTGTACACAAAAAATAATAGAAACTTAACAGATCCCAGATGAATATGACATTCTTTTTTTCTTTGGAACACAGAGATTAAGAAAAATAATCCATCTCTGAGTTCACGCAAGAGGAGAGGTCAAAAAGCAAATAAAGTGAACATAACAGCAATCCGTATGACCCCAGTCAATGAATCAATGTCTTCTGAAGAAAGTACAAACCATTGTTTCGCTCAAAGCGGTCAAATATGGGCTCAACGTCAGCATGCTGTGATTTGTGATATAAATGCGTTTTGAAGATTGAGAGTTTTAAAAATGTCTATTTTTAACATGCCTTGTTTCACTTGATCAACTAGGCTCATATTGATTACTGTTGTGTTCATTTTGTGTGTTTTTTATCAACATTGGGGGTCCCGTACACTCACAGACAAGGATTATTTTGCTAAAAATCTTAATTTATATTCTTCTGAATAAAGAAAATCATATTCTACTATGCTGATACTGTTGCTCTGCTGCTACTGGACCTTACGGCTGCGTTCAATACAGTGGACCACCAAATCTTATTGTCTCGTCTGGAGAACTGTGTGGGCATTAAGGGGCTGGCCTTAGCCTGGATTATGTCCTATTTGGAAGGCAGAAGTTTTTCAGTTCAGGTCAGTGATTCTGTGTCCTCTTCGGCTCCTCTGTCGTGCGGAGTTCCTCAAGGGTCCGTCCTTGGGCCGCTACTCTTTTCAATGTACCTGCTGCCTCTTGGGTCAATCCTTAGAAGTCACAATGTTTCGTTCCATTTTTATGCTGACAAATGCCAAATATATATACAGCTAAGCCAGTCAAAAACCCTTTTAGAGTGTCTGAATGAAGTGAGAGCATGGATGGCTATGAATTTTTTGTATTTTAATGAGAGCAAAACTGAGCTGGTGTTATTTGCTCCTAGTGACTCAGCTATTGCGGTTCCTGCTGACCTGGGTTGTCTAACCCGAGCCATTAGCCCTGTGGTCACAAACCTGGGAGTCAAGATGGAAGGTCGTTTAAAACTTGATACACAGATCAGTGCAGTGGTGAAGACCAGCTTCTTCCAGCTGAGGCAACTAGCCAAAGTAAAACCATTTTTATCTCGACATGATTTTGAAATTTTAATCCATGCTTTGATCACCACTCGTTTAGATTATTGCAATGCACTTTACACTGGTCTTAGCAAATCCCTTCTGGCATGATTACAACTAGTCCAAAATGCAGCTGCTCATCTTTTAACTGGAACTCGAAAATTTGACCACATCTCACCCATCCTCCATTCCCTCCACTGGCTCCCTGTGCACTTTTGCACTGATTTTAAAATTCTTCTATTTGTTTTTAAATGTCTTCATGACCTGGCCCCCCAGTACCTGTCTGATCTGCTCGTGCCCTACACCCCCTCTCGCTCGCTCCGGTCAGCAGATCAGGCTCTGTAAATAAAGATACACATACAAAATGAGGATATTTTTAGGCTATATAATATTAAACGCAGCAAGTAGGGTTGCCAACTGTCCCGTATTAGCCGATACATCTCATTTATTGGGCCTAATGTCCCGTACATGACTGTCCCATTTATTGACTGGTATGGTGATGTAACCATGCTCTCGTTCACATGTTGAGTCTTTTGCGCGCTCAAGTTCGTTATTTTAAATGTAGATGCATGATAAGCACGCTCAAATAGGCTAGAGATGAATTAGTTTTCGTTCATCTTGCACTGTCCCTGTTTGCCATGAATGTCTCTTTGCACTGTAAACCCAAGACACTACCAGTCAAAAGTTTTAGATTTTCTAATGTTTTCAACAACAACAACAAAAAAATTATTCTGCTTAACAAAGCTGGGTAACACTTTTACGGTAAGGGTACATGAATTATCATGAATTATGCATTAATTCATTCATTAATATCTCATGAATCATCACGAGCTAACACGAGTTCAACGTTTTTCATTCATGGATGAACAACTCCTTAATTAAAACATTAACTAAGATGAGTACATCATCATGAATTATGATATATTACACATGAACATGATGTTTTCTTTGTTTCCAAAAAAATTGGTCTTTACTATCCATTGTGGATAAAGCTACGGTTATGGTACATGAATCATCATGAATTCATAGCATTAATTCATGCATATAATACTACTCTTCTGAATGATCAAATATTTATATAATTCAAAAATACACATTACCTCATGCATGCATACAGGCTAGAACAGTATATCAATAAATGTGAGAACTGTTTTTCTGAATTATGATCTGAGTTATCCAGCATGTTCATGTCTTCTTCATGGCCTCCAGGTAAATGGACAGATCCCAACGTTGGCCAATCTCAGCACATATCACATGAATTCTGTTGGCATTCAAATACAGTGGTCATCATTAACTAAGCATTAGCTTCTCATGACTTCATCATGTGTGTGGCCCCTCAACTAAAGTGGTGACTTGGTGCTTTGAAACACTGATGAACAATATGCTATTAATGGTGGCATAACTGAAATGATATGAAAATGAAAATGGAAGTTCAAGCCTTTGCAAACAATGTACTGTGGACACAAATGGACTTTGATCTTAACTGCTTTATTTTTAAATAGTAAAAACCAGTATAATCAACAGCAACGCCTGGTTAATCAACAGTACAATTCCGTACATACACCATGAACTTTAAGTGCTTTTTTATGAAGCCATAAAGCTGTTTTACAAAATGAAAAATTGTTTCACAAACAGCTTTATCTCTTTTAGAGTAAGGACTCACCTTTTAGTGTATAAAGCTTAAGCTATGTGGACTCCTCCATATCATGAAATACTTAACGCTGAACAAAACTAGACTAAACAAATACATGGCACAAACACATGGCAGTACAAACAAACTACTTATTTACTTCTTGAAAATATCCATTAAGGATCCATCATCCTTTTTTTTTTTTTTTTTTTTTTTTTTTTTTTTTTTTTTTTTTTTTAGGATAGCTGAAGCTGTAGGCTCTTGCTCACAAAAACCCCTACAAGTTTCAAAAGTATTCATATCTACCCCAAGCCATGCTTTGATACGTTCATTAAACCGAATAAGACATCACTTTAGAGAGAGTAATGAATTTTTATCTCTGAAACTCTCTTTTCTACACTCTATACACAACTAACTAATTAATTACAATTATTAGCTAACAGGGAAACTGGTGCTGAATGTCCTTCAATAAACGACCAAGTAATCCTTTCTTATGCTTGTTTCCAAGCCAGTAGGTCCATTCTATAACTGCAAGATGCTCTTTCAAAAGCTTGGCAGTTCGGTTTCCCCTCAATCGCCAAATTATCGATTTGTATGTTAACCATGCCCTCTCCAAGCAAGAGTGTGAGCTCCACTTACAGGATTAACAAACCACCTTGAATGATTCACGGTGAAATGCCTGTAGCCCAAATTGGTGAGAGCACCCCTATATGCTCTCCACTCATCACTAAGTATTAATGTCCCAGGCTGCACATGCTTCACCAATAAGGGAATCAGATGGTGGCGGGACCTCTTCTTGACCAGCCTCAGGATAGTGCTTCAATGCCTTTCTTTTACTCCAAGCATCCCAAAAAAACACTTTTTGCGTCTCCAGGTGTTGGATATTCTCCCACGAAAATACTATAAAAACAACATATTTTCTTAACATCTCACACTTTAATTCACTATCAATATCATAATAGTCATATAGCCTGACCCTAAGCGCCCTATTTTCATATATCATGAATATGATACGCAGTGTGTCATGTACAGCCAGTCTCAAGCGCAGTGACTTTTTATATAATGGAACACAAATATAGAGCATACTATTTGCATTTGAGTTGGCAAATAGGAAGCTAGGGCTGATACACATTCTAGTAGCAGAACGCAACACAAACAAAACAAGATCGTAATCCTTATAGAATACCTTTCGTTTATGGCGGAAGTTGCTCTCATCGATGACAACAGTCTCCATTTCATCTCCAAGTCGTTGTCCTGTTTTATTTTCATATCGCCTCATTGCATGTCTGCACACTTTTCTTACACGGAATGACATCTTTGAGAGTGTTGCTGAACTTTTAGCAATACCATCTGCCTTCATATCAACCTGCCTCATTCGCAAGCCTTGAGAAAACCTGACAAAGAAGCACATTTACTTTAATATTAAACAAATATCGAGCAGCACAGAAAGCATAGAAATGTTATTGACAAAAAAATATATTGAGTCTATCATTGACTATGTGCCTTAATATACGGACCACTGCCAGACACCACCCTCCACTGCATGCCAATCAGTTTTACTGACCATGCTATTTAGCCAGGTTTTAACATTCCAGGGTTTAGATGGTTAAAGAACCAAAGCCTTCCAAATCCATATATATTTATTGTGTGTGTGTGTGTGTGTGTGTGTATAGAGAGAGGTTTGTCTATAGACACATGTAAGTACAATTGCATTACTTATCTGAATGTATGATTTGCATTCACCTGCAAAAAAATGTCATCCATGAAAATAGGCTGCATCTTGACTTCTCTTATTGGTGCAGCCTGGGACATTAATACCTGATCTGACAGTCTTGGTGCTTCTTTTGCCTCTGTGGCTATTATGTCGGCATACCCTTGAGGAAACACAAAAAAATAAACTAATTATGTGCAGCCTTCATAGCCTAAGAAGAAAAAAGAATAGCTGTTTAGCAAATATAATAAGAAATGGTATGCTGTTTATGCTGGTCGAAAACTTAGAATTTCTTGGCTAACATCAAACGGATAGTTCACTCAAAAATGTCATCATTTACTCACCCTCAAATTGTTCTAAACCTGTACGAGCTTATTTGTTCTGCTGAACACAAAGAACGATATTTGGAGGAATGTTTGTAACCAAGAAGATCTCACCCCCCATTACTACTATGGAAGTCAATGGGGAATGAGATCTGCTTGGTACAGGTTTAGAACATCTTGAGGGTGAGTAAATGATGACAGACATTTTTGGGTGAACTAATACTTTAAGAGCATATAACTCGGAGATTTAACGCAATCTATCTTGAAGGATGGATAAATAACAATCCCATACAAGATTTCTTCAGATTTCTTCGGGAGGAATATTTACTAAATGTACACATTTAAGTTATATACTTTGGTTTCGATCTCTACCTACTTCCAAAGCTTGCTACTAGCTTATTAGAGCAATGTTGCTAGCAAAGAAAGATTTGAGAGCAGGGAGTGCTGCTGTATATCAGCATAGATAAATTAACGGCATCAAAATATTTCAAACATAATCTTATTGTTATATAAAACTAACATTCATGAATAAACTTAACCATGCACATAACTTACCACCTGTAGATGTCTGCCGAGTTGCCTTTCTTTAACTTCTTTAACTTCATCTTGTTCTGACACAACCTGCATCTTATTCTATTTTTCAACAGCTTATTTTTCTGTAACCATTTAATTAATTTGACTGTCCTCCTCTTGGTTGTCTTTCCCTCTGTTAAAGACAAAATTTAATTTCCTAAATTCATGTTTTAGATTTTCTCTAACTTTAAAGTTACCAATGCAACTTCCACTTGCATCTGGAGTTGTGGAGTTGGGCGCTAATTAAATTAAAAAAAAAAAAAGATTTGGGCACTAATTTTGAGGTTACGCCCAAACGTGGTCCGAGTGTGCACGTCACGCATGTGTGTGTTAAAATGATCGGCAGCCTGAATGAATAGGACACCACTGACAAGGTCCTCGAGTCCAGGGAATAATTATCGTGTAACTTACTTAACTTCCATGTATGATTTGAAGTAATTAAAATGTGTCTATTTGTGAGCCATTGCGCTTAACTGGTTCATTCATAAAGCACTGTAGTCGCCCATATAAGGTTGAAAACAAACTAATTTGGCGTCATGACGTTTGACGTCTGAATGGGGTGACTAAGAGCGATCGTTTTTACCTGTTTATTACCACCATCCACCCCATTACGCCTGTGGTTGGCATCATGCTTCAAAACAAAAACATTATAAATTTCTTAATGACATCAAAATGCCCGCTTTACTCTGACAGAGATATCATACTTTGAAAATACACTGGAAATCCAGCCCCCTAGAGAGCTCCTTTTGAAAATGAGGCTACAAACGAGAACAACTTCTGCAGTCATACGACTTGAACCAGTCAGCAGAGAGGAGGAGGAGGAAGAGGAGGAGGTGTTTTTAATGAGTCTCTCAAAGACCTTCATGACTATAGACGTGAGAGCCACTGGACGATAGTCATTTAGGCAAGAGGGTTTACTGTTCTTAGGGACAGGGATGATGGTGGATTTTTTGAAGGAGGTGGGGACCACAGATGTAGCGAGGGACTCATTAAAGATAGATGTAAACAACCCGGCGAGCTGATCAGCACAGGACCGCAGAACACGGCCTGAAATACCACCCGGCCCAGCAGCTTTCCTGACGTCCACACGCTTGAGTGCTCTCCGAACTTCATCCTCCGAGACAGAGATCACGTGATTGTTGCTGCTCTGAGTGATTCCCTCTGACGCGTCACTTGGCAGAGTTGATGTATTTTCAAGTTCAATGAAGCTGCTAACAATGCACAATAAATATCTTACATCGATTCATGTCTACACCGTTCATGAGAGGTCCACACTCTGGCGGTTTGAGCAGTGAGTGGAGTCTGACTAACTGTATTGGCCATTGCGTACAAGAGATCAACAATGTCACCGCTACAGAAACACGTTGTAAATTAGAATATCATCAAAAAGTTGATTTCACTAATTCCATTCAAAAAGTGAAACTTGTATATTATATTCATTCATTACACACAGACAGATATATTTCAAATGTTTATTTCTTTTAAATGTTGAGGATTATAACTGACAACTAAGGGAAATCCCAAATTCAGTATCTCAGAAAATGAGAATATTGTGAAAAGGTTGAATATTGAAGACAGCTGGAGCCACACTCTGATCAGCTGATGAACTCTAAACACCTGCAAAGGCCTTTACATGGGCTCTCAGTCTAGTTCTGTAGGCTACACAATCATGGGAAGACCGCTGACCTGACCGTTGTCCAAAAGACGACCATTGACACCTTGCACAAGGAGGGCAAGACCCAAAAGGTCATTGCAAAAGAGGCTGGCTGTTCACAGAGCTCTGTGTCCAAGCACATTAATAGAGAGGCCAAAGGAAGGAAAAGATGTGGTAGAAAAAAGTGTACAAGCAATAGGGATAACCGCACCCTGGAGAGGATTGAGAAACAAAACCCATTCAAAAATGTGGGGGAGATTCACAAAGAGTGGACTGCAGCTGGAGTCAGTGCTTCAAGAACCACTACACACAGACGTCTGCGAGACATGGGTTTCAGCTGTCACATTCCTTGAGTCAAGCCACTCTTGAACAACAGACAGCGTCAGAAGCGTCTCACCTGGGCTAAAGACAGAAAGGACTGGACCGCTGCTGAGTGCTCCAAAGTTATGTGCTCTGATGAAAGTAAATCAGGGTCCCAGAGTCTGGAGGAAGAGAGGAGAGGCACACAATCCACGGTGCTTGAGGTCCAGTGTAAAGTTCCCACAGTCGGTGATGGTTTGGGGTGCCATGTCATCTGCTGGTGTTGGTCCACTGTGTTTTCTGAGGTCCAAGGTCAGCGCAGCCATATGCCAGGAAGTTTTAGAGCACTTCATGCTTCCTGCTGCTGACCAACTTTACGGAGATGCAGATTTCATTTTCCAACAGGCCTTGGCACCTGCACACAGTGCCAAAGCAACCAGCACCTGGTTTAAGGACCATGGTATCCCTGTTCTTAATTGGCCAGCAAACTCACCTGACCTTAACCCTATAGAAAATCTATGGGCTATTGTGAAGAGGAAGATGCGATACGCCAGACCCAACAATGCAGAAGAGCTGAAGGCCACTATCAGAGCCACCTGGGCTCTCATAACACCTGAGCATTGAGTGCTGGACATGCTCATACTTTTCATGTTCATACTTTTCAGTTGGCCAAGATTTCTAAAAACCCTTTCTTTGTGTTGGTCTAATATTCTAATATGGCCTAATAAGTAATATTCTAATTTTCTGAGATACTGAATTTGGGATTTTCCTTAGTTGTCAGTTATAATCATCAGAATTAAAAGAAATAAACATTTGAAATATATCAGTCTGTGTGTAATCTAATGAATATAATATACAAGTTTCACTTTTTGAATGGAATTAGTGAAATTAACTTTTTGATGAAATTCTAATTATATGATCAG
>CM031958.1:562221-699721 GCA_018749465.1 Paracanthobrama guichenoti
GTGGTGTACTTTATTGTATGCTATCATGCTAAAGTGGAAAATTACTTGTGTGTTTTATCAATTTTTATTCAATAAATGTGCTTGTTTTTCAAAACAAAATTTAGATTTTTTTAAATTTGATTATTTATAGTCTACATTTATTTAATTTTAGTTTAATCGGGTATGCTAACTGCTCTAAAGAAACGGGAACATATGGAGGACACACTTCGAAAATCTGTACAAAACAACTGTAAAAAATTGTATATAATAGTAAAAAAGTGAAAATTTTGGCTTAAAATATCGGGATACATATCGTATCGTGAGTTCAGTATCACGATTTATATCGAATCGTGACATGAGTGTATCGTTACACCCCTAATTGTTAATATGAGATTGCAGAACCTTCTCAAAACCCACAAAATTCTGCATAAAAGTCCAATTGGATTTCTGCCCAAACACAGAACATCTGACCATATCTACACCCTCCACACGATCATTGACACACGTGTACCAGAGCAAATGCAAAGTCTTTGCTTGCTTTGGTGACTTTGAGAAGGCTTTCGATTCGATCTGGCATGAAGGACTTTTCCTAAAACTCCTGGAAAATGGGATTGGAGGGAAAAGATTTGATTTGAACAGCACCATGTATAAAAACACCACATGTGCTGTAAAAATAGGGAACAAACAAACAGAATTTTTCCCCCAACAACGAGGAGTCAGACAAGGTTGTCCATTGAGCCCCACTCTATTTAACATTTATATAAATTAATTAGCTGAAGCGTTAAATAACTCGACAATAACTCGGGCTTCAACAGCTCCTCGACATCAGAGACATTCAGTCAGACATGGGCTCTTAAAATTAACCTTGCCAAAACTAAAATAATGATTTTTTTAAATAGATCCGGGTGTAGGGAAAATAAACATCTTTAGAGCAGGAAAGCAGTTCCTCCAGAACACACACGAACACACCTGTCTGGGACTAAACCTGAGCTCAACAGGTAACTTCAATCTGGCTGTGAGTGAGCTGAAAGCAAAAGCACTGAGGGTCTTTACATGATTAAAAATACAATTCCACTTCAAACCTGGCTAAAAATCCTAAAAGCTATAATTGAACCAATTGCACTTTAAATGGCAGCGAGATACAGGGACCCCTAAAAACACAATTTTCAAAATGAGAAAAAGAAGAAATTGAAACTCTGCATACCGAAATTTATAAAAGCATCCTAAAAGTAAACAGGGCGACTCCAAACAACTCATGCAGAGCTGAATTAGGACAATACCCCTTATTAGGGGTGTAACGATATATCGTTAATCGATATATAAAAATGTGACTATGTATCGTTGATGTAAACGATATGATTCGCGATAGAGTTTTATATAAGGCTCAACTTGCTGTATTTATAAGGTATAATTCACCCAAAAATGTAAACTCTGTCATCATGTACTCACACTCATGTTGTTTAGTTTAACTTCCAAACACAAAGATTTCTGTCCCTCCATTTTAAGTCAATTCCTCTCAAACTTAAAAGATCCAATAAATGTCATAAAGGCATCGTAAAAATAACGAATCAAGTGTCTAATCCAAATCCAAGTCTTCTGAAGAGACACAGCGGCTTTATTTGATGAACAGATTTACCTTGATGCACATACTGTAGTGACTGTGAACGTTCAAATGATTGTGCGACGTGCAAAAACAACATGAGAGTGAGTAAATGCAGAATTACAATTTTTGGATGAGTTAAACATTTCCCAAACTGTAATAGTCCTTTTGACACTTTCATGCAATTAGAACTGTAACTAATTGTATTGATCAACTGAAGTGCAAGCGCTGCCGGAATGACACTCCTCAAAGTGAAAGCGCAAACCAGAGAGCAGTGACCCGAGCTCGTACCAGGCTGAAGCCCTGCGGCGTCAGAAGCAGAACCAGCTCCGGAGAGCAGTGACCCGAGCTCGTACCAGGCTGAAGCCCTGCGGCGTCAGGAGCAGAACCAGCACCGGAGAGCAGTGACTCGAGCTCGTACCAGGCTGAAGCCCTGCGGCGTCAGAAGCAGAACCGGCTCCGGAGAGCAGTGACCCGAGCTCGTACCAGGCTGAAGCCCTGCGGCGTCAGAAGCAGAACCAGCTCCGGAGAGCAGTGACCCGAGCTCGTACCAGGCTGAAGCCCTGCGGCGTCAGGAGCAGAACCAGCACCGGAGAGCAGTGACTCGAGCTCGTACCAGGCTGAAGCCCTGCGGCGTCAGAAGCAGAACCGGCTCCGGAGAGCAGTGACCCGAGCTCGTACCAGGCTGAAGCCCTGCGGCGTCAGGAGCAGAACCGGCACCGGAGAGCAGTGACCCGAGCTCGTACCAGGCTGAAGCCCTGCGGCGTCAGAAGCAGAACCAGCACCGGAGAGCAGTGACCCGAGCTCGTATCAGGCTGAAGCCCTGCGGCGTCAGGAGCAGAACCAGCACCGGAGACCAGTGACTCGAGCTCGTACCTGGCTGAAGCCCTGCGGTGTCAGGAGCAGAACCCGCATCGGAGCGCAGTGACCCAAGCTCATACCAGGCTGAAGCCCTGCGGCGTCAAAAGCAGAACCAGCACCGGAGAGCAGTGACCCGAGCTCGTATCAGGCTGAAGCCCTGCGGCGTCAGGAGCAGAACCAGCACCGGAGACCAGTGACTCGAGCTCGTACCAGGCTGAAGCCCTGCGGCGTCAGGAGCAGAACCCGCATCGGAGCGCAGTGACCCGAGCTCATACCAGGCTGAAGCCCTGCGGCGTCAGAAGCAGAACCAGCACCGGAGAGCAGTGACCCGAGCTTATACCAGGTTGAAGCCCTGCAGTGTCAGGAGCAGAACCGGCACTGCTGTCATTTTCACTGTGTGTAAAGTCAGTTCATCTTTATTTGAAAAAATATTTTTCCCAGATAACTGAGAGTCTTGTTGGTTACAGAGTTTATTTTCTTTTTATTCATATTTTATCAAATTTCTTTGTGAAAAATACTGTAATACGATTACAGAATCAAGAAGTCTGTTTATTTTACAGATTTATTTTTAAATTAAGTTACAAATTATTTCTAATTTATTAAATATTAAGTAAAATAAATATAAATCCTAAATATATCAGCCATCCTGTTCTTTAAGATATCGGAAAAATCAGAAAATATCAGAAAATCAATGATCACTATTGGTCGACACTATTGCCCATAGGTGATGGTCTTTAAACACTGTTCACTTGCGTTGCTGAGATATTGGTTTGCATGTAGAGATTGATAATCACTTTTGCCTGTATTTGTTTTCTGATATGTAAGTGCTTTCCTCGATCAGATATTGTGTTTTTTAATAAGTGGCCCACCTGGTGGAGGGTGGAAGAGCTGCACACGTGAGACGGCAGGGCTCACACATTTACTCTCAGTCCTGTCTCAAATGTGTTTTAGTCATCATATTTAGTCAACCTTGTCCTGTTTTTCTTTAGTCTAGTTTTAGTCAATGAAAACTTATAAATGTAACCATTTTGCAGCATGATGAAAAAGTGACTAATATATAAGCCTTTTTATAAGTATTTGTACATTTCATCAGAATTGTTTCACTTTCACCTCTAAGCACAAATCAAGAGAACATTGACTCATATGCAGGGTTTATGTCACCATCTACACTCACCTAAAGGATTATTAGGAACACCCGTTCAATTTCTCAATGCAATTATCTAAATCAACCAATCACATGGCAGTTGCTTCAATGCATTTAGGGGTGTGGTCCTGGTCAAGACAATCTCCTGAACTCCAAACTGAATGTCAGAATGGGAAAGAAAGGTGATTTAAGCAATTTTGAGCGTGGCATGGTTGTTGGTGCCAGACGGGCCAGTCTGAGTATTTCACAATCTGCTCAGTTACTGGGATTTTCACGCACAACCATTTCTAGGGTTTACAAAGAATGGTGTGAAAAGGGAAAATCATCCAGTATGCAGCAGTCCTGTGGGCGAAAATGCCTTGTTGATGCTAGAGGTCAGAGAAGAATGGGCCGACTGATTCAAGCTGATAGAAGAGCAACTTTGACTGAAATAACCACTCGTTACAACCGAGGTATGTAGCAAAGCATTTGTGAAGCCACAACACGCACAACCTTGAGGCGGATGGGCTACAACAGCAGAAGACCCCACCGGGTACCACTCATCTCCACTACAAATAGGAAAACGAGGCTACAATTTGCACGGGCTCACCAAAATTTGACAGTTGAAAACAAGAAATGTTGTCTGGTCTGATGAGTCTCGATTTCTGTTGAGACATTCAGATGGTAGAGTCAGAATTTGGCGTAAACAGAATGAGAACATGGATCCATCATGCCTTGTTACCACTGTGCAGGCTGGTGGTGGTGGTGTAATGGTGTGGGGGATGTTTTCTTGGCACACTTTAGGCCCCTTAGTGCCAATTGGGCATCGTTTAAATGCCATGGCCTACCTGAGCATTGTTTCTGACCATGTCCATCCCTTTATGACCACCATGTACCCATTCTCTGATGGCTACTTCCAGCAGGATAATGCACCGTCACAAAGCTCGAATCATTTCAAATTGGTTTCTTGAACATGACAATGAGTTCACTGTACTAAAATGGCCCCCACAGTCACCAGATCTCAACCCAATAGAGCATCTTTGGGATGTGGTGGAACGGGAGCTTCGTGCCCTGGATGTGCATCCCACAAATCTCCATCAACTGCCAGATGCTATCCTGCCACGTAGAATTAAGGCAATTCTGAAGGCGAAAGGGGGTCAAACACAGTATTAGTATGGTGTTCCTAATAATCCTTTAGGTGAGTGTAGTTTCAGGATTTATTATTGGCTATTTATCATACAAACCCGATTCCAAAAAAGTTGGGACACTGTACAAATTGTGAATTAAAACAGAATGCAATGATGTGGAAGTTTCAAATTTCAATATTTTATTCAGAATACAACATAGATGACATATCAAATGTTTAAACTGAGAAAATGTATAATTTTAAGGGAAAAATTTTAAATTTCATGTATCAACATCTCAAAAAAGTTGGGACAAGGCCATGTTTCCCACTGTGTGGCATCCCCTCTTCTTTTTCTAACAGTCTGCAAACGTCTGGGGACTGAGGAGACAAGTTGCTCAAGTTTAGGAATAGGAATGTTGTCCCATTCTTGTCTAATACAGGCTTCTAGTTGCTCGACTGTCTTAGGTCTTCTTTGTGGCATCTTCCTCTTTATGATGCCCAAATGTTTTCTATGGGTGAAAGATCTGGACTGCAGGCTGGCCATTTCAGTCCCCGGATCCTTCTTCTACGCAGCCATGATGTTGTAATTGATGCAGTGTGCGGTCTGGCATTGTCATGTTGGAAAATGGTCTTCCCAGAAAGAGACGACGTCTGAATGGGAGCATATGTTGTTCTAGAACTTGGATATACCTTTCAGCATTGATGGTGCCTTTCCAGATGTGTAAGCTGCCCATGCCACACGCACTCATGCAACGCCATCCCATCAGAGATGCAGGCTTCTGAACTGAGCGCTGACAACAACTTGGGTTGTCCTTGTCCTCTTTAGTCCGGATGACATGGTGTCCCAGTTTTCCCAAAAGAACTTCAAATTTTGATTGGTCTGACCACAGAACAGTTTTCCACTTTGCCACAGTCCATTTTAAATGAGCCTTGGCCCAGAGAAAACGCCTGCGCTTCTGGATCATGTTTAGATATGGCTTCTTTTTTGACCTGTAGAGTTTTAGCCGGCAGCGGCGAATGGCACGGTGGATTGTGTTCACCGACAATGTTTTCTGGAAGTATTTCTGAGCCCATGTTGTGATTTCCATTACAGTAGCATTCCTGTATGTGATGCAGTGCCGTCTAAGGGCCGGAGATCACGGGCATCCAGTATGGTTTTCCGGCCTTGACCCTTACGCACAGAGATTGTTCCAGATTCTCTGAATCTTTGGATGATATTATGCACTGTAGATGATGAGAACTTCAATCTCTTTGCAGTGTTTCTCTGAGAAACTCCTTTCTGATATTGCTCCAGTATGTTTGGCCGCAGCATTGGGGGAATTGGTGATCCTCTGCCCATCTTGACTTCTGAGAGACACTGCCACTCTGAGAGGCTCTTTTTATACCCAATCATGTTGCCAATTGACCTAATAAGTTGCAGATTGGTCCTCCAGCTGTTCCTTATATGTACATTTAACTTTTCCGGCCTCTTATTGCTATCTGTCCCAACTTTTTTGGAATGTGTAGCTCTCATGAAATCCAAAATGAGATTTCAAAATGTCTCACTTTCAACATTTGATATGTTATCTATATTCTATTGTGAATAAAATATAAGTTTATGAAGTTTGTAAATTATTGCATTCCTTTTTTATTCACAATTTGTACACTGTCCCAACTTTTTTGGAATCGGGTTTGCATCTACTGATAAAACAAAAAAACCTCTCACAACCTAAAACTGTGAAATTCAAGTCAACTTTATTTATATAGCACTTTTTACAATGCCGATTGTAATGCAACAGAATTTGATTCAGCTGTTCAGCCGCTTTGGTGAAACAATGATGTCATCAGCTCAGTTCAATTATCATATAGTGTCAATGTGGGCAGATCGGTAATACAGTTGATATAGTTAATTTAGTTTAGTAATTACATTTATTTGGATATTTAGTTCAAAATGTAGTGTCCCGAACTGAGAAAGCCAAGCCAAAGGTGGCAAGGAACCAAAACTCCATCAGGCAGAATGGAGAAAAATAAACCTTAGGAGAAACCAGGCTCAGTCGGGGTGCCAGTTCTCCTCTGGCCAATGAACAAACAGCGAATGATTATTATTATTATGGCAACCTTACAGGTCAGAAGTCATATTGGCCCCCCCACACACACACACACACACACACACACACCTGTTACTGTCATGTCATGTTATCCCTTTACAGTTACTACTCTCATAAATACTTGAATTACATGTTGACTTTTAAATCTAAATTTAGCGTCCACCAGCAGATATTTCAGCTAAATGAATGTTTTTGTGCTGAATATTAATTGTGTCCCTCTCTGTGTTCTATCTGTATGACCCGTCGCTCGTTCAGTGAAGTTTGAAGTTTAACACAGACTGTCAAGACGCGCTTTAATGCAAAATGGAAATACTGGCATGAATTAGTAGCATTTACAGATGAGGATATAACTACTGTTCTATAGATTAGTGGATATAACCTGTAAACTGAACGTTTTGCACTGAGGACGCACACGCATCTCAGCGCGTGACAGGGTGTGTTAAACGCTAATGCGTTCGCTTGAAGCTTAAAATAAACAATCCTCATGTTTTGGGCTCTTTCCCACGTGCCTTTCCTGCGTCAGCTCACTTTGTTTCCACTCCACTATTTCTAGATGCATATTTTGTCCGTGCCTTATTCAGTGCTGTCATTTGGTGCGACTGGTGGAAGCTTTGTGTACATAGGGCAGACCTGACTAATCGATTAATGAGAATTGTTATTGATGATTTTCATTATCGATTATTATTGATTTTATCGATTAGTTGTTACAGCTCTAAAAAAACAGCCTGTCATGATTTGGCTCCTCTTTTATTCGACAAAAAACATTTTGGTTTTGGTCAAGGTTTTATTTTTTTAACTACATTTTGGTCTCGTCTTTTTTCATCCCTGATGATGTTGAGATAGTCACAGTTCTCGTTAATGACGTTGTGTCGTCTCGTCATGGAAAGGTCATCAATGAACATCATAGACTTCATTAAGACACTGTCCCTTTAAGAACGTGTATGTAAATGAGCTCAGTGTCAAGTTGGTTGAGTCTTTGCTCTTTGCAATGAAGGATTGGTTTAAAAATAATGTTGTGAAGGGATAAATCATTTACTCTAACTGCAATATTCCACTAACACAATAACTGTCCGTTCTGATTTGATGTTGAAGGACATATAGATCGGAGTTTGACTCCATCTTTGAAAGATGAGCTGATGCTATCAGTCTCATTCCCAAACATATCCACAGGAAATACCTCTCTATCCCAGCTCTGAGCCCGCAGCTTCTTCCACTGCTCCCTTTTAGCAAAGTAATCCGGATACTGGGCTTTCTCCGAGGGATGCCAGTGATCCAGACACCATTCAGGGACCTGAGGGGCAGACACAGGGCATTAATGACAGCAGCTGACTTTATGAAGTATGAACCCTCTCTCACACAGACACTCTCTGTACCTTGTAGCACTCGTAGCGCTCGTAGGACGTCCCCCCCGGCGAGTCTGGGAACAGGTAGGGCTGCGGGTGCTGATTGGCCCAGAACTCCTCCTCTCCCGCCTTCAGCATCATCGTGGCCTTCACCATGTCCTTCTCATGCTTGCTCTCGTCGAAGCGTGCGCGCAGCAAACACGCGTAGAAGCGATACTTATCCCTGAGAGAGCAGAGAAACCACAGGTGGACGGCTCATCATTAGCTATGGTTTATATAAAACTACACTGTGTTATGAGAAATTAGTAAACACTAGGGGTGTAACGGTCCTCGGTACATCATCTAACCGTACGGTTCTCCACCCACAGGTCGGCACGCACCGGTTCATCTCAGATCTGATGACACATCTATAATATGGTTTCTTGAAAACAACGTGTAAAACAGAGAGAGAGTTCGGCTAATGTGTGTTTCTGTCCATGGACACTCACTCTGGCTTCCCAAAACATTACAGCAGCGATGATCGGAAAACGTGGACAAAACAGCCACACACACACACACACACACGTCATGTCAGAGCACATGTCCGAGCACACACACGACGCACGCACTCACTCACACACACACACGATGGTGTAATGACCGTCATTACACCGTTGTGTGTGTGAGTGCGTCCGCTCAGTCATGACCGTCATTTTCGTAATTCATGGAAAGAGAGCATGATCGCATACAGAAAGGCCGTAAAAACTGCCAGATCTGCTTATTTCTCGACTCTCTTAGAAGAAAACAAACACAAGCCTAGGTATTTATTTGATACAGTGGCTAAGTTAACCAAAAATAAAGTTTCTACTTCTGATGGTTGTAAACAGCACAGCAGTAATGACTTTATGAACTTCTTTACGTGTAAGATCGATAATATTAGGAAGAAAATTATAACCATGCAGCCGTCTACTACAGTATCACATCAGACAGAGCATTGTTGTGTCACTGAGAAAAAATTACACTCATTCACTGCTATAGGAGAGGAAGACACACACACACACACACACACACACACTATAGGAGAGGAAGACACACACACACACATTCACACACACACACACACACACAGCTATAGGAGAAGACACACACACACACACACATATTCACTGCTATAGGAGAGGAAGAATTGGCTAAACTCGTTAAATCATCTAAATCAACAACATGTATGCTCGATCCTATACCGACTAGGCTATTAAAAGAGATGCTACCAGAGGTCATAGATCCTCTTCTTAATATCATTAACTCATCTTTGTCATTAGGATATGTACTGAAAACTTTTAAGTTGGCTATTATCAAACCACTTATTAAAAACCTCAACTTGATCCTACAGAATTAGTCAATTATAGGCCGATCTCAAATCTACCCTTCCTGTCAAAAATACTGGAAAAGGCAGTGTCTTCACAATTATGCTCCTTTTTAGAAAGAAATGGTATCTGTGAGGATTTCCAGTCAGGATTTAGACCGTATCATAGTACTGAGACTGCTCTCATCAGAGTTACAAATGATTTACTCTTATCATCCGATCGTGGTTGTATCTCTCTATTAGTGTTACTCGATCTTAGCGCTGCATTCGATACTATCGACCACAACATTCTTTTGAATAGACTCGAAAATTATGTTGGCATTAGTGGAACTGCATTGGTATGGCTTAAATCATACTTATCTGACCGTTATCAGTTTGTAGCAGTAAATGAAGAGATGTCACACGATCACAAGTTCAGTATGGAGTACCGCAGGGCTCAGTGCTAGGACCGTTGCTCTTCACCCTGTACATGCTACCACTGGGAGATATCATTAGGAAGCATGGCATTAGTTTTCACTGTTATGCTGACGATACTCAGCTCTATATTTCTTCACGCCCTGACGAAACTTACCAATTCACAAGATTAACGGAATGCATAGCTGATATAAAACATTGGATGTCTAGTAATTTCCTGCAACTTAATTAAGAAAAAAATGAATTTCTAATTATTGGACAAAAAAACTCTGCAAATAGTAACCTAGAATACTGTCTAACACTCGATGGCTGCTCTGTCAAGCCCTCGGCGTCAGTGAGGAACCTGGGTGTGCTCTTTGATACCAATCTTTCATTTGAAAGCCACGTTTCTAACATCTGTAAAACTGCATTCTACCATCTTAAAAATATATCTAAATTACGGCACATGCTTTCAATGCAAAATGCTGAACAGTTAATTCATGCGTTCATGAGCTCAAGGCTAGATTACTGTAATGCTTTACTGGGTGGTTGCCCTGCTCGCTTAATAAACAAACTCCAGCTGGTCCAAAACGCAGCAGCTCGAGCTCTTACTAGAACCAGGAAGTATGACCATATTAGCCCGGTTCTGTCAACACTGCACTGGCTCACTATTGAACATCGTATACATTTTAAAATCTTGCTTATTACTTACAAAGCACTAAATGGTTTAGCTCCCCAGTACTTGAGCGAACTCTTAACGCATTATACTCCATCACGTCTATTGCGGTCTCAAAACTCTGGCCAGTTGATAATCCCTAGAATATCAAAATCAACTGCAGGCGGTCGATCCTTTTCCTATTTAGTGCCTAAACTCTGGAACAGTCTTCCTAGCATTGTTCGGGAAGCAGACACACTGTCAGTTTAAATCTAGACTAAAAACGCATCTCTTAAATCTCATCTATATTCCCGATCTGCCCGCATTGACACTATATGATACTGAAATGAGCTGGATAACATCACCGTTTCACCAGAACGGCTGTACAAATTCTGTTGCATTATTTTCCTGTTAACAATGTGAAGCTGCTTTGAAACAATTGGACTTGTTAAAAGCGCTATATAAATAAAGGTGATTTGATTTGATTACACCGTCATGTGTGTGCTAGGACATGACCGTCATTACACCGTCGTGTGTGTGTGTGTGTGTGTGTGTGTGTGTGTGTGTGAGTGAGCGAGTGCGTCCGCTTGGATATGACCATCATTACACCGTCGTGTGTGTGTGTCTGTGTGTCCGCTCTGACATGAACGTCATTACACTGTTGTGTGTTCGGACACATTACCGTCATTACCGGGTGTTGATAGAGACCTGAATACACACACACTGCTATCTGTGTAAAAGTTAAACTAAACTCATTTAAGCCTTTAAAAGCAAGACACTAAAGAAAACTTGTGCGTGCTTACAGAAGAGAGAGAGAGAGAGAGAGAGAGAGAGAGAGAGAGAGAGAGAGAGAGAGAGAGAGAGTGTGTGTTTGTGTGTTTTTGTGTACCTTGTTTGGCTATACTTGTGAGGGACCAAATGTCCTCACTTATATAGTAAAATATTATGACAACTCACTAGTGAGGACATTTGACTGGTCCTCATTAATAAATAAAGGCTTATAAATCGGCCAAAACATGTTTTTATTTAAATCTATTGTTTTGCACATGTTTTTGGGATGGGTAGGTTTAGGGGTTGTATGTGTATGTGTGTGTGTGTGTGTGTGTGTGTGTGTGTGTAACCAAGGCAAAGTTAGTCTGGAGCCCTGGTCAATCTCAACACAACACGAAGGTTGAACTAAATACGCAAACTAGCGCCTGTTCTGACATGAGAGACTGAATGGGATTATATATAGTGTGATCAAAACTATCGCCATCACATAAAAGCATCTCAGTGTCTGTTAATGCTGCAAATGTGCAGGGAAGGTCATGTAGTTTATATCTAACCAAACACAGGAGCTAGCATGAGCTCGGCTGCAGTGTGTGTGTTCTCAGACCGGCCGCTAAACACCCATACACACACACACACACACACACACACACACACACACACACACACACACCTGCAACTATCCTTTACAGAGCGAACCCTCACCTGAAGATACACCAGGACTCGATGTGTCTCAGGGATTTCTTGTAGAGTCGCAGGACCTTCTGCTGATGGGTCAGATAGGCGGCCGCCATCTTGCCTCCGAGTCATTGCTGCTGCGCGTGCGCGCTCGAAACAGCCTCAGAGGATCCGAATCTTTCGCTCAAACAGCCTCAGAGGATCCGAATCTTTCGCTCAAACAGCCTCAGAAGATCCGAATCTTTCGCTCAAACAGCCTCAGAAGATCTGAATCTTTCGCTCAAACAGCCTCAGAGGATCCGAATCTTTCGCTCAAACAGCCTCAGAAGATCCGAATCTTTCGCTCAAACAGCCTCAGAAGATCTGAATCTTTCGCTCGAAACAGCCTCAGAAGATCCGAATCTTTTGTTTCGAATCAGTGCTTCGGGTAGAATGAACAAAACATTTCGTTTATTAGTGCATTTACAGAAATGGCACATGTTTTATTTATGTATTACTGACACATATGCACCACACTAAATGTATTAGTTTATGCTAAATCTGTGTAATCCAAATGGATGGCAATTCTATTTCCAATTCTGATACATATTTCTGTGTAACTGAGACAGTTTATAATTTAACTTAATAAATGTTGAGTATAATTTTCTTACAAACAAGTTTTAAATCAATGTTGTTACAAAATATGTGCTACAAATTAATAAAAGACTGCATATTATACAGATAATTTATCTTTAATTGTATTTAATGATATTATAGGCGACATTAAACTTTAATGAAAACATTAATTATTGCTGCTTTTACACACCTGCTGTGAGGGTTAGGGCTAGTCTATTTTATTTTATATTTTATTGTATTTTATGATTGTTTTGTACAGCACTTTGGTCAATGTAAGCTGAATTTAAATGTGTGTTAGATGTTAGTGATGCCTGTCTTTGACCAGTAGATGTTAGTGATTGACCAGTAGATGTTAGTGATTGACCAGCAGATGCTAGTGATGACTGTCTTTGACCAGTTGATGTTAGTGATTGACCAGCAGATGCTAGTGATGATGCCTGTCTTTGACCAGCAGATGTTAGTGATTGACCAGTAGATGCTTAGTGATTGACCAGCAGATGTTAGTGATTGACCAGCAGATGCTAGTGATGACTGTCTTTGACCAGTTGATGTTAGTGATTGACCAGCAGATGCTAGTGATGCCTGTCTTTGACCAGCAGATGTTAGTGATTGACCAGTAGATGTTAGTGATTGACCAGCAGATGTTAGTGATTGACCAGCAGATGCTAGTGATGACTGTCTTTGACCAGTTGATGTTAGTGATTGACCAGCAGATGCTAGTGATGCCTGTCTTTGACCAGCAGATGTTAGTGATTGACCAGTAGATGTTAGTGATTGACCAGCAGATGCTAGTGATGACTGTCTTTGACCAGTTGATGTTAGTGATTGACCAGCAGATGCTAGTGATGCCTGTCTTTGACCAGCAGATGTTAGTGATTGACCAGTAGATGTTAGTGATTGACCAGCAGATGCTAGTGATGACTGTCTTTGACCAGTTGATGTTAGTGATTGACCAGCAGATGTTAGTGATGCCTGTCTTTGACCAGTTGATGTTAGTGATTGACCAGCAGATGCTAGTGATGCCTGTCTTTGACCAGCAGATGTTAGTGATTGACAAGTAGATGTTAGTGATTGACCAGCAGATGTTAGTGATTGACCAGCAGATGCTAGTGATGACTGTCTTTGACCAGTTGATGTTAGTGATTGACCAGCAGATGCTAGTGATGCCTGTCTTTGACCAGCAGATGTTAGTGATTGACCAGTAGATGTTAGTGATTGACCAGCAGATGCTAGTGATGACTGTCTTTGACCAGTTGATGTTAGTGATTGACCAGCAGATGTTAGTGATGCCTGTCTTTGACCAGCAGATGTTAGTGATTGACCAGTAGATGTTAGTGATTGACCAGCAGATGTTAGTGATTGACCAGCAGATGTTAGTGATGCCTGTCTTTGACCAGCAGATGTTAGTGATTGACCAGCAGATGTTAGTGATTGACCAGCAGATGCTAGTGATTGACCAGCAGATGTTAGTGATGCCTGTCTTTGACCAGTAGATGTTAGTGATTGACCAGCAGATGTTAGTGATGCCTGTCTTTGACCGGCAGATGTTAGTGATTGACCAGTAGATGTTAGTGATTGACCAGCAGATGTTAGTGATTGACCAGCAGATGTTAGTGATGCCTGTCTTTGACCAGTAGATGTTAGTGATTGACCAGCAGATGTTAGTGATTGACCAGCAGATGTTAGTGATGCCTGTCTTTGACCAGCAGATGTTAGTGATTGACCAGCAGATGTTAGTGATGCCTGTCTTTGACCAGCAGATGCTAGTGATTGACCAGCAGTTGTTAGTGATGCCTGTCTTTGACCGGCAGATGCTAGTGATTGACCAGCAGATGCTAGTGATGTCTGTCTTTGACCAGCAGATGTTAGTGATTGACCAGCAGATGTTAGTGATGTCTGTCTTTGACCAGAAGATGTTAGTGATGTCTGTATTTAACCAGAAGATGTTAGTGATTGACCAGCAGATGTTAGTGATTGACCAGCAGATGTTAGTGATTGACCAGCAGATGCTAGTGATGTCTGTCTTTGACCAGCAGATGCTAGTGATGCCTGTCTTTGACCAGCAGATGTTAGTGATTGACCAGTAGATGTTAGTGATTGACCAGCAGATGTTAGTGATTGACCAGCAGATGCTAGTGATGACTGTCTTTGACCAGTTGATGTTAGTGATTGACCAGCAGATGTTAGTGATGCCTGTCTTTGACCAGCAGATGTTAGTGATGTCTGTATTTAACCAGAAGATGTTAGTGATTGACCAGCAGATGTTAGTGATTGACCAGCAGATGTTAGTGATTGACCAGCAGATGCTAGTGATGTCTGTCTTTGACCAGCAGATGCTAGTGATGCCTGTCTTTGACCAGCAGATGTTAGTGATTGACCAGTTGATGTTAGTGATTGACCAGCAGATGTTAGTGATGCCTGTCTTTGACCAGCAGATGTTAGTGATTGACCAGTAGATGTTAGTGATTGACCAGCAGATGTTAGTGATTGACCAGCAGATGTTAGTGATTGACCAGCAGATGTTAGTGATGCCTGTCTTTGACCAGCAGATGTTAGTGATTGACCAGCAGATGTTAGTGATTGACCAGCAGATGCTAGTGATTGACCAGCAGATGTTAGTGATGCCTGTCTTTGACCAGTAGATGTTAGTGATTGACCAGCAGATGTTAGTGATGCCTGTCTTTGACCAGCAGATGTTAGTGATTGACCAGTAGATGTTAGTGATTGACCAGCAGATGTTAGTGATTGACCAGCAGATGTTAGTGATTGACCAGCAGATGTTAGTGATGCCTGTCTTTGACCAGTAGATGTTAGTGATTGACCAGCAGATGTTAGTGATTGACCAGCAGATGTTAGTGATGCCTGTCTTTGACCAGCAGATGTTAGTGATTGACCAGCAGATGTTAGTGATTGACTAGCAGATGTTAGTGATTGACCAGCAGATGTTAGTGATTGACTAGCAGATGTTAGTGATGCCTGTCTTTGACCAGCAGATGCTAGTGATTGACCAGCAGTTGTTAGTGATGCCTGTCTTTGACCGGCAGATGCTAGTGATTGACCAGCAGATGCTAGTGATGTCTGTCTTTGACCAGCAGATGTTAGTGATTGACCAGCAGATGTTAGTGATGTCTGTCTTTGACCAGAAGATGTTAGTGATGTCTGTATTTAACCAGAAGATGTTAGTGATTGACCAGCAGATGTTAGTGATTGACCAGCAGATGTTAGTGATTGACCAGTGATGTAGTGATCTTTGACCAGCAGATGCTAGTGATTGACCAGTAGATGCTAGTGATGTCTGTCTTTGACCAGCAGATGCTAGTGATTGACCAGCAGATGCTAGTGATTGACCAGCAGATGTTAGTGATGTCTGTCTTTGACCAGAAGATATTAGTGATGTCTGTATTTAACCAGAAGATGTTAGTGATTGACCAGCAGATGTTAGTGATTGACCAGCAGATGTTAGTGATTGACCAGCAGATGCTAGTGATGTCTGTCTTTGACCAGCAGATGCTAGTGATTGACCAGCAGATGCTAGTGATGCCTGTCTTTGACCAGCAGATGCTAGTGATGTCTGTCTTTGACCAGAAGATGTTAGTGATGTCTGTATTTAACCAGAAGATGTTAGTGATTGACCAGCAGATGTTAGTGATTGACCAGCAGATGCTAGTGATTGACCAGCAGATGCTAGTGATGCCTGTCTTTGACCAGCAGATGCTAGTGATGTCTGTCTTTGACCAGCAGATGTCTGTCTTTGACCAGCAGATGTTAGTGATTGACCAGCAGATGTTAGTGATGTCTGTCTTTGACCAGAAGATGTTAGTGATGTCTGTATTTAACCAGAAGATGTTAGTGATTGACCAGCAGATGTTAGTGATTGACCAGCAGATGTTAGTGATGTCTGTCTTTGACCAGCAGATGCTAGTGATTGACCAGCAGATGCTAGTGATGCCTGTCTTTGACCAGCAGATGCTAGTGATTGACCAGCAGATGCTAGTGATGTCTGTCTTTGACCAGCAGATGCTAGTGATTGACCAGCAGATGCTAGTGATGTCTGTCTTTGACCAACAGATGCTAGTGATTGACCAGCAGGTGCTAGTGATGTCTGTCTTTGACCAGCAGATGCTAGTGATTGACCAGCAGATGCTAGTGATGTCTGTCTTTGACCAGCAGATGCTAGTGATTGACCAGCAGATGTTAGTGATTGACCAGCAGATGTTAGTGATGTCTGTCTTTGACCAGAAGATGTTAGTGATGTCTGTATTTAACCAGAAGATGTTAGTGATTGACCAGCAGATGTTAGTGATTGACCAGCAGATGTTAGTGATTGACCAGCAGATGCTAGTGATGTCTGTCTTTGACCAGCAGATGCTAGTGATTGACCAGTAGATGCTAGTGATGTCTGTCTTTGACCAGCAGATGCTAGTGATTGACCAGCAGATGCTAGTGATTGACCAGCAGATGTTAGTGATGTCTGTCTTTGACCAGAAGATATTAGTGATGTCTGTATTTAACCAGAAGATGTTAGTGATTGACCAGTAGATGTTAGTGATTGACCAGCAGATGTTAGTGATTGACCAGCAGATGCTAGTGATGACTGTCTTTGACCAGTTGATGTTAGTGATTGACCAGCAGATGTTAGTGATGCCTGTCTTTGACCAGCAGATGTTAGTGATGTCTGTATTTAACCAGAAGATGTTAGTGATTGACCAGCAGATGTTAGTGATTGACCAGCAGATGTTAGTGATTGACCAGCAGATGCTAGTGATGTCTGTCTTTGACCAGCAGATGCTAGTGATGCCTGTCTTTGACCAGCAGATGTTAGTGATTGACCAGTTGATGTTAGTGATTGACCAGCAGATGTTAGTGATGCCTGTCTTTGACCAGCAGATGTTAGTGATTGACCAGTAGATGTTAGTGATTGACCAGCAGATGTTAGTGATTGACCAGCAGATGTTAGTGATTGACCAGCAGATGTTAGTGATGCCTGTCTTTGACCAGCAGATGTTAGTGATTGACCAGCAGATGTTAGTGATTGACCAGCAGATGCTAGTGATTGACCAGCAGATGTTAGTGATGCCTGTCTTTGACCAGTAGATGTTAGTGATTGACCAGCAGATGTTAGTGATGCCTGTCTTTGACCAGCAGATGTTAGTGATTGACCAGTAGATGTTAGTGATTGACCAGCAGATGTTAGTGATTGACCAGCAGATGTTAGTGATTGACCAGCAGATGTTAGTGATGCCTGTCTTTGACCAGTAGATGTTAGTGATTGACCAGCAGATGTTAGTGATTGACCAGCAGATGTTAGTGATGCCTGTCTTTGACCAGCAGATGTTAGTGATTGACTAGCAGATGTTAGTGATGCCTGTCTTTGACCAGCAGATGCTAGTGATTGACCAGCAGTTGTTAGTGATGCCTGTCTTTGACCGGCAGATGCTAGTGATTGACCAGCAGATGCTAGTGATGTCTGTCTTTGACCAGCAGATGTTAGTGATTGACCAGCAGATGTTAGTGATGTCTGTCTTTGACCAGAAGATGTTAGTGATGTCTGTATTTAACCAGAAGATGTTAGTGATTGACCAGCAGATGTTAGTGATTGACCAGCAGATGTTAGTGATTGACCAGCAGATGCTAGTGATGTCTGTCTTTGACCAGCAGATGCTAGTGATTGACCAGTAGATGCTAGTGATGTCTGTCTTTGACCAGCAGATGCTAGTGATTGACCAGCAGATGCTAGTGATTGACCAGCAGATGTTAGTGATGTCTGTCTTTGACCAGAAGATATTAGTGATGTCTGTATTTAACCAGAAGATGTTAGTGATTGACCAGCAGATGTTAGTGATTGACCAGCAGATGTTAGTGATTGACCAGGATGCTAGTGATGTCTGTCTTTGACCAGCAGATGCTAGTGATTGACCAGCAGATGCTAGTGATGCCTGTCTTTGACCAGCAGATGCTAGTGATGTCTGTCTTTGACCAGAAGATGTTAGTGATGTCTGTATTTAACCAGAAGATGTTAGTGATTGACCAGCAGATGCTAGTGATTGACCAGCAGATGCTAGTGATGCCTGTCTTTGACCAGCAGATGCTAGTGATGTCTGTCTTTGACCAGCAGATGTCTGTCTTTGACCAGCAGATGTTAGTGATTGACCAGCAGATGTTAGTGATGTCTGTCTTTGACCAGAAGATGTTAGTGATGTCTGTATTTAACCAGAAGATGTTAGTGATTGACCAGCAGATGTTAGTGATTGACCAGCAGATGTTAGTGATGTCTGTCTTTGACCAGCAGATGCTAGTGATTGACCAGCAGATGCTAGTGATGCCTGTCTTTGACCAGCAGATGCTAGTGATTGACCAGCAGATGCTAGTGATGTCTGTCTTTGACCAGCAGATGCTAGTGATTGACCAGCAGATGCTAGTGATGTCTGTCTTTGACCAGCAGATGCTAGTGATTGACCAGCAGATGCTAGTGATGTCTGTCTTTGACCAGCAGATGCTAGTGATGTTATTGACCAGCAGATGCTAGTGATGTCTGTCTTTGACCAGCAGATGCTAGTGATTGACCAGCAGATGTTAGTGATTGACCAGCAGATGTTAGTGATGTCTGTCTTTGACCAGAAGATGTTAGTGATGTCTGTATTTAACCAGAAGATGTTAGTGATTGACCAGCAGATGTTAGTGATTGACCAAGATGTTAGTGATTGACCAGCAGATGCCAAGTGATGTCTGTCTTTGACCAGCAGATGCTAGTGATTGACCAGCAGATGCTAGTGATGTCTGTCTTCTTGGACAGATGTTAGTGATTGACCAGCAGATTCTAGATGAAGCAGATGTTAGTGATTGACCAGCAGATGCTGTGATGTGATTGACCAGCAGATGTTAGTGATTGACCAGCAGATGCTAGTGATGTCTGTCTTTGACCAGCAGATGCTAGTGATTGACCAGCAGATGCTAGTGATGTCTGTCTTTGACCAGCAGATGCTAGTGATTGACCAGCAGTCTGCCAGCAGATGCTAGTGATGCCTGTCTTTGACCAGCAGATGCTAGTGATTGACCAGCAGATGTCTAGTGATGTCTGACTTAGTGACCAGCAGATGCTAGTGATTGACCAGCAGATGCTAGTGATGTCTGTCTTTGACCAGCAGATGCTAGTGATTGACCAGCAGATGCTAGTGATGTCTGTCTTTGACCAGCAGATGTTAGTGATTGACCAGCAGATGCTAGTGATGTCTGTCTTTGACCAGCAGATGCTAGTGATTGACCAGCAGATGCTAGTGATGTCTGACCAGCAGATGCTAGTGATGTCTGTCCAGCAGATGTCTGTCTTTGACCAGCAGATGTTAGTGATTGACCAGCAGATGCTAGTGATGTCTGTCTTTGACCAGCAGATGCTAGTGATTGACCAGCAGATGCTAGTGATTGACCAGCAGATGCTAGTGATTGACCAGCAGATGTT
Source organism: Paracanthobrama guichenoti (assembly GCA_018749465.1). Classification (NCBI taxonomy): domain Eukaryota; kingdom Metazoa; phylum Chordata; class Actinopteri; order Cypriniformes; family Gobionidae; genus Paracanthobrama; species Paracanthobrama guichenoti. The sequence goes on from CM031958.1 coordinate 582,248, forward strand.
AGTGTGATGTCTGTCTTTGACCAGCAGATGTCTGTCTTTGACCAGCAGATGCTAGTGATTGACCAGCAGATGCTAGTGATGTCTGTCTTTGACCAGAAGATGTTAGTGATTGACCAGCAGATGTTAGTGATTGACCAGCAGATGTTAGTGATTGACCAGCAGATGTTAGTGATTGACCAGCAGATGCTAGTGATTGACCAGCAGATGCTAGTGATGTCTGTCTTTGACCAGCAGATGCTAGTGATGCCTGTCTTTGACCAGCAGATGCTAGTGATTGACCAGCAGATGCTAGTGATGTCTGTCTTTGACCAGCAGATGCTAGTGATTGACCAGCAGATGCTAGTGATGTCTGTCTTTGACCAGCAGATGCTAGCAATTGACCAGCAGATGTTAGTGATTGACCAGCAGAGGCTAGTGATGTCTGTCTTTGACCAGCAGATGCTAGTGATTGACCAGCAGATGCTAGTGATGTCTGTCTTTGACCAGCAGATGTTAGTGATTGACCAGCAGATGTCTGTCTTTGACCAGCAGATGTCTGTCTTTGACCAGCAGATGTTAGTGATTGACCAGCAGATGCTAGTGATTGACCAGCAGATGCTAGTGATGCCTGTCTTTGACCAGCAGATGCTAGTGATGTCTGTATTTGACCAGAAGATGTTAGTGATTGACCAGCACATGCTAGTGATGCCTGTCTTTGACCAGCAGATGCTAGTGATGTCTGTCTTTGACCAGAAGATGTAAGTGATTGACCAGCAGATGCTAGTGATGATTAACAAAATGGCGCCGCCGTGTTCGGTCGCTGTTCAGGTCGCTCTGCGAAGACTGTGCTTTTATTTACTATTTTACTTTCTTTTGCTCTCAATTTTTACAAACTTATCAACTGCAATGATCTGCTATGACAGCAAAACTCTTTTGGACATTGGTTACCTCTACACCGGACTGTTTCAGGACACTTTCGCTGATCCTCTGTGGCCATCTGAGATCCTTCGGAACGCCGAGGTGAACAATGGCCAGACGAGTCGATGGCGAAGAATCAAGAAACACCGTGGGAAACGCGCAGGGATCCGCAACAGACTGAGGAAAAGGGCATTCAGCCTTCCTCTCCCGAGCATTCTGCTCGCAAATGTTCAATCCTTGGAGAATAAGATGGACGATCTTAGAGCCAGGATAAGTTTTCAACGGGACATGAGAGAATGTAACATCCTTTGTTTGTCCGAAACATGGCTCACGCCCGCGGTCCCGGACACAGCTGTGACGACGTCGGAGAACTTCTCTGTTTTTCGGATGGACAGAACAGCCAAGGCCGGTAAATCCAAAGGCGGTGGAGTATGCTTCATGGTCAACAAGAAATGGTGCGATCCCAGGAACATCACCATTCTCTCGCGGTCCTGCTCGCCTCATCTGGAACATTTAACAATCATTTGCTGCCCATTCTATCTGCCGAGGGAGTTTTCTGCGGTCGTCACGACCGCTGTTTACATTCCACCGCAGGCAGACACAGGGCTGGCTTTATCTGGCCTTCATGATGTTGCCAGCGGCGTCATAAACAAACACCCCGACGCGGCATTCATTGTTGCGGGCGATTTCAACAAAGCAAACCTAAAGAAAGTCCTGCCAAACTTTCACCAGCACGTCTCCTGTCCTACACGAGGAGCAAACACGCTGGATCATTGCTACTCTCCATTTAAGAACGCCTATAAAGCGCGGTCACTTCCAGTGTTTGGCAAATCGGATCATGCCGCCATTTTCCTCACACCCGAATACAAACAAAAGCTCGTTCAGGAAGCTACAGGCAGCTCTGGATGATGTTGACTGGGACATGTTCCGAGCGAGTTCAGCTGACGTAAGCGAGTTCACGGATGTGGTGCTTTGCTTCATCAACACGCTTACAGAGCAAGCCACACAAACAATAACAATAACGTCCTTCTCCAATCAGAAACCGTGGGTGGACAATTCAATCCGCGCTGCAGTGAACACACGCACTGCCACTTACAACGCCGGTCTCCTATCGGGGAATATGACTGAATACAGATCGTCCTGCTATGCTCTGCGGCGTGCAGTTAAAGCTGCAAAGCTCCGTTATAAGGATCGAGTGGAGTCTCATTTCCAACTCAACGACTCGCGATGCATGTGGCAGGGTCTGAGGTCCATCTGTTCTTTTGGATCTAAATCCTCTGCAGAGGTGAGCGCTGATCCGTCGCTTGTGAATGAGTTAAACTCTTTCTACGCTAGCTTTGATTGTAATCGCGGCAGCGCGACTCCGCCAAGTGGCTAATTACTCAGAGCAGCAACAACCACGTGATCTCTGTCTCGGAGGATGAAGTTCGGAGGGCACTCAAGTGTGTGGACGTCAGGAAAGCTGCTGGGCCGGATGGTATTTCAGGCCATGTTCTGCGGTCCTGTGCTGATCAGCTCGCCGGGTTGTTTACATCTATCTTTAATGAGTCCCTCGCTACATCTGGCCTGAATCCTTCTCTCTGCCACTGGATTGAGGACTTCCTCACTGGCAGGCCTCAGGTGGTGAGAATAGGCCAGTCCACCTCCACCTCCATCACCCTGAGTGTGGGAGCTCCACAGGGCTGTGTCCTGAGTCCCCTGCTCTACTCTCTCTACACACATGACTGTTTGTCCACACACAGCTCCACCTCTATCATCAAATTTACTGATGATACTGTTGTCCTGGGCCTCATTTCCAACAACAATGAGACAGCATACTTGGATGAGGTGGAGCATCTAACATCATGGTGCCAGGACAACTGTCTCTCTCTGAATGTCGGCAAGACCAAAGAACTGATTGTGGACTTCAGGAAGAGACAGCAACGGACATACTCTGCAAAGAGTTGTGCGCTTATGCGAGCGTATCTCAGGGTCAGCTCTCCCGTCTCTGCAGGACGTCTACACCAAACGCTGCAAAGGTAGAGCTATTAAGATCATCAAGGACTATAATCACCCTGCAAACCCTCATTTCACGCTGCTACCATCTGGTAAGCGCTTCCGAAGCCTGATGGCCAAAACTGAGAGACTCAGAAGGAGCTTCTTCCCCCAGGCCATCAGACTCCTGAACTCAGCCACGTAACATCACGTGACCATCGATATACTGACATTGCACTGCACTTTCTGTTCTCGTTGTTACTGTGTAAAAACCTGTTATAAACCTGTTTGCACATTCTAATCTTTATACATTTGTTAACCACATATTTATAAGTCGACAGTTTACTCACTGCACAGTTTACTCCACTTATTTTATTCCACTTCTTTATTTATTTATTTATTTTACTTTTTTTCTACTTGACTTGATTATTTATAATTCTATATATATATATATATATATATATATATATATATATATATATATATATATATATATATATATATATATGTATATATAGTACTTTTTTATTCTATGTCTATTATAATTTCCTGTCCATGGAGCGGACCTGTTTACATTTCACTGCCGGTTGTATATTCTGTATATAACTGTGTATGTGACAAATAAAACTCTTGAATCTGTCTTTGACCAGAAGATGTAAGTGATTGACCAGCAGATGCTAGTGATGTCTGTCTTTTACCAGCAGATGTTAGTGATGTCTGTCTTTGACCAGGAGATGCTAGTGATGTCTGTCTTTGACCAGCAGATGCTAGTGATGTCTGTCTTTGACTGGAAATGGTCTTTCCTAGGGTGGCGGTTGCCACCCCATACCACCCCGGTAGATCCACCCCTGCTAGAGAGAAGAGTGGCGCCATCCCAGGAGGGATGGATACCATCTCTTTTCAACATGTCAGGTGTTACATGTCTAGTCTGTTTCAGTTGTGTTTTTGATCCTGTCACATGTTCCTTTGTTCTAGTTTTCCCGTCAGTCCTGTGTTCCCATGGTCACCCTCATCAGTTCATTTGTCCCAGCTGTGTCTTGTTAATTACCTCATTTAGTCCTGTGTATTTAGTTCTCAGTGTCCCCTCAGCGTTTGTCCATTGATGTTCGTGTACTGGTCTTTTGAGTGTTCCCTGTGAGTTTGTTCATTAAAAGTTCCTGTTCCAAGTTCTTCTCCGCCTTTGTGAGTTCGATCACATCAGGTCTGCCCCAAAAGCTTTTCCAATTGTCTATGAACCCTATGTTATTCTACGGACACCACTTAGACAACCAGCCATTGAGACAACCAGCCATTTTTAATGTACTTAAAGTTTTGATTCTGTTTAACTACTATCGTATGTGCATCACTGAAGCGATCAACTACTCACGACTGTTTCCCGAAACCGTACTGTCGCAAATCTGCCGCTCAACCACACTGGTTAATGATGGCATGCAGGTGGTGGTTTAATAACTGCTTTTAATTAATTTGTTGTATATATTTGAAATAAAAGATATAGAAATGTCATCTTGCACCGCAATGTCATTTTGCGGTGTTTAGTGTCCAGCCATAGTGTGGTGTTTGGTGTCCAGCAGTAGTGCGGTGTTTAGTGTCCAGCGGTAGTGCAGTGTTTAGTGTCCAGTGGTAGTGCAGTATTTAGTGTCCAGCGGTAGTGCGGTGTCTAGTGTCCAGTGGTAGTGCAGTGTTTGGTGTCCAGTGTAGTGCGGTGTTTGGTGTCTAGCCGTAGTGATGTGTTTAGTGTCCAGTGGTAGTGCAGTGTTTGGTGTCCAGCGGTAGTGCGGTGCTGTAGTGCGGTGTTTAGTGTCCAGTGGTAGTGCTGTGTTTAGTGTCCAGCGGTAATGCGGTGTCTAGTGACCAGCGGTAGTGTGGTGTTTGGTGTCCAGCGGTAGTGCTGTGTTTAGTGTCCAGCAGTAGTGTGGTGTCTAGTGTCCAGCGGTAGTGCAGTGTTTAGTGTCCAGCGGTAGTGCGTGTTTAGTGTCCAGAGGCGGCGCCTGAATAATCGGCGCTTAGGGCGGCGCCTGAATAATCGGCTGCGGCCCGGAGGCTTGCTCCAAACTTCATTTCGTTATACTGTACTTGTACATGTGTAATGACGAATAAACTTCAACTTCAACAACTTCAACTTCAGAGGTAGTGTGGTGTCTAGTGTCCAGAGGTAGTGTGGTGTCTAGTGTCCAGCTGTAGTGCGGTGTGTGGTGTCCAGCAGTAGTGCGGTGTTTAGTGTCCAGCTGTAGTGCAGTATTTAGTGTCCAGCGGCAGTGCAGTGTTTAGTGTCCAGCGGTAGTGCAGTATTTAGTTTCCAGCGATAATGCAGTGTTTAGTGTCCAGCGGTAGTGCGGTGTTTGGTGTCCAGCGATAGTGCGGTGTTGTAGTGCAGTAGTGCGGTGTTTAGTGTCCAGCGGTAGTGCAGAGTTTAGTCAAGTAACCTTTATTTATATAACGCTTTTAACAAGTCCAATTGTTTCAAAGCAGCTTCACATTGTTAACAGGAAAATAATGCAACAGAATTTGTACAGGCAACGGTGGCAAGGAACCAAAACTCCTTCAGGGCCAGAATGGAGAAAAAAACCTTGGGAGAAACCAGGCTCAGTCGGGGTGCCAGTTCTCCTCTGGCCAACGAACAAACAGTGTATGATTATAATTCTGGCAACATTGCAGGTCTTAAGTCATATTAGGTAAATAGATATTCGTAAGATTATTCGAAAGATTGAAGTCGTCATGCCGGAGACGAGTTTAATGAGGATGTTGTGTCGATGCGGCATTTACGGGGGAGTTTATTTGACACGCTCTCTGCAGACATTTCAGGGATGCGTTGGTCATGTCCAGGCGCAGGTCCACCATCTGATCTGGATACGGCCCGGATCTGGCTGACTGCAGTAAACCTCGGGATAAACAGAGAGACTCACATTAGCGCAGATGCCATTCTTCTTATGATGTAACGAGTACATCAGGTGTTATGGGAAGTGTTCCCGGTTCCGGCTGACCTAGTTAATGCAGTCTAACAATCATTTACTGATTTGAATAATAGAAATTGATAATGTTTTATGTGTAAGCCATAGCAAAGAGATGCGTTTTTAGTCTTTTAGTTTAGGCGCTGAACAGGAAAAGGATCGACCACCTGCAGTTGATTTTGATATTCTAGGGATTATCAACTGGCCAGAGTTTTGAGACCGCAATAGACGTGATGGAGTATAATGCGTTAAGAGTTCGCTCAAGTACTGGGGAGCTAAACCATTTAGTGCTTTGTAAGTAATAAGCAATTTTAAAATGTATACAATGTTTAATAGGGAGCCAGTGCAGTGTTGACAGAACCGGGCTAATATGGTCATACTTCCTGGTTCTAGTAAGAACTCGAGCTGCTGCGTTTTGGACCAGCTGGAGTTTGTTTATTAACGAGCAGGGCAACCACCCAGTAAAGCATTACAATAATCTAGCCTTGAGGTCATGAACGCATGAATTAACTGTTCAGCATTTTGCATTGAAAGCATGTGCCGTAATTTAGATATATTTTTTAAGATGGTAGAATGCAGTTTTACAGATGTTAGAAACGTGGCTATCAAATGAAAGATTGGTATCAAAGCACACCCAGCAGTAGTGCTGTGTTTAGTGTCCAGCTGTAGTGCGGTGTTTAGTGTCCAGCAGTAGTGCTGTGTTTAGTGTCCAGCAGTAGTGCGGTGTTTAGTGTCCAGCTGTAGTGCGGTATTTAGTGTCCAGCAGTAGTGCGGTGTTTAGTGTCCAGCGGTAGTGCGGTGCTGTAGTGTTGTGTTTAGTGTTCAGCAGTAGTGCGGTGTTTAGTGTCCAGCGGTAGTGCAGTGTTTAATGTCCAGCAGTAGTGCGGTGTTTAGTGTCCAGCAGTAGTGTGGTGTTTAGTGTCCAGCAGTAGTGTGGTGTTTAGTGTCCAGCAGTAGTGCGGTGCTGTAGTGCGGTGTTTAGTGTCCAGCAGTAGTGCAGTGTTTAATGTCCAGCAGTAGTGTGGTGTTTAGTGTCCAGCAGTAGTGTGGTGTTTAGTGTCCAGCAGTAGTGCGGTGCTGTAGTGCGGTGTTTAGTGTCCAGCAGTAGTGCAGTGTTTAGTGTCCAGCAGTAGTGCGGTGTTTAGTGTCCAGCGGTAGTGCGGTGCTGTAGTGTGGTGTTTAGTGTTCAGCAGTAGTGCTGTGTTTAGTGTCCAGCGGTAGTGCAGTGTTTAATGTCCAGCAGTAGTGTGGTGTTTAGTGTCCAGCAGTAGTGTGGTGTTTAGTGTCCAGCAGTAGTGTGGTGTTTAGTGTCCAGCAGTAGTGCGGTGCTGTAGTGCGGTGTTTAGTGTCCAGCAGTAGTGCAGTGTTTAATGTCCAGCAGTAGTGTTGTGTTTAGTGTTCAGCAGTAGTGCGGTGTTTAGTGTCCAGCGGTAGTGCAGTGTTTAATGTCCAGCAGTAGTGCGGTGTTTAGTGTCCAGCAGTAGTGTGGTGTTTAGTGTCCAGCAGTAGTGTGGTGTTTAGTGTCCAGCAGTAGTGCGGTGCTGTAGTGCAGTGTTTAGTGTCCAGCAGTAGTGCAGTGTTTAATGTCCAGCAGTAGTGTGGTGTTTAGTGTGCAGCAGTAGTGTGGTGTTTAGTGTCCAGCAGTAGTGCGGTGCTGTAGTGCGGTGTTTAGTGTCCAGCAGTAGTGCAGTGTTTAGTGTCCAGCAGTAGTGCGGTGTTTAGTGTCCAGCGGTAGTGCGGTGCTGTAGTGTGGTGTTTAGTGTTCAGCAGTAGTGCTGTGTTTAGTGTCCAGCGGTAGTGCGGTGCTGTAGTGTGGTGTTTAGTGTTCAGCAGTAGTGCTGTGTTTAGTGTCCAGCGGTAGTGCAGTGTTTAATGTCCAGCAGTAGTGTGATGTTTAGTGTCCAGCAGTAGTGTGGTGTTTAGTGTCCAGCAGTAGTGCGGTGCTGTAGTGCGGTGTTTAGTGTCCAGCAGTAGTGCAGTGTTTAATGTCCAGCAGTAGTGTGGTGTTTAGTGTCCAGCAGTAGTGCGGTGCTGTAGTGCGGTGTTTAGTGTCCAGCAGTAGTGCAGTGTTTAATGTCCAGCAGTAGTGTGGTGTTTAGTGTCCAGCAGTAGTGTGGTGTTTAGTGTCCAGCAGTAGTGCGGTGCTGTAGTGCGGTGTTTAGTGTCCAGCAGTAGTGCAGTGTTTAATGTCCAGCAGTAGTGTGGTGTTTAGTGTCCAGCAGTAGTCTGGTGTTTAGTGTCCAGCAGTAGTGCGGTGCTGTAGTGCGGTGTTTAGTGTCCAGCAGTAGTGCAGTGTTTAGTGTCCAGCACTAAAGTCCAGCAGTCCTTCAGCGCCGCTGGGAGAGTTATGGCCTTTTTACACCTTTTTACATATCTATCCGATTGTGAAAAGACCAAAAGTAAATGCCTTCCGAAATTCTTTCAAGACGGATTTAAATCTGATCACTCAAACAAACCAATTCAGAAGGTGATCTGGGACGCATTTCAGGCACAACTGGACAAGTGTAAATGCATCTGGTTGTTTAAACCTCATATGTAAATTTTACAAAAATTTCACACATAAACGTGTGAGAGTGTGTTATAGGTTATATATGTTGTAGTCAGATTTAGTGGCACTACTGCAACACGTGTCGCCGCAAATGAGTAAAGCAAGCCAACACACAAACGGCCGCCAGTGAAGTAGTCTCAGACACTCAAACACAATTATCTTCATTAAAACTAATGAGACTAAATTATCTCACCAGAACTCTGTTAAATGTACATATAGCGCGGGAATTGAAGATCGGATTTATATTAATTTTGCAGAGAGGTGTAAGATAAGACTACCTGCATGTTTTTTTTGTTGTTGTTGTTTTTTGTCAATCTAAAATTTGTTTAGATTGTGTAGCCCGTTTCGTTTGCGAGTGCCTACGATCAGCCTAACCTCAACTTATCAAAAATGCCCTTTCACTGTGGTGGTGGTGGTGGTGGTGAGAGTAGGCTGAATGTTTAAACTAACATTGTGATGCTTGAAGTGTTTGACATCTGTGGGTTTTATTAGGCAAGACAAGTGTTGATTAGAGAGGCTAAAGCGTCGGGGGTAACCCACTGGCCGCTTGGTCGTCACTTTAAAAATGTGACAAAAAAAAATTATTTTCTTATTTTATTTAACATTTTTCTAAATTAACTTAATAAAGAAACAAAACGAAATATAACTACTTTGACATTAAAAACAAAACTGAACTATTTTAATGGCTAAAAAGGAAAAGTGATGTAATGAGTAGTGAAATAGTAATGTTGGTTTGTAATGGCAGTTAGTTTGATTGTAAACTTTATGCAAACAGCTGATGTGGTTTTTCCAGAGGCCCAGACAATATCACTTTTTTTCACAGTTTTTTGGGGGGAATATATGGCATTTTTCAAATGTATTTGCCAAAATTAATAATTATATTTATATACAAGTTTATTAAAACTAAATTAAAGGATCTCCTCAACCACCACTGATGTGCAGCAGGAGTGGAGAGGAGATCGAGAGATGAAGCCTATCAGTGGATGGGGATGATTAGGAGGCCATGATGGACAGAGGCCAATGGAGAGAACATGGCCAGGACACCCCGTCTCTTTACGAGAAGTGCCATGGGATGTTTAATGACCACAGAGAGTAAGGACCTCGGTTTAACGTCTCATCCGAAGGACGGTGTTCTTTGACAGTATAGTGTCCCCATCACTACTGGGGTGTTAGGACCCACACAGACCACAGACTGAGCGCCCCCTGCTGGCTCACTAACACCTCCTGCAGCTTTCCCAGGAGTCTCCCATCATAAAACATAATATGCACACTATTATTTTGTACCAAAAGTGTATGACTTTGATCTTCAGTGAGACACAAAAGGAGATTATAATATAAAATATTAAGTGACTGATAGTCACCATTCATCTGTTTTATATCCATAAATGAATAGTGACTCTCTCTCTCTCTCTCTCTCTCTCTCTCTCTCTCTCTCTCTCTCTCTCTCTCTCTCTCTCTCTCTCTCTCTCTCTCTATCTCTCTCTCATGTACTGCAGTGTGTTCACAACAATCCCTGAAATAAACCCCTACACATGGCCTAATATATGACTAGCCTCCTGGTGTGTACTAATACATGTGTACATAGAAAATAATAATAAAGCATACTTAATTAATTTAGTCTGTTCTTTTGATGTTTTTTTGTATGTTGCAGTGAAAGTCATTTTGAAAAACATCCCACTTTCATGTCATTTGTTTCCTGATGGTGTAGGAAAAAAGGATGTGATGTGTCAATCATGTTTAACATTTGAAAAACTTCATTTAAAACTTCATTTAAGAGTTTTTTCCTCATTTTACAAGATCACAGTAGATCATGCAGTTGAACATGTGAATGTTGCAGTTTATGCTTAACATTGAAACTTTATCACCAAAATAATCCTTTCAACAAGTTGTGATTTGAGGAGCGTGTACCAATATTTTCAGTTCCATTCATTTTTGGACATTACCCCAAGGACACAATAAGGGAAATATCATGAATATTCATATAATATTACAAAAAAACAACAAAACATAAATCGATGAATAAAAACATTAAGAGTGATGCAAAAGATTATTTTAAATCTGATTTGAGCAGCCAGAATGTCCAGACCGAGATGGATCTATAAAAATCTGATTTTAATCGCATTTCAAACCACCTCCAAATGCGATTTGAATCAGATTTGAAAAAATGTGATTTCATGTGGGTTTTTTTCATTTATTTTTTAATTTTTTTTGCTGTCCAGACTTTAAAAATACCCATCTGGATACAAAAGGATCTGGATATGATTTTTGCTGGCAGTGTGAACATGGCCTATGATGCAGCTTTACATTTGAGAAGCACCAGTCAAATTAAAATTTGAATTTCAGATATTCATAAAATTTTAATTAAAAATCCACATTCAAATTAAAAACAGTGCATTCAAATTTTAGATGTGCGTCAGGCAGCTTTATCAGTGGCGCACAAGATGTGATGACGACGTGAGAGTCGTTGCATTTGAATGTTTTGTTAGCCTATCCCAATAGATTAATTCAAAACATTTCAGAAATCGAGAAGTCAATGGGGCACATCAAATGTCAGGTTACTGTCATTCTTCAAAATATCTTCTTTTGTGTTCAGCAGAAGATAGAAACTCATACAGGTTTGAAACAACTCGAGGGGGAGAATATGATGACAGAATTTTCATTTTAGAGCGAACTGTCCCTTTAATGCAATATTCATTTTTACTGTTTTCAGTTTTGATTAATAACTTTAAATAACAACCTCCTTTCCTTCATTTCCTACATAGGCAGGAACTCAAACAAAGCCAGCTATCAAATCCTTATGTAGTCTAAATTATAAATGATGAATTTCTCTTTTTTATTATTATTATTATTATTATTATTATTATTAGATAAAGCCTAGTTAAATATCTCAAGACACAATTAATTCATCCATCAAATTATTTTAAAAAATCAGAGTAATATTGCCAACAATGTGCAAAATGCAATATTATCCATCTCTAAAGCTGTCAGTTTAACATTTTATGGAAGAACCCCAAATAAAGCTGTCAAAAGGTTTGGGGTCAGTTACTGCAACAAAAAACAACAAAAAATTATCCCCCAAAACCTCAAGATGAGACCGATGTGGCACACAGCTGACGCTCATCATCACTCGCCACCGGCCTGCTCTCACGGTCCCTCGCCGCTTGCCACAGTAACTTACAGGGATGGAGATATGAGCTGTATGTCATCTGAAGACTCAAGAAGCGTGGCACGAGTGCAATGTTTAAAGGGGCCGGCTAGCGTGTTTGCATTGAAGCTTCTGTCGGTTAATGAAGATTTGATGGATAAACACGCCGCTCAAATGAACTCTTGTCATGCCAAAAGTGATGAGACTTTTCAGTTTGATGGACATTTCCATCTTTGATATCACTTTGGTCACTGTCGCTATGGTTACTGGACACTACTACAGACAGTATTCGAGAGGTAAGTTGCTGTGTGAACGGGACATTTCGAGACCCACACCTGTAAGTAAATGCGGTTATTAATCCCAAAAATTGTGAACCGGAAGAGGGAAAAAAACAAAAACAAAACACAATGAAACTAAACACTCGTAACATAATACCCTCCTGCCAGAAGGCGCATCCTTGCGCCGTAACTAAATAAAGTCAAACAGAGAAAGGAGGGTGGGGGCTCTGGAGGCGGATGAGGAGTCAGAGAGAGACGTGGCATTTGGGAGGAGCTGGCAGATGGAGACACCATGGCGGAGATGGCAGAGGGAGGAGCCAGGGAGGTGATGATGAAGGGAGGATACAGGTAACCCAAAGCACAGCCAGGATGAAGGCCCACAATGTAACCGATGGTTGGAGGAGCCAGGGTGGAGTCAGAGGAGAAATAGAGACTGGGCAACACTGGAGGCTAAGGTAGAGCTGCGGTGACAAGTGGCCGAGGTGTGACTGAGGACCAAGGCAGAGCTGTAGGGAAGGCAGGTGGAGGGATGAGGCACAGCCAGAGGCCCGAAGTCCGCGGCGTAAGCAGAGCACCGACTGACCAAAGAGTAGCCACAGGGAAGAGGGAGCCTGGTGAAGCCGTGAGGACGATGGTCCCAGGTGGAGACCGGAATACCCAAGGCAGATCCATGTAGTAGAGTGGAGCAAACAGAAGAGAAGCCAAGAAACTGAAGGGAGCCAGAGGAGGCGGGGCCAGAGGACTGGCTTGCTTTAGTAGAGGGGGTGGGAGAGGGAGGCTGGGTAGGATCATCGGAGACACAGGAGACACATGAGACTTGGAGCTGTGCGGGACCAGCAGGGATCCCACTGGGACGGGCGATGTTGGGCAATGTTGTCGGCTCATGCACCTGGTCAGACTCTTCGTTGGGTTCGGGCTCCGGGGAGATGATAGGCTTCATTCTTCTCAGGGTGCAGAAACTTCAGTAGCTCCAGCAGGCACAACAGTGAACAGTCTAATAATACTTGGTTTAACAGGCCACGCATTTCAGGCATCTCATCTCTAAGTACTGCTGGTGCTTCCTTCAGAGTAGTGTTGTGGAATTGTAAAAATTTTAAAAACTTCTGATTGGCCATTGTGATTACACGTTCATCGGATATGTCTGTGATTGGCTACAGTCAATGCACAGAAGTGTTTGAAAGTGTCTTGAAAGCGGGAGCAGGAGCATTTGAAAGCACAATCAGGCATCTATCAGCAGACTGGTTCCTGTGTGTGTCTGTGTAAATGCTTGGTGAAGAGTGTCATTGATGTATGTTTACATGTTTTTGAAGCGCTGGTCATTGTAACCAGTCACAGACATATATGATGAGCGTGTGAGCACAATGGGCAATCAGAGGTGTTTATGATTCCGCTCAACAATTTGTGTATTTTTCACACAATCCACTGCAGTAAGCATTCTCTTTTGCAATGTGCAGTTTAGGCATTCTACATCCTGGATAACCTCTAAAGCCAGCAGGAGACAACAGGACAAGTGGTGTGCACAGACCTCCGCGAGTGGGGGTTCCCCTGGTAGAAATTAGAAATCGTGTTCTGTAGTAACCAACAACCCTCTGGTAGTTGCTCTAAGCTAAGTGGATTCTAAGTGGGACACAGTGATTTTAAGCTCTGGACATTATTTCGTCCTGTGGCTACTATTTCTCTAAATGCATTAGTAGATACCGGGAGAAGGCCTGGAAGGCCTCGCTCCACGATCCAGGTCTGCCCATGCTCTATGGTCCAGGTCCTCCCAAGCTCCATGGTCCAGGTCCTCCCAAGCTCCATGGTCAAGGTCCTCCCACGCCCCATGGTCCAGGGCCTCCCACTCCTCATGGTCCAGGTCCTCCCACGCCCCATGGTCCAGGGCCTCCCACGCCCCATGGTCCAGGTCCTCCCATGCCCCATGATCCAGGTCCTCCAACGCCCCATGGTCTAGGTCCTCCCACGCCCCATGGTCCAAGTCCTCCCACTCCCCATGGTCCAAGTCCTCCCATGCCCCAGGGTCCAGGTCCCCCCCCCGCTGTCCTCATAAGTAATTTAAATCAGTTATTGCATTGATACTGTAGGTTGCGTTCTGTTGTCTTGGTGGGAACGAATTGAAGATCCAGTGCTGAAGAGGTCGACTGTCTCTTTCCTATACACACACTTCTGATCTGACTCTGATTCACGTCACTGATGTCCTTGTGGAGATAGAAGTTGGGAAACAAAGTCTTTCTTTCTTTGCAGTCGCGGAACTGCTTCAGTTTCACTTGTCTCAAATGACTGTAATGTTGTCCCATTCTTGTCTAATACAGGCTTCTAGTTGCTCGACTGTCTTAGGTCTTCTTTGTGGCATCTTCCTCTTTATGATGCGCCAAATGTTTTCTATGGGTGAAAGATCTGGACTGCAGGCTGGCCATTTCAGTACCCGGATCCTTCTTCTATGCAGCCATGATGTTGTAATTGATGCAGTATGTGGTCTGGCATTGTCATGTTGGAAAACGCAAGGTCTTCCCTGAAAGAGACGACGTCTGGAAGGGAGCATATGTTGTTCTAGAACTTGGATATACATTTCAGCATTGATGGTGCCTTTCCAGATGTGTAAGCTGCCCATGCCACACGCACTCATGCAACCCCATCCCATCAGAGATGCAGGCTTCTGAACTGAGAGCTGACAACAACTTGGGTTGTCATTTTCCTCTTTAGTCCGGATGACATGGCATCCCAGTTTTCCAAAAAGAACTTCAAATTTTGATTGGTCTGACCACAGAACAGTTTTCCACTTTGCCACAGTCCATTTTAAATGAGCCTTGGCCCAGAGAAAACGCCTGCGCTTCTGGATCATGTTTAGATATGGCTTTTTTTTTACCTATGGAGTTTTAGCCGGCAAAGGCGAATGGCACGGTGGATTGTGTTCACCGACAATGTTTTCTGGAAGTATTCCTGAGCCCATGTTGTGATTTCCATTACAGTAGCATTCCTGTATGTGATGCAGTGCCGTCTAAGGGCCGAAGATCACGGGCATTCAGTATGGTTTTCCGGCCTTGACCCTTATGCACAGAGATTGTTCCAGATTCTCTGAATGTTTGGATGATATTATGCACTGTAGATGATGATAACTTCAAACTCTTTGCAGTTTTTCTCTGAGAAACTCCTTTCTGATATTGCTCCAGTATGTTTGGCCGCAGCATTGGGGGAATTGGTGATCCTCTGCCCATCTTGACTTCTGAGAGACACTGCCACTCTGAGAGGCTCTTTTTATACCCAATCATGTTGCCAATTGACCTAATAAGTTGCAGATTGGTCCTCCAGCTGTTCCTTATATGCACATTTAACTTTTCCGGCCTCTTATTGCTCCCTGTCCCAATTTTTTTGGAATGTGCAGCTCTCATGAAATCCAAAATGAGCCAATATTTGGCATAACATTTCAAAATGTCTCACTTTCAACATTTGATATGTTATCTATATTCTATTGTGAATAAAATATAAGTTTATGAGATTTGTAAATTATTGCATTCCTTTTTTATTCACAATTTCTAGTGTCCCAACTTTTTTGGAATCGGGTTTGTAAAACTTCCTGCTTCAAATGCAATCAGTATCTTATTTCTAATTTTATTTCTTTTGTTATCAAGCAACAAACGACTGTGTCAAAAATGTCACCAAAATTCAAGATATGATTGCACAAAAGTACTTGTATTGCTGTATGGCCACACCACTATATGGCTGAATACAGGTGACCAAGATTCAGTGTCTATTCCCAACATCAGTTTGGTGTAGTGCTCACCGCTGATATTATATTTTGTTGGTTTTAAATCATGGTATTAAGTTACCAATATTCAACATCTTACACCAGAATGGCTTGTCAGGATCCCATCACTTTATGCATTTTTAAAGTTGTCATGAAAGGCAAGATGCTCTGGTCTTTTCCCTATTGTGCCGTATATGTCGAGTGAAACGCTTCAGGAACAAGAACAAATCTAGGGCGGGGCTTGATTGTGTCTGTGGGGATCTGATTGGATGGTTGTGGTTTGCTATTGGCTGATCTCATGTGAGTGACAGGTTGCTGGAGGGGAATAAAGACTTGTGTGAGATGAGCAAAATCTGCTCAGGATCCATAACTTTAGAGAAACATTCTTTTTTTTGTCCGTCACTTTGCCAAATCAGATTTGTTGACTAGAATGAATGGTTGCATAACAGTTACATATTTAGTTTATTACCATTAAAAACAAAAGGAAAAAAAAGTACATTTTAAAAATAAAAAATCATAAAAAACTTATTATGAATAAAATGTACATAAAGGGAACAGCTATTTAAACACCATGGCAATCGAAAACCCATTACCAGATTCTCTCAAAGAATACATTCCTTTTTAATGAGGGATGTAAATATGAGAAGAGTGTAGTCTTCCTCCCAGCTGGAATGAGAGAAAACAGCCTTGGATCCGATCGGAGCGGCTCCGCCTGCTGTTGACATGCTGTCGGACTCGTGTGACCACTGAACTTGCTGTGACGTGCAGCCACGTGTTTATCATGTAAAATCAAACTGCAGACACTTAGTTTCTAAGTAAATGCTTTCTTGGATACGCTACACAAGTGTGAGTATTAACTTTCAGGTTCATGGCCAGACATGTGGGTGGTTTCAAGTACGTGCTGTTATTAATTCACACGAAGCCTTGCTGAACTGGCAGGGTGAGTTTCGGAGAACACATGCAGGTTCTCACAACAGCCTTTCATCGATGTTTGGGGTGGCAAGACTATTCATTGAAGACTTGTGTTAGCAACCAAAAGGTTGAAGTCAAGGAAAAACTGTTTGTGTAGCCCTTTTCAAAGCAATTTACAGAAAGGCATACTGTTATGCCTACAATGCCTTACTGTTTTACCAAAGAGCAAATGTTAGGATTGATGATATGATGATGCACACCGATCAGGCATAACATTATAAGCACTGACCGGTGAAGTGAATAACACTGATTATCTCTTCATCACGGCTCCTGTTAGTGGGTGGGATATATTAGGCAGCAAGTGAACATTTTGTCCTCAAAGTTGATGTGTTAGAAGCAGGAAAAATGGGCAAGCGTAAGGATTTGAGCGAGTTTGACAAGGGCCAAATTGTGATGGCTAGATGACTGGGTCTGAGCATCTCCAAAACTGCAGCTCTTGTGGGGTGTTCCCGGTCTGCAGTGGTCAGGATCTATCAAAAGTGCTCCAACTCACACACACATCTGCTTCTGATGTGCGCTCTGCTCGGCGCCGCTACAGATTGAAGAACACGCTGATTAACGCAGACTAAAAGACAGGATGAAGCAGAGGCCTCCTGCCAGTTTCATATGTTTTAAAGGGAAGTTAATAACATACTTTTTAGGAGGGCTAGGCAGATATTTAGGGGGGCTGGGCTGAAGCCCCCCTAAAAAGGGCCTAGTGGCCCCTTAGATCATGGCCCCCCTAAAAAGGGCCATGATCTAAGCTCTGTCTGTGAATCCGGGAAATGGTAACGTCTCTGATTTCAGGCAGATTTGCTATATTGTGATGTTATTCATTATATTAATTCATATGTGGTTGAATATTACTTATATCACGGAGATGTTTTTGGTTGTATTGTCCACCTCTAAGAAGTGTTAAAACTAAAGTCAACACATATGCTTTAATCCTCCAGTGAGCAAACCATAGATATCAGTGACAAGGAATGACATAACATCGCTTTCCTCTGGAAAAACAGTTCAAACAATATCAACTTAAACATTAACATGGATTGTGAATTTTAAAACTGATATGAAACATGACGGATAGACGATAATATTGGGTTGATATGATCATATATGTCTTAGTTCTAATAGACACTCCAGTTGGAGCTAATCTATAGAGCCAGCAGGGCAACCACAGGAGTACATGACAATAATCTGCAGGTCATGAGCGCTTGAGCGCCATATATGATCGTTGTCATGATTGCTGGGTGGGTGCTCCGTTGGCTTAGTAGATAAGCTCCAAAAGCTAGTACCTTTCCATTCCACAAAAGAAAAGTAGATGTTCTCCACACTTATATAAGCATATCTATAATGTGTTTAATAGTTGTATTTTCATACAAATCCGATTCCAAAAAAGTTGGGACACTGTACAAATTGTACAAAAAAGGAATGCAGTAATTTACAAATTTCATAAACATATATTTTATTCACAATAGAATATAGATAACATATCAAATGTTGAAAGTGAGACATTTTGAAATGTCATTTTGGATTTCATGAGAGCTACACATTCCAAAAAAGTTGGGACAGGTAGCAATAAGAGGCCGGAAAAGTTAAATGTACATATAAGGAACAGCTGGAGGACCAATTTGGTCAAACTTATTAGGTCAACTGGCAACATGATTGGGTATAAAAAGAGCCTCTCAGAGTGGCAGTGTCTCTCAGAAGTCAAGATGGGCAGAGGATCACCAATTCCCCCAATGCTGCGGCCAAACATACTGGAGTAATATCAGAAAGGAGTTTCTCAGAGAAAAACGAGTTTGAAGTTATCATCATCAACTTCAGAACAAGGAAGTATGACCATATTAGCCCGGTTCTGTCAACACTGCACTGGCTCCTATTAAACATCGTATGAATTTTAAAAATCTTGCTTATTACTTACAAAGCACTAAATGGTTTAGCTCCCCAGTACTTGAGCGAGCTCTTAACGCATTATACTCCATCACGTCTATTGCGGTCTCAAAACTCTGGCCAGTTGATAATACCTAGAATATCAAAATCAACTGCAGGCGGTCGATCCTTTTCCTATTTAGCGCCTAAACTTTGGAACAGTCTTCCTAGCATTGTTCGGAAAGCAGACACACTCTGTCAGTTTAAATCTAGACTAAAAACGCATCTCTTTACTATGGCTTACACATAAAACATTATCAATTTCTATTACTCAAATCAGTAAATGATTGTTAGGCTGCATTAACTAGGTCAGCCGGAACCGGGAACACTTCCCATAACACCTGATGTACTCGTTACATCATAAGAAGAATGGCATCTACACTAATGTTAGTCTCTCTGTTTATCCCGAGGTTTACTGCAGTCAGCCGGATCCAGGCCGTATCCAGATCAGATGGTGGACCAGCGCCTGGACATGACCAACGCATCCCTGAAGTGTCTGCAGAGAACATGTCAAATAAACTCCCCTCGTAAATGCTGCATCGACACGACATCCTCATTAAACCCGTCTTCGGCGTGACGACTCCAATCTCTCGAATAATCTAACAAATATCTGTTTGCCTAATATGAATTAAGACCTGCTATGTTGCCAGAATTATAATCATACACTGTTTGTTCGTCGGCCAGAGGAGAACTGGCACCCCGACTGAGCCTGGTTTCTCCCAAGGTTTTTCTCCATTCTGACCCTGAAGGAGTTTTGGTTCCTTGCCACCGTTGCCTCTGGCTTTTGGCTTGCTCAGTTGGGGACACCTAAATTTCATCTATATTACCGATCTGCCCGCATTGACGCTATATGATACTTGAAATTAGCTGGATAACATCACCGTTTCACCAGAACGGCTGTACAAATTCTGTTGCATTATTTTCCTGTTAACAATGTGAAGCTGCTTTGAAACAATTGGACTTGTTAAAAGCGCTATATAAATAAAGGTGATTTGATTTGATTTGATCATCTACAGTGCATAATATCATCCAAAGATTCAGAGAATCTGGAACAATCTCTGTGCGTAAGGGTCAAGGCCGGAAAACCATACTGAATGCCCGTGATCTTCGGCCCTTAGACGGCACTGCATCACATACAGGAATGCTACTGTAATGGAAATCACAGCATGGGCTCAGGAATACTTCCAGAAAACATTGTCGGTGAACACAATCCACCGTGCCATTCGCCGTTGCCGGCTAAAACTCTATAGGTCAAAAAAGAAGCCATATCTAAACATGATCGAGAAGCGCAGGCGTTTTCTCTGGGCCAAGGCTCATTTAAAATGGACTGTGGCAAAGTGGAAAACTGTTCTGTGGTCAGACCAATCAAAATTTGAAGTTCTTTTTGGAAAAGTGGGACACCATGTCATCCGGACTAAAGAGGAAAAGGACAACCCAAGTTGTTGTCAGCGCTCAGTTCAGAAGCCTGCATCTCTGATGGGATGGGGTTGCATGAGTGCGTGTGGCATGGGCAGCTTACACATCTGAAAAGGCACCATCAATCCTGAAAGGGATATCCAAGTTCTAGAACAACATCTGCTCCCATCCAGACGTCATCTCTTTCAGGGAATCAAATCAAATCACCTTTATTTATATAGCGCTTTTAACAAGTCCAATTGTTTCAAAGCAGCTTCACAGTGTTAACAGGAAAATAATGCAACAGAATTTGTACAGCCGTTCTGGTGAAACGGTGATGTTATCCAGCTAATTTCAAGTATCATATAGTGTCAATTCGGGCAGATCGGTAATGTAGATGAAATTTAGGTGTCCCCAACTTAGCAAGCCAAAAGCCAGAGGCAACGGTGGCAAGGAACCAAAACTCCTTCAGGGTCAGAATGGAGAAAAAAAACCTTGGGAGAAACCAGGCTCAGTCGGGGTGCCAGTTCTCCTCTGGCCGACGAACAAACAGTGTATGATTATAATTCTGGCAACATTGCAGGTCTTAATTCATATTAGGTAAATAGATATTTGTAAGATTATTCTAAAGATTGGAGTCGTCACGCCGAAGACGGGTTTAATGAGGATGTCGTGTTGATGCAGCATTTACGGGGGGGGTTATTTGACATGCTCTCTGCAGACATTTCAGGGATGAGTTGGTCATGTCCAGGCGCTGGTCCACCATCTGATCTGGATACGGCCCGGATCCGGCTGACTGCAGTAAACCTCGGGATAAACAGAGAGACTAACATTAGCGTAGATGCCATTCTTCTTATGATGTAACGAGTACATCAGGTGTTATGGGAAGTGTTTCCGGTTCCGGCTGACCTAGTTAATGCAGCCTAACAATCATTTACTGATTTGAATAATAGAAATTGATAATGTTTTATGTGTAAGCCATAGTAAAGAGATGCGTTTTTGGTCTAGATTTAAACTGACAGAGTGTGTCTGCTTCCCGAACAATGCTAGGAAGACTGTTCCAGAGTTTAGGTGCTAAATAGGAAAAGGATCGACCGCCTGCAGTTGATTTTGATATTTTAGGGATTATCAACTGGCCAGAGTTTTGAGACCGCAATAGACGTGATGGAGTATAATGCGTTAAGAGTTCGCTCAAGTGCTGGGGAGCTAAACCATTTAGTGCTTTGTAAGTAATAAGCAAGATTTTAAAATTTATACAATGTTTAATAAGGAGCCAGTGCAGTGTTGACAGAACCGGGCTAATATGGTCATACTTCCTTGTTCTAGTAAGAGCTCGAGCTGCTGCGTTTTGGACCAGCTGGAGTTTGTTTATTAAGTGAGCAGGGCAACCACCCAGTAAAGCATTACAGTAATCTAGCCTTGAGGTCATGAACGCATGAATTAACTGTTCAGCATTTTGCATTGAAAGGATGTGCCGTAATTTAGATATATTTTTAAGATGGTAGAATGCAGTTTTACAGATGTTAGAAACGTGGCTTTCAAATGAAAGATTGGTATCAAAGAGCACACCCAGGTTCCTCACTGACGACGAGGACTTGACAGAGCAGCCATCGAGTGTTAGACAGTATTCTAGGTTACTACTTGCAGAGTTTTTTTGTCCAATAATTAAAAATTCATTTTTTCTGAATTAAGTTGCAGGAAATTACTAGACATCCAATGTTTTATATCAGCTATGCATTCCGTTAATCTTGTGAATTGTTAAGTTTCGTCAGGGCGTGAAGAAATATAGAGCTGAGTATCGTCAGCATAACAGTGAAAACTAACGCCATGCTTCCTAATGATATCTCCCAGTGGTAGCATGTACAGGGTGAAGAGCAACGGTCCTAGCACTGAGCCCTGCGGTACTCCATACTGAACTTGTGATCGGTGTGACATCTCTTCATTTACTGCTACAAACTGATAACGGTAAGATAAGTATGATTTAAGCCATACCAATGCAGTTCCACTAATGCCAACATAATTTTCAAGTCTATTCAAAAGAATGTTGTGGTCGATAGTATCGAATGCAGCGCTAAGATCGAGTAACACTAATAGAGAGATACAACCATGATCAGATGATAAGAGTAAATCATTTGTAACTCTGATGAGAGCAGTCTCAGTACTATGATACGGTCTAAATCCTGACTGGAAATCCTCACAGATACCATTTCTTTCTAAAAAGGAACATAATTGTGAAGACACTGCCTTTTCCAGTATTTTTGACAGGAAGGGTAGATTTGAGATCGGCCTGTAATTGACTAATTCTGTAGGATCAAGTTGAGGTTTTTTAATAAGTGGTTTGATAATAGCCAACTTAAAAGTTTTCGGTACATATCGATCTTACACGTAAAGAAGTTCATAAAGTCATTACTGTTGTGCTGTTTACAACCATCAGAAGTAGAAGCTTTATTTTTAGTTAACTTAGCCACTGTATCAAATAAATACCTAGGGTTGTGTTTGTTTTCTTCTAAGAGAGTCGAGAAATAAGCAGATCTAGCAGTTTTTGCGGCCTTTCTGTATGCGATCATGCTCTCTTTCCATGAATTACGAAAAACCTCTAATTTTGTTTTCTTCCAGCTGCGCTCCATTTTTCTGGCTGCTGTTTTAAGGGCCCGGTGTGCTCGTTGTACCACGGCATTGGACTATTTTCTTTAATCTTCTTTAAGCGCCGGGAGCAACTGTGTCTAAAGTGCTGGAAAAAGAGAGTCAATAGTTTCTGTTGCAAAATCGAGTTCCTCTAGGCTATCTGGGATGCTGAGGAGATGAAACTGATGAGGAAGATTATTTAAAAGCAATCTTTAGCGGCGGCAGTGATAGTTCTGCCATATTTGAAGCGAGGGGACGGCTTTGCAGCCTTAGCTAAATTAAGTATACATGATACTAGGTAATGATCTGAGATGTCGCCGCTCTGCTGCAGAATTTCAACGGTATCAACATTTATACCATGTGACAATATTAGGTCTAGAGTATGATTAAGGCGATGAGTGGGTCCTGACACGTGTTGCCTTACTCCAATAGAGTTTAGAATGTCTCTAAATGCTAATCCCAATGCGTCTTTTTCATTATCTACATGGATATTAAAATCACCAACAATTAGTACTTTATCTGCAGCCAGTACTAACTCTGATAGAAAGTCAGCAAATTCTTTGATAAAGTCTGTATTGTGCCCTGGTGGCCTGTATACAGTAGCCAGCACAAATGTCAAACAGGATTTATCAATTACACTACATAATGCTACATAAAGCACCAAAACTTCAAAATAATTATATTTGAAACTAGACTTCTGAGTAATACTGAAGATATTATTATAAATTACAGCAACCCCTCCCCCTTTACCTTTCAGACGCGGCTCGTGTTTATAACACTAATCTTGTGGGGTGGACTCATTTAAAGTAATGTAGTCGTCAGGTTTTAGCCAGATTTCTGTCAAACACAGCACATCTAGATTATTATCTGTAATCATATCATTAACAATAAGCGCTTTTGGGGAAAGGGATCGAATATTCAGCAACCCAAGCTTTATCATTTGATCATCTGTATTATATCTGTTGTTTATTTGTTTGACATCAATTAAGTTTTTACTGTTGAATGGTCTTAATGGTTTTTTGTATTTACTAATTCGGAGAACAGACACAGTCTCTATGTGATAATATCTAGGTGAAAGAGTCTCTATGTGTTGGGATTTATCTGACTTCTGTAATGGGAGACAGCTAGCAGACGGTCGGGTAAGCCAGTCCGTCTGCTTCCTGACCTGGGCCCCAGTTAGTCAAGGTTTAGCTTTAAGACTATATGCCAAATTACTAGAGAGAAGAGCGGCACCACTCCAAGAAGGATGGATGCCGTCCCTCTTCAACAGGTCAGGTCTGCCCCAAAAGCTTTTCCAATTGTCTATGAACCCTATGTTATTTTGCGGACACCACTTAGACAACCAGCCATTGAGTGATGATAGTCTGCTAAGTATCTCATCACTCCTTTTAACAGGGAGCGGACCAGAACAAAAAACTGCATCTGCCATCATTCTTGCGAGTTCACACACCTCTTTAATGTTAATTTTGGTGATCTCCGACTGGCGAAGTCAAACATCGTTAGTGCCGACATGAATAATAATCTTAGAGAATTTACGATTAGCTTTAGCCAGCACTTTTAAATTTGCTTTGATGTCAGGCGCTCTGGCTCCCGGTAAACATGTGACTATGGTGGCTTTTGTCTCTATTTTCACGTTCCGTGTAATAGAATCACCAATAACTAGGGCACTTTTAACAGGATTCTCAGTGGGTGCGTCACTGACTGGGGAGAACCTGTTTGATGTTCAGAGCGGAACGGAAGAGTGTTTTTTTGATCCGCGACTATGCCGTCTGACCGTCACCCAACTGCCCTGATGCACGGGCTCTACAGCTGGAACCGAACAATGTACAATGTTCACTAAGCTAGTCGCATCCAAAGCAGTGTCTAAAGCTGTTACATTCTCACTACTCTCAAATAAAGTCTGGATGCGTGTCTCTAATTCTGAAATCTTCTCCGTCAGCCTGACTATCTCCTTACATTTATCACATGTGAAGCCCTGCTCGCCAACAGAGACAGATACACTAAACATGAAACATGCGGTGCAAGTGACAATGACTGGAGAAGAAGACATGGCTTACCGTATTTGTTGATTAATCCAACTTACCAAAGTTGTTTGATGGAGTCTATTTACTAATCCAACTCACCACAGTTGTTTAGTGAACTCAGAAAACAGGAAACCCGGGTGCAGAGATGGCAAGCTAACAGGCTAGCGAAAAGCTAACATGCGATAGTGATTTAAATTAAAAGCTAGTGATGTCAGATTTAATGTGGTAGGCAATATTAGACAATATATGAAGATGAGTAGGTTATAATTAGCAGTTTAAACAACAGAGAATTATATCAAATAAAAATCCCAAAAGAGCAGAGCAGAGCACATGCGAGCACAGCAGCAATAGCAAACAGGGCAGACAGGAGCAATCGAAGACCTTGCATTTTCCAACATGACAATGCCAGACCGCACACTGCATCAATTACAACATCATGGCTGCGTAGAAGAAGGATCCGGGCACTGAAATGGCCAGCCTGCAGTCCAGATCTTTCACCCATAGAAAACATTTGAGCATCATAAAGAGGAAGATGCCACAAAGAAGACCAAAGACAGTTGAGCAACTAGAAGCCTGTATTAGACAAGAATGGGACAACATTCCTATTCCTAAACTTGAGCAGCTTGTCTCCTCAGTCCCCAGACGTTTGCAGACTGTTAGAAAAAGAAGAGGGGATGCCACACAGTGGGAAACATGGCCTTGTCCCAACTTTTTTGAGATGTGTTGATGCCATGAAATTTAAAATCAACTTATTTTTCCCTTAAAATTATACATTTTCTCAGTTTAAACATTTGATATGTCATCTATGTTGTTTTCTGAATAAAATATTGAAATGTGAAACTTCCACATCATTGCATTCTGTTTTTATTCACAATTTGTACAGTCCCAACTTTTTTGGAATCGGGTTTATACTTTATTAATGATCAGTTTATCATTTCTAAATTAAATATTTCATTATTTACAGACCAGTTATTAAGGAGTTGTCAGCGGTTCATAAGATCATTTAGAAAGTGTAAACAAAGGATTAATAACTATTTAAATGTACATTTATACATCTTATTATTTAGACATATAGTAATAGTTACTCAGTGTGATGATAGATGCTTTATTAACACATATTCCTACTGTAATTCATGATTAATTCAGGTAGTTATAACACATTTAGTCAGTATTTCTGTGAGCTCATCTAAACTGAGGATGATTTATGAAAGAGCAGATTTAAAGGCTCAGTTTTCTTCTGTTCTCTAATGTTTGAAAGTTAGTACTGATGTAGTTTTGACACTGTGAATTATATTATTATTGTTTTATAAAAAATTATTTGTTGTATGTTTGCATTCCTGTAATCCAGTGCTGGCACTGGTAAATTTTTATTCAGCAATGTTTACACTTTACAGAAATGTATTTTTATATCAGATTACAGAGGCTTACTGTACACCTGGTGACTTGATATCAAATGAAAAATAAACTTCTTCAATGTCATAGAAAATAAAATTCCTGTACACCTCCAGGAAGCCTCTGTAATCTGATATAAAAATGCTCACAGAAATACTGACTAAATGTGTTATAACTACCTGAAGCATTTATCAACACACTGAGTAACTATTACTATATGTGACCCTGGACCACAAAACCAGACGTAAGTGTCAATTTTCTCACCTGAAAGCAGAATAAACAACACCATTGATGTGTGGTTTGTTAGGACAATATGTGAAAATCTGGAATCTGAGGGTGCAAACAAATCTAAATACTGAGAAAGTCTCCTTTAATATTTTATATATTTACGGTAGGACATTTACTAAATATTTTCATGGAACATGATCTTAATATCCTAAATGGATAATTTTGACCCACACAATGTATTGTTGGCTATTGCCACAGATATACCCGTGAGACGCAGGACTGGTGTTGAGCTCCAGGGGCACAGATGACCAACAGCACTGGCAACTCCTAAATAACTGGTCTGTAAGTAATGAAATACTTAATTTATAAATGATAAACTGATCATTAATAAAGTATGAAAATACAATTATTAAGCACATTATAGATGTGCTTATAAATCAAGAATAAAGCATTTATAGCTGTATTTATAAACTGCTTACTAATGTCTAATAATGCTTTATAAATGATAAATTAACTATTTAACTAAAGATTAACTAATGATTCGTAGCATGCAGTTATTATAAAGTTTTACCCAAAATGGCTCTTTTATGAACTGATCACTGAAAGGTTCTTTGGAGAACCAAAATATGGTTATATATTCTTCTATGGCATCATTGTGAAAAAAACCCTCTTTTGAAACCTTTATTTTTAAGAGTGTAAGTGTACAGTTAATTCTCTCTGGGCAAAGGCATGAGCTAAAGTACTAACACGAAGTATTTAAAGTCATGTGGCTTGTTGAGCAGGGTGTGCTGGTATGTCAGTAAATAATCAGGCACTGGAGCGGAAGCACAGTTGGGCCATTCATGAAGACAAACACAAGCACATTCCCCTCAGAATAGTTGAAAAACAAGAAAATTAACATTGTGGAATGACTTATTATAAGTCCAGACTGTAACGTGTATGTCCTGTCTCTCCGTTTGCCTGTTTGTATTGGTTGCCTTGGTTACTCCCTCAGCGTCAGTCATCACATGTTCTTTTCTGAGCTGGTGTTGGAGCTGAGGAAGGCTGTGGTGGTCCTGGACCCTCCACGAGTACCACAAATACTAACCTGGGGGTCACGCTAGTGTTTCACTGAAACCAGAATACTAGAAACATAAAACAAACAATTAAATGCTGACACATGTTATTTGTCCTAGATTTGTATGTAATCACTCTGAAAGCTCTCAAGTGTTAGAACATGCTGTTTTCTGAGGGAATGTACAGACAGAGGAAAGATCCCTTCAACAGTGGTTCCCAGTCCTGTCCTGGAGCCCCAGTCCATGATCAACTCATGAACAGACGGGTATGTCTGATAAGAGTGTTTCGAACCCCTGCCCTAACAACTCAGTGTAATGCCTGACACACACTGTAGGATATGGGCTGTCCCAGACGAAAGATGATTTCTGTGGTCGTGGCTCCTAAACGGTGGCTCTACATCGTACAGTGAGAGAGGGTCAAAGACTTGCCACCAAAGTTTGTGACAGTGTCAGAAATTAAGCATGATCATCTCACAGTGTGTTTGCTGCTACGTCTACTGACTAGCCAATAAAAATACATAATGGCGTATTAATCAATGTGATATTATGCTAAAACTTAAAACTACTGACCTCAAGCTCCATTAGAAAAATTGGCATGCGCTGGCCTCTTTGCCCTAGCCATGACTGTCATATTCTCCTCCTTCACTTTTCAGCGCACATAAAAACCACAACTGCCAAAGTGCGATTCATCTTGCTCTATTTGTTTACCACTAGTGCACAACACATTCAATGTTCATTGATTCATTCATAACATGTTTATTTAGGCATCACCTTCCACAACATGTCATTCTAATGAGATATTCTTCATTTAATATTTGCAGCATTTTCATTCATTAATCAGCCATTATGCATTTACTACACTGTAATTTCATTGAAAATGGACATCAACACAAAACTAAGATATTATTAAAGACAGTATTATGTACACATTAGTATGACAAGTCAATTCACTCCATTTTATCAAAAAAGAAAACAAGCAAATCAAGCAATTCTCTCTTGGCATCAGTATAAAGTGATCATGCAGTTATATCCAAAATAAATTAGGAAATTGTGTTAAACTATTTTAAAAGACCATTAAAATGGGCAGCATTTTTTAACTTAGTAAAGATGTCACATATTTGCCTCATAGTGGGTACAGCACTATTCAAACTGTGTGTTCCCTTATTTGTTCTCCGGCTGGTTTTGTGTAAGTGTGTGTTGAGTTTGAATAGAGTGCATCTCTGGTGTGGTATATGTGTGTGTTTGTGTACAGCTCAGCGCTGGCCTGTGAGCAAGTGAAGACCCAGACCAGCCTTTTATTTTGTTCACACAAAGTTCCCTTTGTCTGTCAGTGCCTCTGCTCTCTCAGTCCACACACACACACACACACACACACACACACACACACACACACACACACACACACACACACACACACACACCAGAAAGGGTTCAGTCCTCCTTCACATTATTGTTGGAATGCCGGTCAAGTCTTTCAGGCTTGAAGCCCCTGGGTTTGCTGGGCAGGAGGATCACAACCAGAATGCTGATGAGATGCACATGAAAGTACATCGATCTGAAGGACAGAGAAACCAAGAGATAAACATTACCAGCAAAAACAACATCCTGAAAGTGATAGCATCCAGAAACATTAAAAGAGAATACAAGAGAACATTTCTAAAATGGTTACATTATACATTTAGATAATTTTGCACTTTTCAAGATACACTCACCTAAAGGATTATTAGGAACACCATACTAATACTGTGTTTGACCCCCTTTCGCCTTCAGAACTGCCTTAATTCTACATGGCATTGATTCAACAAGGTGCTGAAAGCATTCTTTAGAAATGTTGGCCCATATTGATAGGATAGCATCTTGCAGTTGATGGAGATTTGTGGGATGCATATCCAGGGCACGAAGCTCCCGTTCCACCACATCCCAAAGATGCTCTATTGAGTTGAGATCTGGTGACTGTGGGGGCCATTTTAGTACAGTGAACTCATTGTCATGTTCAAGAAACCAATTTGAAATGATTCGAGCTTTGTGACTGGAAGTAGCCATCAGAGAATGGGTACATGGTGGTCATAAAGGGATGGACATGGTCAGAAACAATGCTCAGGTAAGCCGTGGCATTTAAACAATTGGCACTAAGGGGCCTAAAGTGTGCCAAGAAAACATCCCCCACACCATTACACCACCACCACCAGCCTGCACAGTGGTAATAAGGCATGATGGATCCATGTTCTCATTCTGTTTACGGTAAATTCTGACTTGTCTCCATCTGAATGTCTCAACAGAAATCGAGACTCATCAGACCAGGCAACATTTTTCCAGTCTTCAACTGTCCAATTTTGGTGAGCTTGTGCAAATTGTAGCCTCTTTTTCCTATTTGTAGTGGAGATGAGTGGTACCCGGTGGGGTCTTCTGCTGTTGTAGCCCATCCGCCTCAAGGTTGTGCATGTTGTGGCTTCACAAATGCTTTGCTGCATACCTCGGTTGTAACGAGTGGTTATTTCAGTCAAAGTTGCTCTTCTATCAGCTTGAATCAGTCGGCCCATTCTCCTCTGACCTCTAGCATCAACAAGGCATTTTCGCCCACAGGACTGCCACATACTGGATGTTTTTCCCTTTTCACACCATTCTTTGTAAACCCTAGAAATGGTTGTGCGTGAAAATCCCAGTAACTGAGCAGATTGTGAAATACTCAGACCGGCCCGTCTGGCACCAACAACCATGCTCAAAATTGCTTAAATCACCTTTGTTTCCCATTCTGACATTCAGTTTGGAGTTCAGGAGATTGTCTTGACCAGGACCACACCCCTAAATGCATTGAAGCAACTGCCATGTGATTGGTTGATTAGATAATTGCATTAATGAGAAATTGAACAGGTGTTTCTAATAATCCTTTACGTGAGTGTATTTCTCTTTAGAGAAATGTTGAGAAACACATTTTTCCACATAGAAGAATGTAAAAGCTACCAATGCAAATGCATTAATAAACTTAATTCAGTGTCTATTTACACTAAGTGCAAATCGCCCTCCTTGTTGGCAAAGGCTATTTACACTAGCTCTGCCCACCAGTGTCTGATTGAGGCAGACAAAACTACAGAAGAAACCTGCCAGATAACAGGATCAGTGTGTGGAGAGTAAGGCGGGTGGTGTTAATATAAATGCAACTGATCCGAGTTTGAATATGCCTTTTTTTTACTCATTCAATACTTGAAAAGTGGAAATAAAGTGCCTAATGGGTGTTTAATAGTGGGAAAATAAGTGTTTATCAGGTAGAGTTAGGGTCGGTGTAGTGTCAGACATCTCGCCCACGGACCGTTGGCTGAAAGTCTGATGCATATGGCACACTTATCTGAAAACACTTTAGGAGTTTTGATGTCATCATCTGATTGGCTGAATTCTACAGGATGTTCGCGAGACGTCTGTATTGCGTTCTTTAAGGGTTTGTCTGGAAGCAAACGCCCTGATGCCAAACTCCGTCGTGGAAGAAGAACACCATTGTGACAATGAGCGCTTACCAGGATCAACTAAACGCTGGATTTTCAAAAACATGTGAAGTTTCCGGCTCCATTGTTGCAGTAAACTTGCACAACGTTATATGTCAGTCAGATGGCCTCTGGGTGGTCCTTGACCAATGAAAGCTGTGATAGACTCCAGACCTTCTGCCATCAGTCTGGAGCTCTGGCTATGTGAGCCTAGGGTCGGTGTAGGGAAGGCTTTAGGGACAGGGACAAGTAATGTTCCAACAAGGGAGCATCCATTTATGATTTTAATAAATACGATCATATATACTTAATATGTTGTTATCATGACTTGTTATTACTGATGGCCACAGTCACTGTCTCACATGTCCACGAGCATGCTGAGATGCCGTTTGTGGATGGTTCATGTCCTCATTACGATAATATGACCATGGCGACATTGCGATAGCGATTCTTCTTCCTTGTGAAGGATGGAGTCTCCTCTGTTGTACCCAACCCGGTTCCTCTGCACCACACAGGGCCGCGGTGGTTAGCACTCAGGGAAATCTGAGGGTTACAGCGGGAGCTCCTCCACCAGGCCAGTCTCCACGGACCTCCAACTCCTCCTGCATGTCACATGCCGTCAAACTCCCAAATGATGCACTTTCTTCAAAGTGAGCTTTCTCAACACCCTCATCTCGCAAGTTTGCCTCTTCGGCAACACTGTCAAGGACTTCACCCAGCAGTTCTTGGCAGTCCAGAAGCAGACGGAGGCCATCAAACACACCCTGCCCCGGCATTATACCCCCGCCACCAGGTCACAGAGGGCCGGCCCCCAGTCTGCTCGTCGCCGAGGACCTCTCCCTGCGGCTTCTACACCTGCTCTGGCATGGCCAGAAGCAACATCCTGGCTGCAATGTTGAGCCCCTCGCAGGAAGGCAACGCAGCCTGTCCCATAGACCACCGCTAAACCCTCCAAATGACCATCGAAGCGGCCCTGAGATGGGTGACCCAGTGGTCGAGGGAGCTGTTCTGACCCAGAAGGTGGTGATTGCACCACTCCTTCCCCCGGAGGAGGGCCGGGCAGAAAATCTTTTGTTTCAAATCTGTTCCACTAAATTTTCAATAAAACATCAGTGTCCTCAATAGGGATGGGTACCAAAACCTGGTATTAAATGCTAAATTATGAAAGACTGCAGTATCCATAAGCTCTGACACTATCAATTCTGCTGTCAATATTGGACAGACACGGTGCAAGGTCAGGGAGGACGAGGAGCAGGTCTTCCTCTGCGCCTTACTGGCCCATCCAGACCTGGTTCTGCTCCTTGTGACAGCCCATCCCTGGCAGATTCCCCTGAGGAGAAACATTCTTTCTCAGGGACGAGGCACCATATGGCACCCGGAGACCTTAAGTTGCCTACCTCTGGTGGTGGTAGACACCATCACTCAAGCCAGAGCTCCCTCTACTAGGCGAGCTTATGCTTTGAAGAGGAGTCTGTTCGCTGAGTGGAGCAAAATTGCAGTGGACAGCCGGTCCCTCAGAAAGCACGATCATCAGGTTCCCGAGAGGCTAACCCTCCCAGGTCACGCCTCATCCCCTCCTGGGATCTCCCTCTAGTCCTTTTGGGACTGCAGGGAGCTCTCTTTGAGCAATTCTGCTGTAAAGTAGCTCTTAAAAGAAAATGGTGTCATTGTTCAGCTGAAGTCAGTTCAGAGTTGATACAGTTAGGTTCAATAACTGTGTAACGATCATCAAATAGTAAATGAGTTAAATTCAGCTATAAAGCAGTTCTGCAGAAAACAGTGATGTCATTGTCCAGCTCAGTTCAGTTCTCATCCAATATATCAGTGCAGTCAAATCAATAATATTGCTGAATATTTAATGTCCCCAACCAAGCAAGTCAGAGGCAATGGTGGCAAGGAACCCAAATTCCATCAGGAGACACAACGGAGAAAAAATATCCTTGGGCGAAACCAGGCTCAGTCTGGGGTCCAGTTCTCCTCTGGCCAAACTAACCAACATAGTGTGGGTTGACCACCAAAAACAACACCTTCAGAAAGTAAGACCCCTATAGAGGTAATCACAATCTGAACAATCAGACAAAAGCTCAAAAATGTGTGAGCTTTCCTCTTGGACTGAGACTCGATAACAACAATTCTAGTAATATCGCTGAAATACGTCTTTCTTTGATCACCTCAGCTTTCACCACTACACTCGAGCATCTCTCCGATTCCATCGAAACCATCCAAACTTCTATCCAGACACACTTTCAACGGAGAAGCCAATGCAAACATAAGGCTCTTAAACCTTCACCGAACAAAGGTTTTATAATCAGTTAATGACCACAGTGGTTTAAATTAAAGGGTTCATAACATGAGAAATCAAATCTAGATATTTTGATGTATAAGAGGTCTTTGTACCATTAAAACATCATGTGTACATGCAAGGATCATAGCTTAAAATTATTATAAACAAAGCATTTTCATTTATTTATCTTTTATGCATTTTTTTTAACATTTTTATGAATTACTCACGGTAGAAAATAGAAAATGTTGTGGGACCAAGGGCCCTTGGGTTTGCTATAGCCTTGTGTGTTGTTAATCTGGGCCTGTATATACATTTATAATTAATAATAATCATATATATTTTCCTTTGAGCTAATTGCTACAGAGGAGATATCTGATGTTTAAAATCACTTGTTTAATGTACTGCTGTTATGTGGCAAGCGTGACATGCCAAAAACAGAAACCAAGCAACCGGACTTATTACTTCTGCATCAATGGACATGTGGAATACAAAGTCAACAAACAGTTCCTCGTGTCATCTGTAGAATCATTTATGGGGACTACTGTGCAATTATTCAAAAGACTTTATTGCATGCCACACTTTTATTGTGGTACGATTTCAAATTTACCCACTCCTAAAACTCGCATAAAAACAAAAAATCAAGCGTAGTGTTCTGGCAGGTCACGTCAGTCAAGCTCGCATCAGCTGATCCACGTCTACCTATAGGAATATCAAGCCTATCACATCATCCCAATATAAAGTCCATTCAGTATTATCAGCAGCTTTATTGCATGGCAACCAGCTTCTCCTCTCGTCCAGTCAGGACCTGGCCTTCTGATATTCCTCTTTCCAAACAAGACTAATTTTTCTTGAATTATGTTTAAATTATTAAACATGAATTATATCTTATCCTGCATGGATGCGAAGGGAGTTCTTCGCCAATCTAAACTGTATGCTAATTGTCAATCAACTTTGACGATAGTGTTCCTGACAGAACAAATTTTATGTTAGCCTGATAACACCTTTCTTGTTCTTGACGTTCTTGACCAGAACAAGTTGCAACGTGGACCAGACTTTATGCCAAATGACTGCATAACTGAGCCTTTACCTGTAATACTGCAGGGTGGGCTCGACGGCCAGCAGAAGGAAAGGCATCACAGTGTAGCAGATAGTCATCTGAGTGGCAGCCCAGGTCACAACATCATAGCAGATCTTGAGCTGGCGAGAAGACAAGAAATACTCCCGGAAGTTTCTGCGCACCTGATTACATCAAACCAAAACAAAATGCAATGGTGAGTGAGTGGCAGAGAATGATAAGCAATAAAGTGATTTATATAAATGTGTGACACCGCCATGTGTTTTGTGAGGAGAAATGGAAAAAGACACTGACTTTGTTCAAAAGTTTAAAAAAATCCCTCGGAGGCAAAATACACTGGTAAGAAGACAAGCAGGCAAATCCAATTGTTCTGTAAAATCTTATTTATTTTGATGATTTATCTGGTCAGGTTTCAGAAAGGCAACACCTTGTATTAACATGCGTCTCAAAAGCATCTAATCTGACCACTCTCCTCCTATTCCATCTCACCTCTTACATCACTTTCATGGGAGTGGCATGTGGGAAAGGGGAAGTGTTTGTTTGGTGTGCTTCTCATAATGAGTGTGTGTTAGGGGAGTGGGCATTGAGTAATCTGTGATTCCCTTTTGTCTGAGACGCATTCAGGAATGATAGTTTTCCACTATAAATGTGATGCGGTCGTGTGTTTTGTACTTCCATATGTGGAACTTTTTGCACTCCATGTTCATCTGTGTTCAATGACTACTTGTAATAGCAGGTGGAAACAGGGCCTAAAAGTAACAACGCTAATATCTTCGCTACATTTTTTCAGAAGCTTGACAACTGTACAACAAACAAACAAACAAAAATAACCCTTTATTTAACAATTTCTTCACGATTGTGTCAGTCTCCTATGCTGTTGACATAGTAAACACAGTCCAGCTATGCCAGAACGCCGGCTTACCATTGGCCGACGCTGATCACGTGACACATGCGTGTAATGATGACGCAGGAGCTGACCAACGTAAACTGCATAGGAGTCTGACACAGACGTGAAGAAATTGTTAAAGTTGTTATTTGTGTTTGTTTGTTGCGCACTAAAGTATTCTCATCTCTTCATCACATTAAGGCTGAACCGCTGGAGTCACATGGGCTATTGTAACGATGTCTTTACTTCCTTTCTGGCCCTTGAAAGTGTTCATTAAACAGCTGTCTATGGAGGGGTCAGAGATCATCAGAAATATCTTCATCTGTGTCTGAAGATGAGCGAAGGTCTGACGGGTTTGAGACGACATGAGGGAGAGGAATTAATGACAGGATTTACAGCTTTGGGTGAACTAACCATTAACAAGTAATCATATAGCACAACAAAACACTACGACAGTTTTTTTCCCCATTTCCCAATTTTATTGCCTCTGCCATGATGTCCGTACGGATAGTTCCCCTTCACTAAAGCTATGTTGGTGTGACACTGCCGTAAAGCAATCCACCTGCTGACTAAACCTCCATACTCCCAAAACAGACGTTTGGGGGGATAGTTTAATGATATTAAAACTGATAGTTGCTTTAACACAACCTGTTATCAGCTCACAGAGGCAGCAGCTTTAGGTTTCAGACACAGCCAGTGAGAGAGTGAAATGTGCAGTGTTTTTGCAGCATGTGACAGAGAATGCAGTGCAAACAGCACAAAAGCACAAGTTAGATGTGAACGGCATAACAGTGATGCAGGTAAACCAGTCACCTGCAGTATCTTTAAAGGAGAGAATCTTTAATGGAGAGAATCTGTGTGTGTGTGTGTGTGTGTGTGTGTGTGTGTGTGTGTGTGTGTGTGTGAGAGAGAGCGACTCACAGTGCGAGCTGCTAAGGTGATGGGTATAGCGGTGATGAATGTAAAGTAGTATCCTGGGTAAACTCCATGCCAGATGGCCGACAGCACAAATGTGAGTGGCATGCGGTAACACGGCGCTCGATCATAACATACACTGGAGCATAACAGATGAAAGCATGTGAGAAATGGCACTGAACAGATACATGCTAATACACAAATATGAAATACCTATATACAGTATAGTAATATTATATCATAACTGTATTCTTTTTGGAGCAGGGTCACTATGAACTGGCAATGTATGGAAAGAAGCTGTGTAAAAATAACTAACTTTAACAACTCATTAGATAGGAGAGAGTAGACGAGACAAGAAACATCGGGAGGAGAGAGAGGAACAGGACAGGCAAAGGACCGCCTGAGATGCAGCTGTGCCGTATGTCGGAGCGCTTCCCACAAGGATATGTCGACAACTATTATTATGAAATAGGCATTTAATACTTTCATCCTGAGTGGATGAGTAAAGTACAACTATGAACAACAAAACTCACAACTTCCCATTGTGCTTAATAACAAGTTTCCTTTCAAGTCACTTCAGTGTCAGTTGATGCTATGGGTAACTCTGTCCAGGAGTAATTCTTTCTGAAACCAGTACAAGATCACACCATTGATGCTTGATCCTCCATCCCATATCAGAGTGTCACCGTGCACAGATACCTGAAGTGCAATGTCATTCTAGTCAAAAATTACATCTTGTCTCTGCTTCATGAGTTCCATGCATTGCTGCTCATAGCACTTTGTATTATATCTCCTTACTTCTGTATTATATATACCTGTACTTGCATTTTTAAGGATGGCGTATCACATACACAGTACTGTACTGGGATACCTGAGTTCAGGTGTTCAATCCCTTCATGGACACAGGTGTATAAATCAAGCACTAGGCATGCAGACGCTTCTACACACATTTGTGAAAGAATGGGTCGCTCTCAGGAGCTCAGTGAACTCAAGCGTGGGACCGTGATAGGTTGCCACCTGTGCAATAAGTCCATTCCTGAAATCCCCTCACTACTAAATATTCCAAGCTCAACTGTTAGTGGGATTATAACAAAGTGGAAGTGATTGGGAACAACAGCAACTTAGCCATGAAGTGGTAGAAATCACAGAGCGGGGTCAGCGAATGCTGAGGGTCACAGTGCGCAGAAGTCACCAACTTTCTGCAGAGTCAATAGCTCCAGACCTCCAAACTTCTGTGGCCTTCAGATGAGCTCAAGAACAGTGCGTCGAGAGCTTCATGGAATGGGTTTCCATGGCCGAGCAGCTCATCCAAGCCTTACATCACCAAGTGCAATGCAAAGCGTGGGATGCAGTGGTGTAAAGCACGCCTCCACTGGTTCTCTGGAGTGACCAATCACGCTTCTCTGTCTGACAGTCCCATGGATGAGTCTGGGTTTGGCGGTTGCCAGGAGAACGGGACTTGCCTGACTGCATTGTGCCAAGTGTAAAGTTTGGTGGAGGGGGTATTATGGGGTGGGGTTGTTTTTCAGGGGTTGGGCTTGGCCCCTTAGTTCCAGTGAAAGGAACTCTTAATGCTTCAGCATACCAAGACATTTTGGGGACGGCCCCTTCCTGTTCAAACATGACTGCGCTCCAGTGCACAAAGCATCGGCCCATAAAGACATGGATGAGCGAGTTTGGTGTGGAGGAACTTGACTGGCCTGCACAGAGTCCTGACCTCATCCCGAAAGAACACCTTTGGGATGAATTATAGCGGAGACTGCGAGCCAGGCCTTCTCGTCCAACATCAGTGCCTGACCTCACAAATGCGCTTCTAGAAGAATGGTAGAAAATTCCCATAAATGCACTCCTAAACTTTGTGGAAAGCCTTCCCAGAAGAGTTGAAGCTGTTAGAGCTGCAAAGGGTGGGCCGACTCCATATTAAACCCAACGGATTAAGAATGGGATGACATTAAAGTTCATGTGCATGTAAAGGCAGGCGTCCCAAAACTTTTGGCAATATAGTTTATGTCCGCCTCCATGCCTGTATTCATTCAGTTCTCAGTGTTCCCAAGGGTGTGGGAAAGAACACAAGGACTCCATGAATAGGTTTTGATGCTGACCCAGACATACTTTTTTTTTATTTCTGCGTTCACCATGCAGTGTGCCATCATGTCCTACGGGTGAGGATATATGTATAGATTCTCTGTTGCTAGAGGCCTCAGACAGACAGCAAAATCTGCTCTCAGATGTAGAAAGCCTCAGAATCTACCCCGAGGGGCAAAGTAACAGGAAAAAGCAGCGTCTGAGCTATTGGAAGATGCTACTTTTGTGGTGGAGAAGCTTAAGCTAGATCCTGGCCCAATCCTGATGTGTCTCTCAGCTTGATGAACTACGCTTACTGAGAAAAAGCTTCTACAGACACTGTTTCCTGGTTACTGATATCAATGGAGGATTCCAGCCCATTTTGGATCGAAGAGGTTTGAACTGGACACTGAGAAAGTCTCTGTTTAAAACGGTCACTATGAGCATTTTGTTCTTGTGTTCATCCATTGGATTGGTTCATGTCAGTGGACTGTCACACAGGCGATTCTTGAGATTCTCTATCAGGTGTGAAGGTGTGGCACACTGAGAAGAATCTGTACACATTCCTGACCTGCCTGAAGTCCTCTTCCCTCAGGGCATTACACCAGGAGAATGGAGGCTTCATCTTCAGAAGGCATCCCCAAATCTTCCAAACATTCATGTGGTAAAGTTATTACATAAATTACATCCCAATTCAGTCCGTTACAACAGCTTATGTTCACACAGTGCTTGTGTTGTTATTTTGGGGCAGTCGTGGCCTAATGGTTAGAGTCAGACTGGTAGCCTGAAGGTTGTGGGTTTGATTCTCAATGCTGGTAGGAAATTACTGAGTTGCCCTTGAGCAAAGCATCGAACCCCCAAATTCTTCCCTGGCACCGCAGAGAATGTGTGTCCACTGCTCCGGTGTGTGTCCACGGTTTGCAGTGTGTGTTCACTACTCACTACTCCTAATGTGTGTGCACTAACTTGGATGGGTTAAATTCAGAGGACAAATTCTGACTATGGGTTACCATACTTGGCCTTCATATCATGTCACTTTTTCGACAAGCTTCACATGACAAGGAATCAGAGAGAACATGAGTTTGTTCTTAAATCGGTGAGTGTGACGGACAACAACAATTGCTTAGTGTGACACCTGCATCCAGACTGAGTCGGCTAGGTGGGCTCTACCTGCTGGTGCATTGCTCTGATGGTATACAGACTTCATAGACCATCACTCCTGAACAGAGACCCTCATAGCATCAGCAACTAACAGACTGAGCTACAGACTCATTCCCTTCTATCGCCTTCTAATTCAGCGGTTATGTTTATAACAGATAAACTCTTCCTTGTCTTGACTGGATTGGGGGAAATATTCTGCACTGGTTCAAAACTTTCCAATAACATTTTCTTGTCAACAGCAACAGATCAGTTGACTAATATAGAACTATAACATTTAAAACGTACCTTTTTAGCCAAAGAGCGGTCTGTATATTCCAGTTGTCGAGAAATGATTTAAAACTTGTCGCTGTCTGCAGACAGAGAAAATATATGTTTTATAATTCAAGGTATGAGAGATCCACAGCCCTCCTTTGGCATTAGGGAATGCAGTAGATAATACACTCTTTGCATGGCCTATTTAAAAGTAGTGAACAAACCTCAATCTCCCAGATGTGAACGTTGGAGACGAGGTCCCAGGACACTTCTCCCCTCTCATTCACCCCACTGACTCCAAACCCCGCCGCATTATGGACGGCATCCGCTGTAAATGGAGAAAATGTGCATTTACTATACAGCGCTAGTCTTTCTAGATCATGTGTAAGGACACCCACACTAATAAATTTCCATCACTTTATAATCGTTCATTAATAGACAAACATTTCTCTCTGCAAAGCCACATCGCTTGAGCGTAACCAAGCAGTTTTCTGGGTTTCGCTCAAACTTATGAAATGACTAAAGCATGAAAGTGGAGGAGTGTGTTGGAGTGTTTTGATTCGAATCAGTGTCACACCCGATAATGTGTGAGAACACATTTCCAAGACTTTCCAATCGTCCATTGGTGGATTTGTACGCAAGAGACCAATTTTTCAAAATAACAATTTAAATGATTATCCTTATTAGCATACTGATAAATGTCGCCAACATTTAATGTCACTTGTGCTCTACACAATCACTCACAAAGAACAATGTCTAGCTGAAATAGACCATTGCAAAACTAGAAAAACTTCAAAGAAATTTCCATTTTGTTTAAAGATGGTAGAAGCACTTTCTCCTATCCCAGCTTAATATGTGTAACCCCCCCAACCAGCCAAACTCAGCGAAAGTGGCTCAACCCATGCCGTGAATTTGGACTGGACAATGATTTGTTTGTCTGACCAATGACAGAAAACAAGGGAAAACCTCTTTTTAGTCATTAGTTTTGTATTTCCATTTTGTAATTCTAGTGATGCAGAAATTACAGGCTTCATCTTTATTACATGATTTTTAAAATGGCCGGACATTGTTCTCTATGACTATAGGAACCCTGGTATCTGCCATTTTGGAACAGACCTATGTTTTTCTGCCTACAATACATTACAACTCATAACATGGTCTCCTTTCAGACTGTCTCAGGTTTCTGTCCCACGTCTGCTTACCGAGGGTCCATGCAAAGTAGAACTTGGGTCTGGCTGCCTGGATGGAAATTAACGCATAGGCCAATCTGGTAACGAAAGAGGCCTCGCTGACGAATCGCAGGTCCACATTGTACGTTATGGGGAACGCTTTGGTGATGATGAAGAACCAGAGCAGACAGCAGACGCACACAAGAAGCTTATTAATCACAGTCCTCTGTAGAAGAACAGCAGGAATTCATCTCAGTAGACAAAATTAACACTCAAGAAGTTTCCTGGGAAATGTGCACGACATCCTGGCGAAGTTGTAATATAATCACCCTAAAACTTTCTAAGCATTGATTATTTGATCCATACAACATATAAACATGCCACAAATTAAACAAAGCACACATGTGAATGAATATTTCACCAAGCAATGAATATCCTGTCATCTTGTATGCTCATGTCCTTCTAAACCTATAAGACTTTCTTGCTTCAGTGGAATACAAAACGAGTTTAGCAGAATGTAAAGTTTCCATACAATGAGGCCTGGGCCTGTCAAGCTTTAAAAATAACACAAAAAAAAAAATCACAGTAAAATAAAAAGGTTTTGTTTCACAAAAGAAAGGCAATCAAGAGTTTTAATGGCATGATGATTACTTTTAATGATGGCAGAGCTTCATTGTTGGTGAAGTATTCCTTTACATGTTCACATTCACGCTGTTGTTCATGAACTGATTACTCTTATTCTGTTTGTGATTTAGTGTGTTGGGTGTCCAGCTAAGTCCTGTGTGAACAGCTTTATTTGTAAAGCATTCTTTTGATGAATGTGTGTGTGTCTCACCACAGGAGACGGCTCGGGCACTTTATCCCAGCCGTTCTGCTGCGAGCGGCCGTCTCTGACTCTCTTCAGCCTGTGCTGCACATGCCGGCCCTTAATAAACTCAATGTAGTCTTTATAGATACAGCAGGGGCCCACCAAGATACTCAGGAAATTTATATTGTAGCTCAGGTACTCCAACAGCGACGGCCTAGAGCTGTACATGGAGGAAATAGGCGGGTCAGTAGAGAAATACATGACTTATCTAAACAATAGGAATGTTCCCTGAAAAAAGCTTCTGTTTTTACACTGACTAATCACTGTTTCTGCCATAAACATGGTCTGATTCTGTGCGATGAAGCTGTTATTCCCAAAACAAATGGTTGCACTTTGGTTCACATCTGCTATCATGTCCAAATAAGCTGTAATCACTGCCCGGTGTGCTTCAGTGCTGCATTTTCTTTCCTTTTAATACATTTGTAAACTTATAACTATTAGTTTTTTCACTGTCATTATGGGGTATGGAGTGTTTCTACTGAGGATTGAAAAGTCATACTGTACTGCCAGAAGCCTCTGATCGTCTTTAAGTTCCTCTTGCTTTCGACTCATACCTGAAACACGCAGAAAGACGGCCACGGGCCAAAGTCATGTTTTCTGAAATTATCAATTTAATTATTTTCCAAGATGTCAGTTTATGGCAACAAATTCACGGAAATAGCATCAATGATTTCTCACCGTCATGCACCTGAAAGGCGAGAGTAGTGACCTTCTGTGTTATCATCATCAAAGGGCTGAAAACAAGAGGAGACAAAGTCAATGAAACGAATGAAGAAAGACCCCACATTTATCATTAAGAGAAACGGTGTTTGTATAAGTCTATATGACTAATGTCTACATCAGCGGAGTAGTTGGTTTTCCTTCAGTTAGCAGACAGACTCGTGTATAGAGGTCACAGCGAGGCTCAGCGGAGGTCAGATACACACTAACAGTTTGACAAGCCTTGAAAGAGAAAGACTTAAAGGGTTAGTTCATCCAAACTGGAAAACCTGTCATTAATTCCTCATGTCGTCTCAAACCCGTCAGACCTTCGCTCATCTTCAGACACAGATGAAGATATTTCTGATGATCTCTGACCCCTCCATAGACAGCTGTTTAATGAACACTTTCAAGGGCCAGAAAGGAAGTAAAGACATCGTTACAATAGCCCATGTGACTCCAGCGGTTCAGCCTTAATGTGATGAAGAGATGAGAATACTTTAGTGCGCAACAAACAAACACAAATTTGTTTATTCAACTTTATTCAACAATCTCTTCTCTAGAAGAGAAGAGGAATTAATGACAGGATTTACAGTTTTGGGTGAACTGTCCCTTTAAGGTGAAAGTTTGCAGGTCAGTGAATCAGATGCTGATTCAGTGAGCGCTCTGACCGATTCTTTCAGTTCTTCAATGAATGAACCCTAACCCTAAGTTGAGTGATTTGTTCATGGGGGTTTTGCTCCACAGGCACAAGACAACTCCACGCACACAGGACGAGCACAGCCTGTTTTCTGTCCCCAGCAGCATCAAAATCAAACTTGCACCCTTGACTTTGGGCATTACAAACCCCATCCCTGTGTGTTATCAGTCTGCAGTGAGCGGAGAGACGGCAGAAGCGCTGCTCATCTCTAGAGGAAACAGCCAGTCAGGCTTCTGTATATTCCAGCGTGTTAAAATAATATTGCTAAGTATCTGCATTGATTTTTATTGTTCGATTCCTCAACCTCTAAATGTGACACAGGT
Organism: Paracanthobrama guichenoti; assembly: GCA_018749465.1. NCBI lineage: Eukaryota > Metazoa > Chordata > Actinopteri > Cypriniformes > Gobionidae > Paracanthobrama > Paracanthobrama guichenoti. Next base: position 625,254 of record CM031958.1, read on the forward strand.
CTTTGCGTTTGTCAGCTGACCTCAGCCGCGTGATTTTAGGTACAAGTAGTCTGTTACTTTTTTAGTGATACTTGTCAATAAAACAAGTACACAAAATAGTGATTCAAACATCAATTTAATAAAAGCCTATGATGATGTATGCGTTCATCTGTCTGTGTGAAGTGGAGAAGAGAGAGGGAGCCACAGACGACTGGACTTTATGCTGCCGGTTCTTTTATGCTCATATAGGGCAGTTTTGTTTTCTGTTTACATTTCATTCTGTCATTAACAGCCAGTTCCTGCCTCGTCCTTATCGACACAAGGGATTTGTTACAATTACATTTAAAGGCAAGAAAGAGACGTGACCAGGACATTGACAGCCGACAGCATTGCTGCATGTTATCTCTCCTCCTGTTTATCCAAGGGTGTGTACAGAAACCTCAGCGAAGGAAAACTGATCAAACTGGTAGATAAGAAAGTCAAGCCTCGGGGAGTGGCCACATCACAGAAATCACAGCATTTGAGTGTATAACGCTGTTTCATACTACACTTCATGTTAACTGGAGAATGTTAACAAGTGAGAACAGTCAAACTGCAGAAGAGTTAAAGGACTGAATTAAAGGACAGTGCATTGTTCATGATCAAAATGACACAAATAATATAATAAAAATGTCCTCACCCTGAGAAATCTGTGGACAAGACACCATAGTCGAATATGAAGGCCCTGCTCACTTGGCAAAGCGTGAGGTATCCGAGCGAGGCGATCAGAGTATATCTGTAATGAGAATACATATAAACATATAACTCTTCTGAGAAGTGTGTGAGAATGCTGAACTTAGACTGCATTTACACCAATAGTTCTGTACAACAGTGACCATTTTAATGTCGTAATTAGGGATGTGGAGCCGATCTCAGGACCCATTAAGCATTTTTTCAGTAAATCCAGAGAAACTACCAATTTTGCAGCTATATATACAGTACTGTGCAAAAGTCTTAGGCTCGCTAGTATTTTTACACACAAAAAGTGGGTTTAAGCCAGTTATTTATATCTTTTGCTGTAGTCTGTCTGTAGGAAATATCAATTTACATTTATAAATGAATTACCATTAAGTTTAATAATCCAGTGAGATTTTTGTATTCATAAAGAGTCTGACAATAATCTCTATGCTCCACATGGAGATCTGATCATCGAGTCTGTCTGTGATTACATGAAGAAACAGAAAAAACTGAGATGGACTAAATCCAGAAGAACTGAGGCAACGTCTCCCAGACACTTGAGGAAACCTCCCTGCAGAACTACAGGAACAGGTGTAGGAATGGATGAGGTGACAAAAGCCTTTTTAAACGCAAAGGGTGCTCACCCCAAATATTGATTTGATTTAGTTAATAGAAGTTCTTTCATAAATAAAAGCTGTTTATGTTATTATTTTTGACAGCATTCTCACTTTAAAGCATTCTTACAAGTGCCAAAACTTTTCACAGTGCTGTAGTTCTGCAGGAAGGGTTCCTCGAGTGCCTGGGAGATGCTGCCGCAGTTCTTCTGGACTGAGTCTGTCTCAGTGTTTTCTGTTTCTTCATGTGATCACAGACAGACTCGATGATGGTGAGATCAGATCATACTGGCTGCTGGCAGACTTCTTGTGCATAAAAAAATAAAAAATCTCACTGGATTACTACAATTTATAGCAAAATGAATGTTTGGAAATGTAAACTGATATTTCCTACTGACACACTACAGTAAAATATATAAATAACTGGCTTAAAAAAAATTTTAGTGTGAAAATACCAACGTGCCTAAGACTTTTGCACAGTACTGTATACTGCGTCTGCCAAAAAAAAAAAAAGCATAAATATACACGATCAGGCATAACATTATGACTAATATTGTGTTGGTCCCCCTGACCCGTCGAGGCATGGACTCCTCTAGACCCCTGAAGGTGTGCTGTGGTATCTGGCACCAAGACGTTAGCAGCAGATCCTTTAAGTCCTGTAAGTTGTGAGGTGGGGCCTCCATGGATCGGACTTGTTTGTTCAGCTCATCCCACAGATGCTCGATTGGATTGAGATCTGGGGAATTTGGAGGCCAAGTCAACACCTCAAACTCGTTGTGCTCCTCAAACCATTCCTGAAGCATTTGTGCTTTGTGTCAGGAGCATTATCCTGCTGGAAGAGCCACAGCCACCAGGGAATACCGTTTCCATGAAAGGCTGTACATGGTCTCAACAATGCTTAGGTAGGTGGTACGTGTCAAAGTAACATCCACATGGATGGCAGGACCCAAGGTTTCCCAGCAGAACATTGCCCAAAGCATCACACTGCCTCCGCCCGGCTCGCTTCTTCTTCCCATAGTGCATCCTGGTGCCATGTGTTCCCCAGGGAAGCCACGCACACGCACCCGGCCATCCACGGGATGTAAAAGAACACATGATTCATCAGACCAGGCCACCTTCTTCCATTGCTCCGTGGTCCAGTTCTGATGCTCACGTGCCACTGTTGGTGCTTTCGGCGGTGGACAGGGGTCAGCATGGGCACCCTGACTGGTCAACGGCTATGCCGCCCCATACGCAACAAACTGAGATACTCTGTGTATTCTGACAGCTTTCTATCAGAACCAGCATTAACTTCTTGAGCAGTTTGAGCTCCAGTAGCTCGTCTGTTTGATCGGACCACACGGGCCAGCCTTCGCTCCCTACGTGCATCAATGAGCCTTGGCCGCCCATGACCCTGTGGCCGGTTCTCCACTGTTCCTTCCTTGGAGCACTTTTGATAGATCCTGACCACTGCAGACCGGGAACACCCCACAAGAGCTGCAGTTTTGGAGATGCTCTGACCCAGTCATCTAGCCATCACAATTTGGCCCTTGTCAAACTCGCTCAAATCCTCACTTCATAATGTTATGCCTGATCGACTCTGTAGTGATAGATGCACCTACTTTGCATTTGAGCTCCTGAGAAACTCTCTGCTTGTCTCTGTATACACCGGATTGATTTTATTCACTTTAATGTACTTGACATTGCAACAAGCACTAGGAAAAAACAAGTCTCTGATCAGGATTCTGTATCGGCAGATACTCAATATTCAATGACTCAGATCGGATCGGGGCTCAAAAAACATGACCGGGACATCCCTAGTTGTAATGTTGGAATTATGATTGTAACCCTGAACGTGGCGGCCAGCACAGGTCACTCGCAGATGGGAGGCTTCAATGCTTCCCCCTTGATTATTCTAATTTAGAAAGACAAGTATTTTTCCACTGCGTATTGTACAAAAAATATAAAAAAACATTTTATACTGTGTAAAATAAATACAAATACAATAGTTAAATGTAATTGTAGTTCATAAAATGTTTTAATAGTAAATATAATGATTTAAAACTTGACCAGTGGGTTGAAAGAAGACCAAGTGAAAGTATAAGCAAGGCACTTGTACACGTGTCTTTTTTTAAACACTTTGTAGAGTGAAAATGTGCTTATATCAGCCAAGTCAAAGAGTTCTGCAATATTTAAAAAATACTATATAATATTTTAGAGTTGAAATGCTAAGGTAGTAATGTCATCTTGTGTAATCAATTTATAAAGTGTAATCACTTATAAAATACAATATAAAAAATATATTATTAAATTATTAATTTATTCTAAAGAAAGTAAATAAAAATAATCATATGTGGTTTCAGTTTTCGCCCAGGATTATGGTTTCTCCCCAAATAAACGAGATCTGAGGCTGAAAACGGAGATGCTGCTCACCTGTGAAGATTGTGGACACTGGCTGTGGTCAATATACCATAACAACCCAAGACCAGGATGAAGACATGCACCGCATACCTGTCACAGCAAGAACATGCCGTCTGATCAGAGAACACACGATTTCACTTCAAAAATATACAAGTACAGACTGACAGACAGATGGACACACACACAGACAGACAGACAGACGGACGGACGGACAGACAGACAGACAGACAAAACAGACAGACGGACAGACGGACGCACAGACAGACGGACGGATGGACGGACAGACACAGACAGACAGACAGACAGACAGACAAATAGGGCTGGTCTGACCCAAGTGTGGTGGTGTCTCCCTTACCAGCCAAAGCAAAAGATGACGATTGAAGCTCCAAAGACAACAGCGACAGCATGTCGAACCTCAGTGGTGACGCGCTGAGGGCTGAGGAAGAGACGAAACCAGAAAGCAACTGCTAGTCCAAAAACCTGGCAGGCAATGAAATTCACCTGAAGAAGTGAGAAACACAGCCCAAAATGGTTCATATGCAATAAAACACAGTACATTTTGGTCCCACTGTGTTTTCTTTGTATATGCTGCCCTTAGGGTCTATGCGTAATAAGCATGGTCTCTTTTCACTGATTCAGTGCCTTACGAAAGTATTCAGACCCCATCATATTTTTCCACATTATGGTATGTTGCAGCCTTATGCTAAACTGCTAAACTGCAGTTTTGTGTATGATATGTACTCTTCAAATTCTTCATATACCATTTTAATGTTGTGTTATGAAGCAGACATGCCTGTATGCGCTCAAAAAGTTACATTATATTTCTCAGCAATGAGGTGATAACTTCGCTACTATTAAACAAGATCTCTCTCTCTCTGTCCCCCTCTCTCTCTCTCTCTCTCTCTCTTCTCATTAATTAATTTGAATTAATTTTTGGGTGGAGTATTGCTTTAAACAGTAATACTAATCAATAGTGCTGAACCAGCCTAACCAATACTAACCAATAGTGTTGAACTAGCATAACCAATACTAACCAATAGTGCTGAACCAGCATAACCAATACTAACCAATAGTGCTGAACCAGCCTAACCAATACTAACCAATAGTGCTGAACTAGCATAACCAATACTAACCAATAGTGCTGAACCAGCATAACCAATACTAACCAATAGTGCTGAACTAGCCTAACCAATACTAACCAATAGTGCTGAACTAGCATAACCAATACTAACCAATAGTGCTGAACCAGCCTAACCAATACTAACCAATAGTTCTGAACCAGCATAACCAATACTAACCAAAAGTGCTGAACCAGTCTAACCAATAGTGCTGAACCAGCATAACCAATACTAACCAATAGTGCTGAACCAGCATAATCAATCCTAACCAACAGTGCTGAACCAGCCTAACCAATAGTGCTGAACCAGCCTAACCAATAGTACTGAACCAGCATAACCAATACTAACCAATAGTGCTGAACCACCCTAACCAATACTAACCAATAGTGCTGAACCAGCCAAACCAATACTAACCAATAGTGCTGAACCAGCATAACCAATACTAACCAATAGTGCTGAACCACCCTAACCAATACTAACCAATAGTGCTGAACCAGCCAAACCAATACTAACCAATAGTGCTGAACCAGTCTAACCAATACTAACCAATAGTGCTGAACCAGTCTAACCAATAGTGCTGAACCAGCATAACCAATACTAACCAATAGTGCTGAACCAGCCTAACCAATACTAACCAATAGTGCTGAACCAGCTAAACCAATACTAACCAATAGTGCTGAACCAGCATAACCAATACTAACCAAAAGTGATGAACCAGCATAACCAATACTAACCAAAAGTGCTGAACCAGTCTAACCAATAGTCCTGAACCAGCATAACCAATACTAACCAATAGTGGTGAACCAGCCTAACCAATACTAACCAATAGTGCTGAACCAGCCAAACCAATACTAACCAATAGTGCTGAACCAGCATAACCAATACTAACCAAAAGTGATGAACCAGTCTAACTAATACTAACCAATAGTGCTGAACCAGCATAATCAATACTAATCAATAGTGCAATACTAACCAATAGTGCTGAACCAGAATAATCAATAGTCAAGTCAAGTCATCTTTATTTATATAGCACTTTTAAGTCCAATTGTTTCAAAACAGCTTCACATTGCCAACAGGAAAATAATGCAACAGAATTTGTACAGCCGCTCTGGCGAAACGGTGATGTAATCCAGCTAATTTCAAGTATCATATAGTGTCAATGCGGGCAGATCGGTAATATAGATAAAATTTAGGTGTCCCCAACTGAGCAAGCCAAAAGCCAGAGGCAACGACTAACCAATAGTGCTGAACCAGCCTAACCAATAGTACTGAACCAGCCTAACCAATAGTGCTGAACCAGCCTAACCAATAGTACTGAACCAGCATAACCAATACTAACCAATAGTGCTGAACCAGCATAACCAATACTAACCAATAGTACTGAACCAGCATAACCAATACTAACCAATAGTGCTGAACCAGCATAACCAATACTAACCAATAGTGCTGAACCACCCTAACCAATACTAACCAATAGTGCTGAACCAGCCAAACCAATACTAACCAATAGTGCTGAACCAGCATAACCAATACTAACCAAGAGTGATGAACCAGTTTAACCAATACTAACCAATAGTGCTGAACCAGTCTAACCAATAGTGCTGAACCAGCATAACCAATACTAACCAATAGTGCTGAACCAGCCTAACCAATACTAACCAATAGTGCTGAACCAGCCAAACCAATACTAACCAATAGTGTTGAACCAGCATAACCAATACTAACCAAAAGTGATGAACCAGCATAACCAATACTAACCAAAAGTGCTGAACCAGTCTAACCAATAGTGCTGAACCAGCATAACCAATACTAACCAATAGTGCTGAACCAGCCTAACCAATACTAACCAATAGTGCTGAACCAGCCAAACCAATACTAACCAATAGTGCTGAACCGAACCAGCATAACCAATACTAACCAAAAGTGATGAACCAGCATAACCAATACTAACCAATAGTGCTGAACCAGCATAATCAATACTAATCAATAGTGCAATACTAACCAATAGTGCTGAACCAGAATAATCAATAGTCAAGTCAAGTCATCTTTATTTATATAGCGCTTTTAAGTCCAATTGTTTCAAAACAGCTTCACATTGCCAACAGGAAAATAATGCAACAGAATTTGTACAGCCGCTCTGGTGAAACGGTGATGTTGTCCAGCTAATTTCCAGTATCATATAGTGTCAATGCGGGCAGATCGGTAATATAGATAAAATTTAGGTGTCCCCAACTGAGCAAGCCAAAAGCCAGAGGCAACGACTAACCAATAGTGCTGAACCAGCCTAACCAATACTAACCAATAGTGCTGAACCAGCATAACCAATATAAACCAATAGTGCTGAACCAGCCTAACCAATAGTGCACCAATAGTGCTGAACCAGCATAACCAATACTAACCAGTAGTGCTGAACCAGCCTAACCAATACTAACCAATAGTGCTGAACCAGCATAACCAATATAAACCAATAGTGCTGAACCAGCCTAACCAATAGTGCACCAATAGTGCTGAACCAGCATAACCAATACTAACCAGTAGTGCTGATCCAGCCTAACCAATACTAACCAATAGTGCTGAACCAGCATAATCAATACTAACCAATAGTGCACCAATAGTGCTGAACCAGCCTAACCAATACTAGCCAATAGTGCTGAACCAGCATAACCAATACTAACCAATAGTGCTGAACCAGCCTAACCAATAGTGCACCAATAGTGCTGAACCAGCATAACCAATACTAACCAATAATGCTGAACCAGCCTAACCAATACTAGCCAATAGTGCTGAACCAGCATAACCAATACTAACCAATAGTGCTGAACCAGCCTAACCAATAGTGCACCAATAGTGCTGAACCAGCATAACCAATACTAACCAATAGTTCTGAACCAGTTTAACCAATACTAACCAGTAGTGCTGAACCAGACTAATACTAACCAATAGTGCTGAACCAGCATAATCAATACTAATCAATAGTGCAATACTAACCAATAGTGCTGAACCAGAATAATCAATAGTCAAGTCAAGTCATCTTTATTTATATAGCGCTTTTAAGTCCAATTGTTTCAAAACAGCTTCACATTGCCAACAGGAAAATAATGCAACAGAATTTGTACAGCCGCTCTGGTGAAACTGTGATGTTGTCCAGCTAATTTCCAGTATCATATAGTGTCAATGCGGGCAGATCGGTAATATAGATGAAATTTAGGTGTCCCCAACTGAGCAAGCCAAAAGCCAGAGGCAACGACTAACCAATAGTGCTGAACCAGCCTAACCAATACTAACCAATAGTGCTGAACCAGCATAACCAATATAAACCAATAGTGCTGAACCAGCCTAACCAATAGTGCACCAATAGTGCTGAACCAGCATAACCAATACTAACCAGTAGTGCTGAACCAGCCTAACCAATACTAACCAATAGTGCTGAACCAGCATAACCAATATAAACCAATAGTGCTGAACCAGCCTAACAAATAGTGCACCAATAGTGCTGAACCAGCATAACCAATACTAACCAGTAGTGCTGATCCAGCCTAACCAATACTAACCAATAGTGCTGAACCAGCATAATCAATACTAACCAATAGTGCACCAATAGTGCTGAACCAGCCTAACCAATACTAGCCAATAGTGCTGAACCAGCATAACCAATACTAACCAATAGTGCTGAACCAGCCTAACCAATAGTGCACCAATAGTGCTGAACCAGCATAACCAATACTAACCAATAATGCTGAACCAGCCTAACCAATACTAGCCAATAGTGCTGAACCAGCATAACCAATACTAACCAATAGTGCTGAACCAGCCTAACCAATAGTGCACCAATAGTGCTGAACCAGCATAACCAATACTAACCAATAGTGCTGAACCAGTTTAACCAATACTAACCAGTAGTGCTCCAGACTAATACTAACCAATACTAACCGGAGCTTAATTAATTGCTGTACGTCCTTGTTTGATTATTAGTGGTCCAAGCACTGAAAGTACTAGCACTCTTTTGTTTTTGTTTGTGATTTTCTTCTTTCTCTTCCGAGCACCGATGGTGTGAGGACTTTATTGTAATTGCTCACTCTATAATTATTCTTCTCCTAAATGAATCGCTTTTTTGAGGGCCTAAACATGCTTGAAAACTCATGAAACTTTGCACACGCGTCAGAAGAGGTGAAAATTTATGTCTGATATGGGTTTCAGAATTAGGTGTGGCAAAATGGTTCCATTAAATGACATTCGAGCTACATTTCACGTACAAGAATGAAATTCGGTAGACACATGTAACAGCCCAATACCTACAAAAAAGTATATGGGAGCAAAATCTGAAAACCAACAGGAAGTGAGATATTTTGAATTTTCTCTGCAACATTTTTACAGTTTTTGCCATTTCCAGACGTTGTACTTTAACAAACTCCTCCTAGAGATTTAATAAGATCAACATCATATTTGGTCAGTCTAATCTAAAGGCCTTGGCGAAGTTAAATTGTGAAGATTCTCACAAAGTTCGATGTTTCGCCATGAAACAGGAAGTTGTTGTAACTCTGGCATACAATGTCCAATCTGCCTTAAACTTAACATGTTTGATAATAGTCCTGACCTGAAGACTCTACATGCCAATATTCAGTTATAGTCAAAGCGCCACCTGCTGACAACAGGAAGTGTAGCACCTGCTATTTTTCTCCTATATATTTAGCAGCTTAAATGCATGTCACCCACTATTCACTGTTTTCATTCTTCACCAAATCAAGCAGCCTTGCCAACCATTAAGAAATTTGGCAGCTTTTTAGAAGGTGTCTTAATTAAATTCCATATAATTTAATGAAGTTTAACCTCAGTTTGCAAAGAAATATGTAGCCTATTCTCCAAAAAAGATAATTAAATGTTACCGTGATTTTTATATATCCTAATGACATTGACAATGTATTAAGTTGAGAGATACAATCATGTATTTCTGTCCAATTAAATATTAGTTATCTCTTTTAACATAGTACATAGGATATTACTTCCATATTAAAGAGACTAATAAACAGTATATTTGATATTTGTGTCGTCTGTGTGTATCTGTTATTGTAGGGCACATTGGTCAACAGTCTGTTGTTTTAATAGAGCTGGATAAATGAATTAAATCCAACCGAACTGAACTGTCAAGTCTTGTGTTTAAAACATTATAAGTTGTATGATGTACATTGTTTCAAAGCAGATTTACAGAAAAATATTGCAGTATAATGTGAAATGCAATAGGTCATGATTGAGCAGTTCTGTTGAAAGCTTCATATTTATATTATGCTTCAAAATGTTTGTAATTTTCTCCCCAGCAAGCCGGACAAAGGCGAGTGTTGCTAATGAAAACCCCCAGAATGTGTTAGTATAGGAGAGAGAAAGAAAACTTGAGAAACCAGTTCTCCTATACAGCCTAAAATCTTTAGCTGAGTTCACTTGTACAATATTACAGACGTTAGGTAGGCTACTTACTGGTCAGGCAAAGAGCACTCTTAATGCTTGTTTCATCATAACCCAAAAGTGTTCGTCTGCTGTGAAGTGTGATGTGTTTGTTCTGACAGGCTTACCTGATCCAAAGGCACGCCGACCCGGTCGCTGACCGGACTCAACCAGGTGCACCCAGTGGTTCTATCCATTCTGCATGGTGCGCGTCCCCGTATCAGCTCACAAACACCGCGTCGCCGGGCATCACGGGTGAGAGTATCAGAGCCCCGGAGGATGAAGACTCGAGCAGGAGCTCCTGTGTGGAAGCGAACCGCAGACTGAAGTGAAGGCGGGGTGCTGGAGCTGTCAGTCAGCTGGGCGTGTGACGGATCTGTGTGTGTGTGTGTGTGTGTGTGTGTGTGTGTGTGTGTGTGTGTGTGTGTGTGTGTGTGTGTGTGTGGGAATCTCGCATTACACAACAGCTCGTTTGAGATGCACTGAAGCAGGCGAGACTGAGCAGAATACAGTGAATGAGCGAGTCCAGGCGGGACCGTGTGAGTCACACTCCGGCGCTTTGCTGAAACATACGATCTAAATCATGATGCTTTTATTCAAAAATAATAATGAGGATTAAGACACAGTGTAGGCTACCGGATATTTCATCTCCAGTTTTGTTTTTTGTTTTTTAACGAAATAATGAAGATTTACAATAATATGCTAATCCTGTGTGGATTAGCGATCCAAATGAAATGTATCTCATGATGTGTTTTTTATGCCAAGGTCTGTGATCTCGAAACGTCACCGAAACTTCGGGTTTGATGAAGCAGTTCTGAGCAACACAGGTGTCGAAAGAGGAAATCACGCCCTCTTACTGTCGGGCTTTGGTGGTACCATCATCAGCTCTCTCTGTCAGCTCAGGCTTGGATTTCTTCTTTTTATTGCAAGAAAAGAAACAACACTGCATTGGATACATTAACATACAATTAAAAGGAAAAAGAAGGAGGTAAAACAATGACAAATAACAATGACAACTCAACCAGTAAGACAAATATGATCATAATTCAGTAACACTTTACAACACGGGTGTGCTAATATGCATTAATTCATGCTTAACTAATGCACAGATAATCATGAGATAATCTATGACCCATTTATTAGTGATCACTGCATCAGCAACTAATGAACTTTCTGTATGATTAATAGATTAAGTATTATATGAATTGTTATTAGTTAAATGTGTCATAATGTATTAATTCCCTAATAACCATGCATTTCAACTTCCGGTTGTCTGCTTTAATTAATCATTAGCTAATGATTTACAAAGGTATCATTATGTTATGACTTGTTGAGGCACAGGACTATTAACAAATTCAAAATTAATTCAAAACCCATAACCACAATTACATATTAGTTAACAGTTAGTTAATAGTCATGCGCCTCAACAAGTAAGGTCATAACACAATGATACCTGTGCAATAGTCCAGTGAATAGTTAAAAATCTAGGGGATGTGTAAGCTGTATAATCAACTATAGCTTTATATGTTTACAATTATATTTATCAAGAAAGTGTGGGCATAAATGCTGTGAACTCAAAGGTGTGTTTTAAATGAGCGCACATAACCTGGAGACAAAGCTTTGCTCATAGAAAGTCCTAACCCATCATCTTTAAATAAATCCAAAACAATACCTCGATCATACCATGTTTCAGATTAAAATGTTTGAGTTATTCTACAGAATGTCTTTGTAACAGTTTCCAAGCAAGTAAAACCTGTTTGTGAAATGTATAGAGAGGCATTGGTAATTCAGAAGAAACTCTAAACCCTCTAATCTAATCTAAATACGACATTATGGATATAGCACTGGATTGAGTCATTACTACCACATTTTTAACCAACTAATTCAAAAGAGCTGATTTCCTAACTTTGTGAGATCTGCTCTTCCAAATAAAATTAAAAAAACATGTTGTCAATATCGTCACATATTTGGTCACTAACAAATATAGACAGAGGGAAAAACACAAGGTTAGCCGTGGGGCGTAACTGGGGATGAGCATTGCTAAAAGCCCAGTAACGTCCCAGGGTTGGTGCAAACTAAACTGAAACCTAAACCTATAGCGGCTTCATGGTATCGGCCCCAGGAGGGCCACTGTCCTGCAGAGGTCAAACACACCTGGACCAGCGAATCAATGGCTGTGTCCGAAATAGTCCCCACTACACACTGCATTCTGCCTACTATTGTTTTTAAGAATAGTGTGTGAAATAGTATACAATATGCAACAAATAATGTTTGAGGGTATGTTTACATGTCAACGAAGTACTAAAAATGGAAAAAAATTTCTTTGTACAGATGACAGTGTTATCAAAACGATCCCCGTTCAAACGAGTGCAAACACTGCATTATGCCTCTTAATACTGATATACAGCGTTAGTTCTGCTTTTCTGTACGTCAGTTCAAAGTCTGTCACGATGCCAGACAGATTTTTGAAATCAACCTTGTTGTTGATTTAAAGATGTTTCAAACGGGTCCGAGGCTCTGGACCTGGACTGTGTGCGTATTCTTTACAGACCAGACTCGTGCCAGACGTGCACACATATAGTATAGACTAAATGTGTAATGTGTACGCGCAGACGTCACCATTTGCACAGATTTACACTTTTGTTGTTTACATTGTACGTTTTCAAAAGTTTGCGTTTTCAGGCCCCAAAACGCCATTCTCATGTGAATGATTCAAGATTCAAGAGTTTTATTTGTCACACACACAGTTATATACAGAATATACAACCGGCAGTGAAATGTAAACAGGTCCGCTCCATGGACAGTGCAAATTCACAGTTAAAAACACAAGGAGGAAATTATATAGAAATAGAATAAAAAAGTACTATATATATATATATCTGTAGAATTGTCAAGTAGAAGAAAAAAACAGTAAAAAATAAGAATAAAGTGGAATAAAATAATTGAAGTAGACTGTGCAGTGAGTAAACTGTAGACTTATAAATATGTGGTTAACAAATGTATAACGAGTATAATGTGCAAACAGGTTTATAACAGGTTGTTACACAGTAACAACAAGAACAGAAAGTGCAGTGCAATGTCAGTATATCGTTGGTCACGTGATGTTAAGTGACTGAGTTCAGGAGTCTGATGGCCTGGGGGAAGAAGCTCCTCCTGAGTCTCTCAGCTTTGGCCATCAGGCTTCGGAAGCGCTTACCAGATGGCAGCAGCGTGAAATGAGGGTTTGCAGGGTGATTAGAGTCCTTGATGATTTTAGTAGCTCTACCTTTGCAGCGTTTGGTGTAGACGTCCTGCAGAGACGGGAGAGCTGACCCTGAGATACGCTCGGATAGGCGCACGACTCTTTGCAGGGCTTTGCAGTCATGATTGGTGAGTTAGTACACTTTCTATCGCCCCTAAATAGAAAGTTTTCAGGATAGCTGGTGAAACCCTGAATTTCCTCAGCTGGCGCAGGTGGTACAGTCTTTGCCTGGCTTTTTTCACCTGTGTCTGAATGTGAGCAGTCCAGGTCAGGTCCTCGGAGATGTTTACACCCAGGTACTTGAAGCTGCTCACTCTCTCTACTGGTGACCCGCTGATCATGAGAGGGGAGTATGTCCGTTGCTGTCTCTTCCTGAAGTCCACAATCATTTCTTTGGTCTTGCCAACATTCAGAGAGAGACAGTTGTCCTGGCACCATGATGTTAGATGCTCCACCTCGTCCAAGTATGCCGTCTCATTGTTGTTGGAAATGAGGCCCAGGACAACAGTATCATCAGCAAATTTGATGATAGAGGTGGAGCTGTGTGTGGACAAACAGTCATGTGTGTAGAGCGAGTAGAGCAGGGGACTCAGGACACAGCCCTGTGGAGCTCCCACACTCAGGGTGATGAACGGCAAAAGCGCATGAAAGCTTTCTGTCTTTAGTTGGAAACAGTGTTGTGTAAACGGCCCCTGAGAGAAGTGCGCTACAGTGTTGTCACATGACAAACATTGAACATTAATTCAGCACAGCTGTCCATTGTTAACTTACAAATAAATGTGCTAATCATTCTTTATTATGTGCAACCCTGAATGAACATGTTGACTGTTTCACCAATGGTCTTGATCTAACCTAGACTGGGTAAACCCAGCCTGATCTGCCGGCAATTTGATTTTGCCCTGCAACTCAGTCTGGAAACCTGTACATTAATTTCTGCTGCTTCTGTTACTGTTACATGTAACCGGGCGGCAGTGGCTCAGTGGTTCATGTAGGTTGGTTACAAACCGGAAGGTTGGTGGTTCCATCCCCGGTTCCACCTGACCAAGTGTCGAGGTGTCCATGAGCGAGACATCTAACCCCAGCTGCTCCCGACGAGCTGGATGGCGCCTTGCATGGCTGACACCGCCATTGGTGTATGAATGTGAGGCAATATGTAAAGCGCTTTGGTGGCCATGGGTCTGTTGAAAGCGCTATATAAATGCAGTCCATTTTTTTTTACATGTCTAGTCTGTTTCAGTGGTGTTTTTGATCCTGTCACATGTTCCTTTGTTCTAGTTTTCCCGCCACTCCTGTGTTCCCATGGTCACCGTGGTCATTAGTCTAGTGATCACCTTGTTTACCCTGTGTATTTAAGCCCTCAGTTTCCCTCAGTGTTTGTCCATTGACGTTTGTGTATTGGTGTTTTTAGTGTTCCCTGTGAGTTTGGTCATTAAAAGTTCCTGGTTCAAGTTCTCCTTCGTGAGTTTGATCAACACTAGTTTGTAACAGTTACACTTTTGCGGGAACCAATTACAGACTGGCTTATCCACGTGGCGTGCTATTGGCGGGTTTAACATGATGACAGATAGAGAAGTGATGGGCCGTTGCTCATTGATCACACCTCTTATGGTCTGATTGGTCGAAGGACTATTCATTTGCATACAGAGTCATTTGAATTATGCTCATTTATCACACCTCTTGTGCAGTAGAAAATACAGAGCAGACTCCCCAGACCAGTGTTCAATCAGCTTGGTCTGGTAATAGCCAGACAAGATCTAACCCATTAAAATTCTGTCTGTTGATTCTACAAAATCAAATCAGCTTTTTCACTTAAAATCAGTTAATTCGATTTTATTCTGCTCAACAAAAAGTGTACACTGATAATATGTTAACATGTTTAACCCTTAAGCGTCAATTAAAAAAAGTTACAAATAGGCCATAGAGGACAAAAATGTCCATGTCAAAAAACTGTCATAAATTTAATCTTGGATATAATTTTGGTCTCATTTTAAAGAAGAACTCAGCAGATATTGTTGAAGTAAAAAAAGTTTAGGTTTAAGTTAATTAACATTATTTTATATGAAATATATATGTTGAAAATCAAAGCCATAAATCTAAACAAATTGTGTTCCAAATTTGAGGTTGATATCTCAAAAAATTGAGCTTTCAGTGAGAGTGTGTTTGGGGGCAGTGCCAGATTTCCCCATTATATACCAGCAGAACTCCACTGGGACACACACACACACACACACACACACACACACACACACACACACACACACACACACACACACACACAGCAGCTGGATTTCTGATTTACAGTTGAGGTTTTCTCTCCATTTCTCACAGTGTTTCTTTTTTTTTATTACACACATACAAACCACACTCTGACATCCATACTAACACACATACACTCTCACACACACACACACACACACACACACACGCACACACACACACACACACACACACACACGCACGCACGCACGCACATGCACGCACGCACGCTATATTTTAAGTGCAGTTTTAAAAGTGCTGAATGATGTACACTCTCTAATATGAACAGGCACTGAACTCTCTAACAGATGCCCTGGGTTCCCGAGAGCTGTCCTTACAGAAGTCACACTGATTAAGAGGTGGTGGCACAAGATCATGCATTCATTTATAATAAAAAATAACAACTGTCAAAAGTCAATCATTTATCATTTTTATTTTATTTTTTGTCTAAAACTTTCACAGCTTGTTTATAACGAGTATATAATGGTTGTAATGTTGTTACACTTATTTGACTGAACTTCAGCAATTCTGCCGGGAAGAATGGGAAAATATTCCCTGAAAAGCCATATCCAAAAAGATGAATGGCTGTAATTAAAGTGACGTATTACATCAGGGACCGATGACTTTTCCAACCCTGTTATTCTATTTTTTCAGTGTTTTATTCACTGTCAGAACTGTTGCTTTTTCTTTCATTAGTTTGAAGTTGTAAGGCAAAATTTGTAAATAAAGTTTTTTTTTTGGTGGTGGTTTAAGACTGTTGTTCATTTACAAAGGGTTCAACTGATCATACTATTAAACAATGATAGCCGAATTGAACTAGTGTCATAATTGATGAACTTTACACAGTTATTGAACAGATTTGAATCAAAACTAAATGGACTTCAGCTGAACATTGACATGATTATCACTGTAATGGCAGGTTATGGCCAGTTGGGGGGGCTGGAGATTAAGAGGTTGGGAAGGGACAATGCAGGAGAGAAATAAAGAGATGTCTGGTTGTCTGGTCTCAGACAAGATGTTGGAGCAGTTTGAATGGTGTAGAGAGTGAGAACGGGGGGATCCGTGGAGCAAGAGAGAGCGAGTCGGGGAGAGCTAACAACAAGCTAGTGGCAAGCTAAAAGCACACAGCATGGACCACATATTTACCATCAGACCACCGGGACCATTCGACTTCAAGCCAAGCTCGTGGCCCACATGGATTAAAAGGTTTAAATGCTTCAGAACTGCGTCTGGATTGAAAGGAAAAGGTGCATACCAGGTGGATTCTCTCATCTATACAATAAGCGAGAGGTCAGACGATATTCTGAGCTCACTGCAGTTGACAGAAGAGAAAGAAAATGATGGACACTTTGTAGGAGTGCATAATGTAATTTCTGTCAGGTCCATTAAGTCAAGAACACACATGACAATAAAAATGATTTAGACATTTTTATTGAATAAATTGCAATCAGTTGATGAATTCTGAATTAAATTTTGTTTTGGCGGTATGGCTCTGTTCAGGGAGTCCTCTGACCTTTCATGAGCACCATGAAATCGCAGAGAATCAGAGGACAGCAGCAGTTTAGGACTGGGAGAACTTAACTATTCCCCCCCAAACAAACCACACCTGGCAATCCTCTTGAGAATAAAACAAGAGGATGGAATTAAACAATTAAAATGCTTAGGAATCTTATGAATGAATTACAAATTATTGGCAATATGGTTGTGTTCAGATGAGTCTCCTGACCATTCATAAGACCATGAATTTAGCAGAGAGTCAGGGGACAGCAGCAGCATTAGTGGACTCTCACATGAATTAGGACTAGGAGAGCTGAACTATTCCCCCCAAACAGACCATAACGGCAACCTCCTGTGAAAAATAAACAAGAGGATGAAATTGAAGCAGCTGGTAAGCGCATCCAGGGGCAATTGTCACTAAAGCAGAAGAAACACAAATAAAGTTAAGCAGATAAGGCACAATTATTCATTTCTTTAGCGAACCAATCAGTGAGCTGAGCTCATGGCCTTCTGAGCATCAAGAATAGCCCGAACGTCAGGACGAAGGTACCGTTCATAAGCAGCATAAGACCACCGCCCCATGGCTTTAAGGGTTAAAACCGGAGCAGATGCCGCCGCTGTAGTTGCTGTACCAATGCGTAGAGAATGAGCTGTATAACGGTCCGGAGGCAGTCCGCAGAATTGGCAGAGGAGGCGTAGATGAGAAGCAAACCAGGCTCTAGACATTGGTTTCTCGGCCTGCGTGACAAACAGTGGCTCCTGCGGACCAGCACTAGGATGGCACCTCTAGTAGGTCATCATGGAAATCAGAGGACAAAAGACAGTGTTAGACTCAGAGATATATATGACTACACCTTCACCATTTCTAGCAGTTTTGGAGTGTTTCAGAAACAATGTGAAATGGTGATCATTATTTGAAACATCAGAAATTGTCAGATTGTGATTTGGGTCAAAGGAACATGTACGTGAGGAAATTTCACCACCCCTTAGAAAACCAAAAAAAGCTGTGAGAATGACCGTCTCTAACAACTGATCGGTGTAAGGCCCAAAACACCCATTCCATAATTGAGAAATAATTTGTTTAACTAAAGGTAAAGTAAAAGGGAGATGTTTATCATTGCCTCGTGGTGACTGTCTTTTGAAGCCGTTCAGCAAAAGGCGAATGGATCCAGGCAGCGCAGATGGAATTGATGGAAGCGACCGTACATTTGATGGAAGAAGGCTGCAGTTTTCAATCCTCAAAACAGTGGACTATGAAAGCACTAATATACGATACATTGACAGGCAAAGCAGCTACAGATAAAGAAGCACAAAAAGTGATGAAATAAGACCATGCTGAGTCATAAGATTTTAATGTAGAGCTATCCAGACCCCCCCGCATGTACTGCGCAGCAGAGTGCACATAAGATTGGAGAGGGTTATTCAATCTGGAATAGTTTGGGTGAAAGGAGGGCATTCCAGGCTCGATTGGACTGCAGCTGGACACAGGAGATGGAATTTCTGAAAATTAAATTGAGACAAAGAATCGGCCACTTGATTATTCAAACCAGGAATATGCTCTGCACGAAAATGATAATTCCCCAAAACTGACAGCCATGTAAGACGTCTCATGAACCTATTGATGAATGGGACCAATGAGCACCTCTTATTAATGATATTAATGGTAGCTTCGTTGTCGCAGAAAAACAGAATTTGCTTCCTATCCCAATGTTTACTCCAGAGAATGCATGCAACAACAATAGGATACAGCTCTCATAGGGCTGTCGAAGAATCACCTGCAGATAAAGAGCGCAATTCTTCTGGCCAGGCACGCACAAACCATTCGTTTTTGAAATCTGCTTTAAATAGGGGGCCCTGTTTTTAGTGTAACCATTAACAGCGAGGGGAGTTGAAACAGCTGATGCATATCAGCTGATGAGCATCTTGACTACTTGGTCTGCCAGAACTGATGCTGACGCTCAATTTATGAACGAGCCAAGTTAAATAAAAGATGTCGAGAAGTCGACGAATCTGTAGAAAACTTTAACCCCACAGTGCACAAGCTAGCTGAACATTGCAAATGTGGCATCTTACGTGAGGAAATGACCTGAGATAGGATTGTTGTGTTGGCAAACATGATGCTAAATTGTCTGAAAAACTGCAGCTCAACCCAAATTTGGATTTAGCTACAGCTATAGTTCAAGTGAGGCAGCACGAGGAAGTGAAAAAGCAGCAAGCTGTTCTGCGGTCAGCTGATTCACCAGGACAAATAGACGCACTGTCTCATACCAGTAAGAGACAGGCTCAAAGAAAGAAATTCACTGCGGAAGCCATTCTCAGCCTCAGCCTACCTCAACCAAGCCAAAACAGTGTGGGAAGTGTCGCAAAACCCCAAAACATTCATGGACTGAATGCCCAGCAAAAGACTTTGAGTGTAGAAAATGTCAAAAGAGGGGACACTTTGCAGCTGTGTGCAGTTGGATTCAATTGAAGAGGATGAGGCAGCTTATCTATCCACTATCCACAGTCATCCACATGAACTGAAATACTTACCAATTGCGGCCCATTGCATTTTAAAGTGGACACAGGTGCGTCTCTGACTGCTTTTTCCAAGATTGCGCCGCCGTGTTTGGTCGCCTTTCAGGTCGCTCCGCGAAGACTGTGCTTTTATTTATTATTTTACTTTCTTTTGCTCTCAGTTTTTACAAATTTATCATCTGCATTGATCTGCTATGACAGCAAAACACTTTTGGACATTGGTTACTGCAACACTGGACTGTTTCAGGACACTTTCCAAAGGCGGTGGAGTATGTTTCATGAGGTTCAGAAGTTCAGAAGTTCAGAGGGCACTCAAGCATGTGGACGTCAGGAAAGCTGCCGGGCCGGATGGTATTTCAGGTCGTATTCTGCAGTCCTGTGCTGATCAGCTCGCCGGGTTGTTTACATCTATCTTTAATGAGTCCCTAGCTACATCTGTGGTCCCCACCTCCTTCAAAAAATCCACTATCATCCCTGTCCCTAAGAACAGTAAACCCTCTTGCCTAAATGACTATTGTCCAGTGGCTCTCACGCCTATAGTCATGAAGGTCTTTGAGAAACTCATTAAAAACACCATTTGCGCCTACATTCCTGACACTTTGGACCCTCTTCAGTTTGCCTATCATCCCAATAGATCGACTGAAGATGCCATCTCTTATGTCCTCCACTCCTCCATCACTCACATCGACAGCAAAAGTGGGAACTATGTAAGGCTGCTATTTATTGACTATAGCTCAGCCTTTAACACCATAGTTCCCATTAAGCTAACCTCCAAACTCCTGGATCTCGGCCTGAATCCTTCTCTCTGCCACTGGATTGAGGACTTCCTCACTGGCAGGCCTCAGGTGGTGAGAATAGGCCAGTTCACCTCCACCTCCATCACCCTGAGTGTGGGAGCTCCACAGGGCTGTGTCCTGAGTCCCCTGCTCTACTCGCTCTACACACATGACTGTTTGTCCACACACAGCTCCACCTCTATCATCAAATTTGCTGATGATACTGTTGTCCTGGGCCTCATTTCCAACAACAATGAGACGGCATACTTGGACGAGGTGGAGCATCTAACATCATGGTGCCAGGACAACTGTCTCTCTCTGAATGTTGGCAAGACCAAAGAAATGATTGTGGACTTCAGGAAGAGACAGCAACGGACATACTCCCCCCTCATGATCAGCGGGTCACCAGTAGAGAGAGTGAGCAGCTTCAAGTACCTGGGTGTAAACATCTCCGAGGACCTGACCTGGACTGCTCACATTCAGACACAGGTGAAAAAAGCCAGGCAAAGACTGTACCACCTGCGCCAGCTGAGGAAATTCAGGGTTTCACCAGCTATCCTGAAAACTTTCTATTTAGGGGCAATAGAAAGTGTATTAAGTGTATTAAAGTGCATCACAGCGTGGTATGGGAACAGCACCAGTCATGACCGCAAAGCCCTGCAAAGAGTCGTGCGCTTATCCGAGCGTATCTCAGGGTCAGCTCTCCCGTCTCTGCAGGACGTCTACACCAAACGCTGCAAAGGCAGAGCTACTAAGATCATCAAGGACTCTAATCACCCTGCAAACCCTCATTTCACGCTGCTGCCATCTGGTAAGCGCTTCCGAAGCCTGATGGCCAAAACTAAGAGACTCAGGAGGAGCTTCTTCCCCCAGGCCATCAGACTCCTGAACTCAGTCACTTAACACCACGTGACTTCACTTCAGGATATACATACTGACATTGCACTGCACTTTCTGTTCTCGTTGTTACTGTGTAACAACCTGTTATAAACCTGTTTGCACATTATACTCGTTATACATTTGTTAACCACATATTTATAAGTCTACAGTTTACTCACTGCACAGTCTACTTCAATTATTTTATTCCACTTTATTCTTATTTTTTAACTTTTTTTCTTCTACTTGACTTGATTATTTATAATTCTACAGATATAGATAGATAGATAGTACTTTTTTATCCTATTTCTATTATAATTTCCCCCTTGTGTTTTTAACTGTGAATTTGCACTGTCCATGGAGCGGATCTGTTTACATTTCACTGCCGATTGTATATTCTGTATATAACTGTGTATGTGACAAATAAAACTCTTGAATCTTGAAAATCTTGAATCTTGACCAAAGAACTGATTGTGGACTTCAGGAAGAGACAGCAACAGACATACTCCCCTCTCATGATCAGTGGGTCACCAGTAGAGAAAGTGAGCAGCTTCAAGTACCTGGGTGTAAACATCTCCGAGGACCTGACCTGGACTGCACACATTCAGACACAGGTGAAAAAAGCCAGGCAAAGACTGTACCACCTGCGCCAGCTGAGGAAATTCAGGGTTTCACCAGCTATCCTGAAAACTTTCTATTTAGGGGGTGATAGAAAGTGTATTAACTCAGTGCATCACAGCGTGCTATGGGAACAGCACCAGTCATGACTGCAAAGCCCTGCAAAGAGTCGTGCGCTTATCCGAGCGTATCTCAGGGTCAGCTCTCCCGTCTCTGCAGGACGTCTACACCAAACGCTGCAAAGGTAGAGCTACTAAAATCATCAAGGACTCTAATCACCCTGCAAACCCTAATTTCACGCTGCTACCATCTGGTAAGCGCTTCCGAAGCCTGATGGCCAAAACTGAGAGACTCAGGAGGAGCTTCTTCCCCCAGGCCATCAGACTCCTGAACTCAGTGACTTAACATCACGTGACTTCACTTCAGGATAATCATCGATACACTGACATTGCACTGCACTGCACTGCACCGCGACATGTAGCCATTCCTCTCCGGGCCAAAGTCAAAGAGAAACTAGACCGGATGGAACTAGACTGGATGAAGTTGGGGGTCATAGCCTGTGTTCAAGAACCGTCTGAATGATGTGCGGACATGGTCCCTATAGTGAAAACATCAGGGAAAATTCACATTTGCGTGGACTTAACCTGTCTGAACGAGAGCATCATCAGAGAGACACATCTTACCGGCAGTGGATGAGACACTGGCCAAGCTGGAAGGAGCCAGAGTCTTCACAAAGCTCGATGCGACATCAGGCTTCTGGCAGGTACCAGTCCACAAAGACTCAATGCTGTTGACCACGTTCATCACACCAGAGGGCCGCTACTACTTCAAAAGGCGAGTGCTACCAAAAGAGGATTTCTCAGCTGATTGATGGTGTTGACGGAGTCCTATGTCACACTGCCGTCCTGTTGAAGACAGACTAGCTGGACATGGGGAGCACCCCAACAGAAAGCGTTCCTGGAGACAAAAAAATGATTGGGGTCAGAGATTGTGTTAGCCCAGTACTGCCCAAATCACGAAACCATGCTATCGGCTGATGCCTCTTCATATGGACTAGGAGGTGTCTTGACACAAAAACAGAGGCGGAGCAAGACCTGGAAAAAGAATGCAAAGCTTACCTGGACAGCGTAGTAGAAAGCCTGCCAGCTACACCGACAAAGCTGGAAAAAGATTAAGAGTGCACAAACCTCAGATAACACCTGTAAACGTCTCAGCCGATACATTGCAAATGACTGGCAGGGACACAGACGAGATCATCACATTTACCTCAGGAGTCCTTCAGTGTCCACAGCTGTTAGTTCACTAGAGAAATCAACTCTTTCACTGAATGACCTATATTAACCTATATATTAATTATATTAGCCTATATATGACCTATATTAGCCTATATATTCATTATATTAGCCTATATATGACCTATATTAGCCTATATATTCATTATATTAGCCTATATATTCATTATATTAGCCTATATATGACCTATATAAGCCTATATATTCATTATATTAGCCTATATATGACCTATATTAGCCTATATATTCATTATATTAGCCTATATATGACCTATATTAGCCTATATATTCATTATATTAGCCTATATGTTCATTTATATTAGCCTATATATGACCTATATTAGCCTATATATTCATTATATTAGCCTATATATGACCTATATTAGTCTATATATTCATTATATTAGCCTATATGTTCATCATATTAGCTTATATATGACCTATATTAGCCTATATGTTCATCATATTAGCCTATATATGACCTATATTAGCCTATATATTCATTATATTAGCCTATATGTTCATTTATATTAGCCTATATATGACCTATATTAGCCTATATATTCATTATATTAGCCTATATATGACCTATATTAGCCTATATATTCATTATATTAGCCTATATATGACCTATATTAGCCTATATATTCATTATATTAGCCTATATATGACCTATATTAGCCTATATAATCATTAGATTAGCCTATATATGACCTATATTAGCCTATATATTCATTATATTCTACTGAACCTGTTACTGATGTCTGGATTATTAATGTGTGTTTAAATTAATCTGTCATGAAAATGAGCGCCACTGTGTGTAAATTATTATATTTCAAAAACAATTTTTAATTTTTTTTTTACCTTGATTTACCCAAAAATGTAGTAGGGGAGAGCGGGCACAACGCTTTCTGACTCTGGTCTCAGTTTGTGTGAATCCACTTGGGGTTCAGAGTATTTATTTTTTCCCACATTACTTTCCCACATGTCCAGTACAATCATGTGGTTTTGTTTCATTAATACAGTGTATACTTTTTTCTTGATTTCCCCCGAAAGAATGGAAGTGAAATGTGACAACATGCCCCATAGGTAACATGACCATATGACAGATTAAATATCATCTGTCCATCCATCCATCCATCCATTATCTTCCGCTTATCCGGGGCCGGGTCGCGGGGGCAACAGTCTAAGCAGAGACGCCCAGACTTCCCTCTCCCTAGCCACTTCTTCCAGCTCTTCCGGGGGAACCCCGAGGTGTTCCCAGGCCAGCCGGGAGACATAATCCCTCCAGCGTGTCCTAGGTCTTCCCCGGGGCCTCCTCCCGGTGGGACATGCCTGAAACACCTCCCCGGGAAGGCGTCCAGGAGGCATCCGAAATAGATGCCCGAGCCACCTCAACTGGCTCCTCTCGATGTGGAGGAGCAACGGCTCTACTCTGAGCTCCTCCCGAGTAACTGAGCTTCTCACCCTATCTCTAAGGGAGCGCCCAGCAACCCTGCGGAGAAAGCTCATTTTGGCCACCTGTATCTGGGATCTTGTCCTTTCGGTCATGACCCACAGCTCATGACCATAGGTGAGAGTAGGAACGTAGATTGACCGGTAAATTGAGAGCTTCGCCTTACAGCTCAGCTCCTTCTTCACCACGACAGACCGGTACATCGACCGCATTACTGCAGAAGCTGCACCAATCCGTCTGTCAATCTCCCGTTCCATCCTTCCCTCACTCGTGAACAAGACCCCAAGATACCTGAACTCCTCCACCTGAGGCAAAATCTCTCCACCAACCTTTGGCTAGCCACCCTTTTCCGACTGAGAACCATGGCCTCGGATTTGGAGGTGCTGATTCTCATCCCGGCCGCTTCACAATCGGCTGCAAACCGCCCCAGTGCACGCTGAAGGTCCTGGTCTGAGGAGGCCAACATGACAACGTCATCCGCAAAAAGCAGCGACGAAATCATGTGGTTCCCAAACCGGACACCCTCCGGCCCTTGGCTGCGCCTAGAAATTCTGTCCATAAAAATTATGAACAGAACCGGTGACAAAGGGCAGCCCTGCCGGAGTCCAACATGCACCGGGAACAAGTCCGACTTGCTGCCGGCAATGCGGACCAAGCTCCTGCTCTGGTCGTACAGGGACCAAACAGCCCTAAGCAAGGGGCCCCGGACCCCATACTCCCAGAGCACCCTCTACAGGACACCACGAGGGACACAGTCGAATGCCTTCTCCAAATCCACAAAACACATGTGGATTGGTTGGGCAAACTCCCATGAACCCCCCAGCACCCTGGAAAGGGTATAGAGCTGGTCCAGTGTTCCACGACCGGGACGAAAACCACACTGTTCCTCCTGAATCCGAGGTTCCACTATCGGCCGAATTCTCCTCTCCAGTACCCTGGCATAGACTTTCCCGGGAGGCTGAGAAGTGTGATCCCCTGTAGTTGGAACACACTCTCGGTCCCCTTCTTGAAAAGAGGACCACCACCCCGGTCTGCCAGTCCAGAGGCACTGTCCCCAACCGCCACGCGATGTTGCAGAGGCGTGTCAGCCAAGACAGCCCCACAACATCCAGAGAATTGAGGTACTCAGGGCGGATCTCATCGACCCCGGGTGCCTTGCCACCGAGGAGCTTTTAACTACCTCAATGACTTCAGCCCGGTGATGGATGAATCCACCTCTGAGCCCTCAGCCACTGCTTCCTCAATGGAAGACGTGTTGGTGGGATTGAGGAGATCCTCAAAGTATTCCTTCCACCGTCCGATGATATCCCCAGTTGAGGTCAACAGCTGCCCATCTCCACTGTAAACAGTGTTGGTAGGGCACTGCTTCCCCCTCCTGAGGGTGCGAACGGTTTGCCAGAATCTCTTCGAGGCCAACCGATAGTCTTTCTCCATGGCCTCACCGAACTCCTCCCAGGCCCGATTTTTTGCCTCCACAACTATCCGGGCTGCAGTCTGCTTGGTCTGCCTGTACCCGTCAGCTGCCTCAGGAGTCCCACAAGCCAACCAGGCCCGATAGGACTCCTTCTTCAGCTTGACGGCATCCCTTACTTCCGGTGTCCACCACCGGGTTCGGGGATTTCTGCCTCGACAGGCACCAGAGACCTTACGGCCACAGCTCCGAGCAGCCGCGTCGACAAGGGAGGTGGAGAACATGGTCCACTTGGACTCAATATCTCCAGACTCCCTCGGGATCCGGTCGAAGTTCCGTCGGAGGTGGGAGTTGAAGATCTCTCTGACAGGGGCTCGGCCAAACGTTCCCAACAGACCCTCACAGTACGTTTGGGTCTCCCGAGTCTAGCTTCCTCCCCCACCATCGGATCCAACTCACCACCAGGTGGTGATCAGTTGACAGCTCCGCACCTCTCTTCACCCGAGTGTCCAAGACATACGGCCGGAGGTCAGATGAGACGACCACAAAGTCGATCATCGACCTCCGGTCTAGGGTGTCCTGGTGCCCTGTGCACTGATGGACACCTTTATGCTTGAACATGGTGTTCATTATGGATAAGCCGTGGCTAGCACAGAAATCCAATAACAGAACACCACTCGGGTTCAGATCAGGGGGGCCGTTCCTCCCAATCACGCCCCTCCAGGTATCACTGTCCAGCACCCCTCCCAGAGACCCCATTAGGGCCGGGTACTCCGCACTGCCGTTTGGCCCGTAGGCACATACGACAGTGAGAGACCTATCCCCTACCCGGCGCAGGGAAGCGACCCTCTCATTCACCGGGTTGAACTCCAACACATGGCAGCTGAGCTGGGGGGCTATAAGCAAACCCACTCCAGCCCGCCGCCTCTCACCATGGGCAACTCCAGAGTGGTAGAGAGTCCAGCCTCTCTCAAGAAGTGTGGTTCCAGAGCCCAAGCTGTGCGTGGAAGTGAGCCCGACTATCTCTAGCCGGTACCTCTCAACCTCCCGCACAAGCTCAGGCTCCTTCCCCACCAGCGAGGTGACATTCCATGTCCCTAAAGCCAGTTTCCGTGTCCAGAGATCGGGTCGTCAGGGGCCTAGCCTTCGACTGTTGCCTGATCCACTATGCACCGGCCCCATATGATCCCTCCCGCAGGTGGTGAGCCCACGGGAGGGTGGCCCCACGTCGCTCATTCGGGCTGAGCCTGGCCGGGCCCCATGGGGGCAGGCCCGGCCACCAGGCACTCGCAACCGAGCCCCAACCCCGGGCCTGGCTCCAGGGTGGGGCCCCGGCTGCGCCATGCAGGGCGACGTCTCGGTCCTTGTTTTAATTAGACTCATACTGGGTTTTGTGAACTGCTCTTAGTCTGGCCCGTCACCAAGGACCTGTTTGCCTTGGGAGATCCTACCAGGGGCATATAGCCCCAGACAACATAGCTCCCAGGGTCATTCGGGTACTCAAACCCCTCCACCACGATAAGGTGACAGTTCAAGGAGAGGAAAAAAAATATAAATATCATCTGATCTAATCAAAAAAATATAAAATACAAACTAAAATATTTTGTCAATAAAATACAATTATTATTATTTTTTAAATAAAATAATGGCATTTTTTAATCATTAAAAAGAAACACATATTTGATTTTGACAACAAACACATCGCTAAACACAGCTATACAGCATAACTCAAAGCATAATAATAATGAATGATTTCTCAACATTGACTCTGTTACATGTCTAGTCTGTTTTGCTTGTCTTTGAGTTTGTTCCTTTGTTCAGTCTTCCCGCCATTGTCATTATGAGTTCTTTTGTCCCAGCTGTGTCTTGGTAATTAGTGTAGTCATCTCCTTGTTTACCCTGTATATTTAAGCCCTCACTTTCACTCAGTGTTTGTCCGTTGACGTTCCTGTATACTGGTGTGTTTGAGTGGTCCTGAGTTTATTGTCTATTAAAGTACCTGTTCCAAGTTCTCCTGCGTGAGATTCATCTACACTAGTTTTGTAACACTCTCAGTCATTATTCACCCTTTTCTCATGGCTTCTCAAAAGAATTCATAACATATAGAATATAATAGTGTAGTTCTAATAGGGGCTCAGTGTGACAACATGCCCCGCCTGCTCCACTGGGATTAACCCCGGCTCGTGCCTTCAGCTGATTAGATCAGCACTAAAGAACATCTCAGCTGTTAAATAACAGATATAATATTAAAATAATATCAGATTTGTCTTATTTTAAATAAACACAAAAAACAGAGATGAAAAATAAACTTAAGAAATTTACTTTTGCTATGGTTAAATAAATGTTCAGTGATATCTTCCAAAGATTTCTTAATTTTGGCGCAAGTTCTCTAAATAATGTTGATATGGCAACGAGTAAATACACAAGATATTTAACACTGATATTTCTAACCAAAATTGGAAATTAGTTTGATTTGATTTGAGAGTTTTTCAGTACAGAATTGGAAGATTGGAGGTGGATCAGAGGGAATAGTCGGAAATATATTAAAGAATTTGAAAACATCTTTTCCTACATCTTTGTGGGAATATATAACCGATTTTATGTCTGGTTATAACTATATAAAGTTATTTTCCCAAAGTGTATATAGCTCCAGTATGGAAGATGATAATGTGAACATCAGCGGTCTTGTCTAAAGAGGAAGAGTATCCGCCAGAGCGCCCATCTACAGTCACGCTGAGGGTCAGAGAGGCGGTCAGCGCTGGGGCAGAGACCTACAGTCACGCTGAGGGTCGGAGAGGCGGTCAGCGCTGGGGCAGAGACCTACAGTCACGCTGAGGGTCGGAGAGGCGGTCAGCGCTGGGGCAGAGACCTACAGTCACGCTGAGGGTCGGAGAGGCGGTCAGCGCTGGGGCAGAGAACTACAGTCACGCTGAGGGTCGGAGAGCGGTCAGCGCTGGGGCAGAGACCTACAGTCACGCGCTGAGGGTCGGAGAGGCGGTCAGCGCTGGGGCAGAGACCTACAGTCACGCTGAGGGTCGAGAGGCGGTCAGCGCTGGGGCAGAGACCTACAGTCACGCTGAGGGTCGGAGAGGCGGTCAGCGCTGGGGCAGAGACCTACAGTCACGCTGAGGGTCGGAGAGGCGGTCAGCGCTGGGGCAGAGACCTACAGTCACGCTGAGGGTCGGAGAGGCGGTCAGCGCTGGGGCAGAGACCTACAGTCACGCTGAGGGTCGGAGAGGCGGTCAGCGCTGGGGCAGAGACCTACAGTCACGCTGAGGGTCAGAGAGGCGGTCAGCGCTGGGGCAGAGACCTACAGTCACGCTGAGGGTCAGAGAGGCGGTCAGCGCTGGGGCAGAGACCGCATGGGTGAGGATCCTGAGAGCTCATATTGCCTTGGGTGATACACACCTTTACTTTTTTTAATGTGTATGCCCCAAATGTTGGCCAAGAACGTATTATGTTTTTCAAAATACTTTCTAATGCTTTATCACAGTGTCCTCAGGGAAATGTTCTTGTGCTTGGTGGGGATTTTAATTGTACTGTTAATCCAGATCTGGATAGGAATCATGATGAACCTCATCCATCTTCTGCTGAGAGTTTAATCAATGATCATAATTTATCTGATTTGTGGAGCCTTTCCTGGGGTCAGGCATGGTTAAAAGCTAATTCTAATAATATGTCAGGAGCTAGGCTTGATGTTGAGAAGGCCAGTGGTTTTTTAATAGCTCAATCTTTTCTGTCAGATCATCACTATTTATCTATTGTAGTTTCTGTCTCATTTCCTAGATTTTTAAAATCCCATTGCCACTTTAATAATAGATTATTGCAGGACTGCACCTTTACTCACTCTTTTAATCTTTTCTGGAAAACCTGGAGGGAGGACAGATGTTATTTATATGTCTTTGAGTCAAAAGCGGAAATTAAGTATTTTTACCAGCAGTTTACTGCACATAGTACTAGAGCCCTTAAAGAAAAGATGAAGTCTCTTGACTCTACCCACAATAATTCATCTTCTATTGACTCTGATGCAAGAGATACGCTCCTTTTAAAGAATTTATTGGAGGAACAAGGAAAAATAGCTCTTTTAAGGACCAGGTTTGCTCAACTGAATGACATGGATGCTCCTACAGTTTTCTTTTTTGGGCTTGAATAAAGGTCAAGGGAGCAAAAGACCTTTCATCAACCGAAGAGTCTGTGTGATGGAGTTACAAATGACCAATGGGAAATCCAAAATGATGCTCTTATGAGGATTCATCCTGCTCTGAGACATGCCATGGAGCGGCAGCTGATCCAAGCCATCTGAAGAGGAAAGTATTCTTCAATGACAAACGTCTTCAAGAACCTGTAATAGTGCTGAAAAAAACAAACAAACAAACAAAAAAAAAAAACAATTTCCAAAGCTATATGAGCAAGTCAAAACAACACTGAAAGAGTGCAGAGAATCTGCGAGCAGTGTGTGTTCACTGAAGAACATCTGGAGCATGCTTGACTGTATCAGGACGCTGCTCACAGAAACATCTGATGACTCCAGCGCGGTCCATGCTGTTATTACTGACAACAGCGCTAACATGGTCTCAGCTGTGAGGAAATCCCACCGGAAACACATTCCGTGTTTTTCACACACCCTTAGCTTAGTTGAGGAAAACTCAACTAACATTAAAAAAGCAAGCATGTCTGCAGGGCAGAGGCGAGAGCACTGAGCACAACTAAAGCACTGTAGCTCTGTTCTGTTGTATTTAGTTGTGCTATTTCTTGTTTATTTGTCCTTATGTTATGTGCTATGGTGTAGAGCATTGTTTTCTAAGGTCAGAAGCCACATTACAGTTTTTGCCCATTGCTTACACACTAAAACCGAATGCTTAGACCAAAGCCTCAATACCTAAACTTATCAAACGTAGCATACCTTTAACACAGTGTAACCACAGCTTAAACAGTGTCAACTTTGCACTTTGTTTGCAATTCTGTAACACACTTATTGCGAAACACTACACACGTTTTCTTACATTAGACACTGTGTTCAAAAACAACATCACCTGTTATCATTGGGAAAACCCTGTTCAAAATGCAGAACTCATCTGGCAGCTGTAGACACTTACACACACATACACACATGAACACACTTGCACAGAAAACAGAACATCAATCGGTCTGAGCCTTAGCACTACAAATAGGCCTCAGGTAAGACATTTAGAGAACTTTGCAAGCATTGAGGCAATGAGAGTCAGAGTAAGAGGACGAGGACAAAGACGAGGACCAGTGCTGCTGTGGCTGCTGTGGTCTGAGATTGGTTCAACAGCCATGACCATTTCACACTTTTATACCTGCCCCCTTACAGCCCCTTTCTAAATGCAATCGAGGAATTCTTTTCAGTGGGGGTGGATAGTATATGATCGCAACCAGACGCCCGCATGACTCTTCTGCAAGCAATGGAAGTGGCATGCGGAGACATTGAGGTGGGATCAATCCACGGCTGGATTCGGCACACAAGGCGATATTTTTCCTGATACCAAGCCCGCGAGGACATTGCCTGTGATGTTCACGAGGTCTTGTGGCCAGATCCGAACAGAAGGCGTGATCCATAAGTGTGTAGAGTTTTGACATAATGAGCCAAATTCTGCAAAAAGTGTGTAAGCAATAGGCAAAAACTGTAAAACCTCTGCTCTGATGTAAGGATGTGGAGATCCATGCCTTTATCTCATCCACACTTGATTTCTGCATTGCACTGTACATTCATTATTCATCTCTGTATTGCTTGCAGTTGGTTCACCAAGTGTAAATAGCAACTCGGTGAAGATAGTGAAATATTCTATTTGCACCATGTAAAAGTAGTTTTTTGCAATATGTGTAAATAGTAGTTAGATGCTATTTGTACTTTATTTTGACAGACACATGCTATTTGCACCTCAGTATTGTTGTACATTACAGTTTTTGCCTAATGCTTGCACACTTTTTGCAGAATTTGGCTCATTATGTCAAAACTCTACACACAAGCCAATCAGACACAGCACTCGGAGATTAACAACTCGCATCTGTGCCAGAATGAAACGCTGCAATCTAAACTTAACACTCCTTTATAAAAATGAAATTCTTGCAACAAAACCATACACACAAGCACCATCTGAATTACTCTTTCACATCACCAGCAGCACACTGAGGGCTTTATATAAAACACTGCAGTCTTTGGGTTTCTATTTTCTCACACTCTGTCTTCTGTAAAACTCAAAGGTAGAATTTCTGCAGTAATCAAACAAGAGTTTTTACAAAAAACAAACATTCTTACAGAAATAAAGAAAAATTTGAATCACAAATCATCAAATTTAGCAACAAACGAAGCAAAACAACAACAACAACAAAAAATGCTATTGGGGAAAAAGCTGTTTCATTCTGAAGTTATGTTTCTGTAGGATGCGACAGTGTAGAAATGCTGACCCTGTTGATTTTGTTGAATACATTTCTATTTGCAATTATGCATTGTTGCAACTCACAAAGCCGGACTGCATTATTTTCTCGCAGCATTTCAGTGATGGCAAGCTCTTGTTTTTGAGTGAAGAGCCATCCCTTCCACCTCGAGGAGGTCGTCCAGCCATTCTGTAGAAAATGATGTCATTGGTTAGGTTAATTTTTGCATATTGTACTTTCAAATTGTACACAGTACTTTAACATCACCAGTGGTATTCCTTTATATACTTCACAGCACTACCCATTTGTGTATGGTACAGTTAGTACAGTAATACTGTAATATGATACAGAATCATGTGACACGTACAGTCTGGAGTAGAAACTTGAAGATATACCTGTTCTCCAGTCAGAATGTACTTATTATCGATGATACTGTGTAGCGACTGAGGTTAGGGTGGACTCTTCGCCCAGCCTCCCTCATGGACGATTTATCACATGGTCCACCAGAGCAGCCCTGATGCCGTCTGACACGCGTGTCCGCACTGGTCCTCGTCTTTATCCTCGTCCTCTTACTCTGACTCTCATTGCCTCAATGCTTACAAAGTTCTCTAAATGTCTTACCTGAGGCCTATTTGTAGTGCTAAGGCTCAGACCGATTGATGTTCTGTTTTCTGTGCAAGTGTGTTCATGTGTGTGTGTGTGTGTGTGTGTGTGTGTGTGTGTGTGTGTGTGTGTGTAAGTGCCTACAGCTGCCAGATGAGTTCTGCATTTTGAACAGGGTTTTCCCAATGATAACAGGTGATGTTGTTTTTGAACACAGTGTCTAATGTAAGAAAACGTGTGTAGTGTTTCGCAATAAGTGTGTTACAGAATTGCAAACAAAGTGCAAAGTTGACACTGTTTAAGCTGTGGTTACACTGTGTTAAAGGTATGCTACGTTTGAGAAGTTTAGGTATTGAGGCTTTGGTCTAAGCATTCGGTTTTAGTGTGTAAGCAATGGGCAAAAACTGTAACAGGATGCAATAATAACATAGAGTCTAAATTATTATATTTATTAAAATTATTAAATGGATGGGACAATAAAAGCCCTCCCTACCCCTAACCCTACCCAATGCATGCTTATATTATTATTAAACATTTCGTTAGGCACTTTATTTCCAAAATGTTCTTCATTTGTATTGAAAGGAAATGCCTTTCCGATGTCATGTGTGATGGGAAAAGGGAGAAGAGTGAGCTCTGCAAAAGGTGGATCGAACCCGGGTCGATCGCATCTAAACCAAGATCCATCAGCCTTGCGCTTTACTTACTACACCACTGAACGCGGTGAATTATGCCTGGGGTCCGTTCTTCATACCTCGCTTAATACATCTGAGGTGATTTGACAGATCTCAGATCTTCTAATCGTGATAACTGATCTCTGGCTAATTTGGTTCTTCAAACGAATTTGCAGATTGGATTAAAATATCTGGATTAAGTTAAAAAGTTAAAAACTTGACAAATAAAAAATAAAAAAATGTAAAAAATCACAACAAATTTTTGGACCTTTATAAGGAAGCAGCCAAACGACCAAAACAACATAAAAGTTATAATAGATAAATGAAATGTGCACTGTTTTCAGATGACAGCATTAATTAAAGTCTCTTAAGGCTCAAGATGAAGTTATCTGCATCTCCTGTGCTGCATCAAGCCATCCCATAATATCTGTCATCACTCAAATGAATGCACGGCCCAGAGTGACATTACAGCATGTGTGTAAGACTGCAATAAAATTATAAAGTAATTATTCCATCAAAAATAAATCTCTCAATTAAGCAGCTGTGTCTATAGTATTATACACAACATTATAATATTATTTTCAAATACGTTTATATTATTATTGTTTTTATTTTAAATAATTATTGCCCCTGGTTCGGTAAGAAACTCTTGTTATAAAGTAGCGGTGACTGGGACAAATGAAAAAGATGCTTAAAAAGATGCAATCTAATCCTGTTTACATGATGAGCTGCTCCGAGCAGGTTTAAGCTTACGGACCGGTTGCTATGACAACAAGTCCAGGATGAGCGTCGAAGAACCAAACAATCCAAGATCATGCCAAATCGTCAACAGTCAAATCCAGCTAAGCGAGTTAGCCACGTATGAAGAACGGACCCCAGGAGAGAAACAAGGCAAACACGAGGACAACAGCCGACTGACCTGACTGACCACAGGCTATTCATACACGGACAACACAAGACAGTCAAGGGGATCAGTCAAACTACACACTGTAAAAAGATTCTGTCGTTTTTACAAAAACAATTGGCAGCTGGAAAAAACTCCTGTAAAAATATCACTGTAAGGAAAATCCTGTAATTTTTACTGTAAGAAATACAGACGTTTCAAGTGTATTTATTCCTGTTGTTTTCACAAAAAAACCTCTGGCAGCTGTGGTTGCCAGGATCATTTGTGAATTACAGTCACTGTAAACAACTTTATAATTTTAGTACAAAACTGCATAAAACATCCCTTTTCTGCTGAATTGACATGAAAACCCCAATAAAAACTTGCCTTTTGAAGAATTTATTAATAATAAAGCAGCACAACATTCAAATGTGTAATATAGTGTACAGATGAATTATCATATTGAACTGATAGAGGAAAGATGGAGGGAAACAGATGGAAGGAAACGAGAAAAAGAGTTCAAAGGAAAAATAGAGAAAGAATAATGTTTTAAACCATTAAAAACAGTTAAGGATTTATTTATGGAAACCCCTTTAAGGATGACTGCACGTCCTCATTAGAACCAGTGGAAGAAACCAGCTCTGCTAACACAATATAAGAGCAATAACACACTCGCCTGACTGACCGTGAAGAACTGATCAGGAGCTGACGCAGACCTTCAGACAGAAATCTGCCTGACTTCAGGCCGCATTCAGAGTTTCAGACGCCTCGTGATCTGAAGGACTCTCGGGGTCACATGAACACCTCAAGTGTTCGTCTTCTCCACGTTAGTCCCTTCTCTGGGTTGATGGAGAAAGAAGAAAAACAGGCAACTTATCAATTATAAAATAGCTTTATTAACAGAAACAATAACCTCACAATTGTTTTATTCAAGCTATAAACAATTAAAATATTTGATGTATTAAAGGGCACTAAAGTATTCTCATCTCTTCATCACATTAAGGCTGAACCGCTGGAGTCACATGGGCTATTGTAACGATGTCTTTACTTCCTTTCTGGCCCTTGAAAGTGTTCATTCAACAGCTGTCTATGGAGGGGTCAGAGATCATCAGAAATATCTTGTCATTTGTCAGAGGTCATTGTACTATGAAAACCAGCTCAGCCCTATCTGATATTTAAAAGGGTTAGTTCACCCAAAGCTGTAAATCCTGTCATTAATTCCTCTCCCTCATGTCGTCTCAAACCCGTCAGACCTTCGCTCATCTTCAGACACAGATGAAGATATTTCTGATGATCCGAGCGCTCTCTGACCGCTCCATGGGGAGCAACACAACTGAAACTTTGATGCTTCAAAAAGTTGATAAAAAGATTGAAAAAACTAATCTGAATTGAGCGATTTAGACATTTTTTTTTGCAGAGACACAATCACTTATGTGATGAACAAAGTTGATTTAGTCTTTTATTCACATATAAACATTCATCAGCTGTGGTAAACAGAAGCTCAAGCTGTTCCTGATGTTCCAGGCCATGCACAGCTCCACTTGCTCTGGCAGAATTCACTTGTGACGTTTCTTGTTCTCCTCCTCCTCCTCCTCTTCTTCCTTGCCCTCCTCCTCCTGTGTTCAGTCAATGACTTTTGTTCTTTATTTGCATTTGATTGTTGCCACTTGTGTTTACCAGTATGGATGGCATGTGCATTAGAGTGCAGAATGTGTTTTGAGAATGAGAATGTGTTTAGAGTTTTGCTGAAAAGTCAAAGTTGTTATGATCGGTGAAGGAGAGACAGGAGGATCCAATAGCGAATTCAAACTCATTTATTCAGATAATGTCCGCGACAGATCGCTAATCATGTCAAAAACTCAGGAACACAGATCAGATGCAGGAAGCAACGGCGGCAGATCAGGCAGGTCTCAGGCGAGAAGGACAGGCAGTACACAGGGACACAGCGGGCAACACAGACACAGCAGAATCCAGGAATCGGGAAACAGCGGGAACAAACACCACGAGACAACAGACCAGGAGCAGCCTGAAACGATCTGACATGAGTGCTGGTGAGAGACCTGTATATAAAGCCTGGTTAATGAGTGCAGCAGGTGAAGGTGAGGAGCACTGTAATCAGTGACCACGCCCCCAACACAACCTCACAATATACAGAGAAAAGGAGACGAACCGTGAAAAAAGTGAGATTTGCAAATTGTGTTTTACCATGTGAGATGGTTTAAGGTGTTGACATCAGACTGTTAGAGAATTAGCTAAATGAGTTCAGGCAACTGAGAGCTTTTTTAGTGTTTTAGCAAATGAGAAAAACTGTAAGCTAGTCATCTTTACACTGCTGAGTTAGACCTAAAAGACCAATTGCCTGTTTTTAAACCCTTCATATTAACACAGTTTTGCTGTACTTACTGTATTTTTATCTGTAATAATAACATGAATTTATAAAATGTTTTCTTTCTGTAGGCTATATAGGCTATTGAAAATCTGCATGTCCAAAAATAATAAATACAGTAACAAATGTATTGCTCATGGTTAGTTCATGTTAGTTAATTCATTGATACCTTATTGTAAAGTGTTACCATATAACCCTGATTGTGTTCGTCTGAAAGATGAATGTCATGTACACCTGGGATGAGTTGAGGGAAAGTACATTTTTCATTTTTGGGTGAATTTTCCCTTTAATCGTTCCATTCCGGGCCGATCAGAGCCAGCCGGTACGGATATGGTTTCATTCTCCACTGTGGGTCTGATAACAGCCCAGTAAACACAACAGTTTACTGATGACATGAGACGAAAATATGATGCGTTATGAAGGATGATCAGATATTTCTTTTAATATTATTATTAATTTGTGTTTACGTCACTGAATTAGTGCGCTGAGCCAGCTACAGAGAAACTGGTAGCCAGGCAACAGACAAGTGCCCAATCCTGAGCGGCGACGTGTTTACCGGCACAGTTCGCCAACGGTTCGTCGCCAATGGTTTGCCAACGGTTAGATTGTAATCGTGCCGTGCCAGACTCAAGTGGAAACACTTTCGGCCTGACAGTGGAAAAGCAGCTTTTGATAAACTTATAATAGTTGAACAACAAAATAATGAATGTAAAATCTTTTTGTCAGGGATGTAGCCTTCTTTTAAAGTCCCTTTAAAAAGAAATTGCTCATTTATTTCCAGGCCTAAAAAGTGTGCTTAATAACTGTGAACTAACTAAGATAATGCCCATGTAAAGTCATAAAGTTCCCCAGTGTTTGTTGCCCCAAGGTTTTGAGAGTGTGGGTTATTTACCTTGTGCCGGCTTTACTCTGAGAGTGACGGTCACGCTCGGCTGCCGCCATTATCCTGTTCCTGCTGATGACATCATCTGAGCTGTCCGTCTCCGCTCGGCCCGTGGCTTTAAAGCGCCATCAAGACCTGTCCGGGAACCTCCTCTGATGCTCTCGGGAACAGATTATGCCTAACAACCTCATTGCACTTGTATTCAGTTCATTTTACTTTTAAATGTCTTTCTACAACTAATTACTTTGTTGAAATATTAACATTTTGAATGCATTGTTGTTTGATGGCACGACAAAATAAATCAAATGGAGACAGTTGATCATTGTTTTTTACTTGCATATACATATGAAAGAATTGAAAATAATCAAAGATATTTGATTTTGTAAAATGAACAAAGACATTTGCTTTACTGTTTTCAACCCCCATCTCTCTCCAGAAGGGCCATTTGGAATTCCTAAAGACACAGAAATGCTGAAGGCCTGTAGGCCAAAGGTCACACCTGTAGCACCGTGGGGGAAGTTTGGTCTGATTGGTCAGTTTGAATGGCTCACGTTAGGGTTTAAGTCACATGGTCAAGGAATAGATAAAAGAAGATTGTAACTGTTGCTCTGGCTCTTTTATTCTCTGGCTCTCTGTTCTTGGGGCCTTCTCTTTGGCTCTTCTCTCCTTTGTCTCTTCTCTTCTTTCTCTCTCTCTCTCTCTCTCTCTCTCTCTCTCTCTCTCTCTCTCTCTCTCTCTCTCTCTCTCTCTCTCTCTCTCTCTCTCTCTCTCTCTCTCTCTCTCTCTCTCTCTCTCTCTCTCTCTCTCTCTCTCTCTCTCTCTCTCTCTCTGTCTCTCTCTCTCTCTCTCTCTCTCTCTCTCTCTCTCTCTCTCTCTCTCTCTCTCTCTCTCTCTCTCTCTCTCTCTCTCTCTCTCTCTCTCTCTCTCTCTCTCTCTCTCTCTCTCTCTCTCTCTCTCTCTCTCTCTCTCTCTCTCTCTCCTCTCTCTCTCTCTCTCTCTCTCTCTCTCTCTCTCTCAGATAACATTCATGCTGGGTACGATTAATGGTATAAGTTTTCATCATCTCATACATTTATTTTGTAACTATTTTAAGTGTAACCATAACTAGATTTTGTCATTAAATTTTTTCAACTACAAATGATGTGCTAACTAGTTTTGATTTGGTATTGACTTTGAAGTGTTACCTATTGCAATACAATATAGTCACATTATAGCCACGCTCTCCCACATGTTTAGCTATTGTAACTGCGCTTATTTCCGTCGTTGGTATAAGCTGCAGTGGGTGGTAAAGACAAGAAATGTACAGTTTTCTATCATCTTGCTGATAACGTTTCTTTAGTCATTCGGCAACCCTGCAGTCAGAACCGCTGTAGAGGATCCACCCTTACACATACAAAATATATAAAATATTAAATACAGATTATGTGTCAATTAACTCTTTCCATGTCAGCATTTTTATCATATTCACAAAACTTTCATGTCCCTGAATATTTTATTGAATGAATATCTGAGCAGTCAATATATCAAAAGAAAGAGCAGAGCCTCTGCTTTTAAACAGAACAAATCCATTTTATTCCAGCTTCATTCGCTCTTTTTATCAACACTTGAACACCTTGTATTTTTTTTCTCATGGAACCTAATGTTGTCAGGATATAATGTTGTCAAACACTTTAGATGTTAACACATGAACTGGGACATTGATGGCTGTGAACAGAACAGCCACAGGCCTGCGGTCAGTTACTAAACCATCAGAGAAATGCACACACTCATTCCCTCAAAGATCAATCCTTTGCAATATTCAAGAAAAGTCTGAAAAAACTTTTTCTACCCTGGTTTTGAGCCTAGCTCCTGAAACACTCAGAAAAACACGTTTTTGTGTTTTTGTATGGGCGTGTCGCATTGAAGACTTGGAAGTAAACGCCCACTGCTGTGATTGGATAAGAGTTTTGCATATTATAATGAGCTTCAGCTCCCCCATCAGTACACGTGGGGAATTGTTTTGAAAACTTCCAATGTGGAGAAACGGCAACCGGAATGATTCACCCATACATATTTGAGTCTGATCCCGAATCGCAAGACAATGAACCAACAACACCTCAAACATAAAGGATACTCCAGCCAGTGACAGCGTGGGAAGTTATCGCTAATTATGTTTATACTCGTACACATAATCAGTAGATATCAAACGATCTGCAACAATGCAATACTATCACATATAAAATACATGTTTTACTCACATAAGTGTGTCGCTCCATTCCTGTCAGATCCAGAAGGCATCGGTTTTAATCTCATCCTGTCTGCAAATCCAGTCTCTCGTTTACTAAAGAATCCGGTGAAACGAAGCAAACAAACGCACAATGTCTTACCCACGTGAGCTGGATCTTCAGGAAAAACAAAGTTCCTCCATGCATTGCTAATATTGGAGTCCGAAGGAAGCCACTGTGTTCTTCCACAACCAGGCACTGCACAATATTGTGTCATCTTCAGCGGCATGTTTATTGCTTGGTAGCTCGATCCGGTTGAGATCCACATAGGCCTATGTTAATTATCTGACTCGGTGGGCGGGGCTACAGAAATAGGGGTTGGTCCTTTGCTGTCAGTCGTGCATCAAGGGCATCTTCCATAAACTGAGAGGATGATATTATAACACAATACTCTTCTCACTAATGCTTTGCTCAGCTCAGTGTCTTGAAGGAAGAGGAGATGTTAAACATTCAAAGAGTGTATAAATACTTTAGCAGGCAATTAGTTAACAACATCCGACCTCATACTATAACCTTACATTCAAACCCAAATGTTCTACCTTTTGCTAATGAATGGTCTGTTTTTTATGCATATGTATTGCTTTATTGTGCAATATTTAACACAGACATCACTTTGACAGGCATGTCCAATTACAACTATTTACAATTATTGCGTCCCCATTAATCTCTGAAATTGGCTGAAAGTGATCAATAGTGCTGGGAAAAACCATTATAAAAATACAGCTATGAGCTTATATAAGATACATGATGTCTTCTTTCATTAAAGCGGCAGCTGATGCTCAGAGGCCGACAGAGACCATTATGAGAATCATAAATAAAATTAACTAATGCGATATGAATTGATTGATGAAGTGGAGAAAAGTCTGGCGCCTCCACTCAGCGCTCTGAGAAATTAACAGTCACTGGCCAATCTGAGACGGTCTGTTCTCTCTCCCGTCACTTTCATGAGAGTTAAATACATCTGTCTGTTTTTCACCACTAAGTATATTATTAATTCATTTAGGATCTGTTTGTACATCATAGATCATGTGATTTTACTCAGTAATTAGAAGAATGGCATTATGTAATGTTCTCCACTGGGACACATGGAGAAGTGCGCTGACAGAGATGATAAATACACTATAGTCTATTCAGATAAAACAGACTTGAAGATGTTGGAAAGGTTTAAAAAAAAAAAAAAAAAGATTAGGTTTTTAAAATGTGAATGCATTTTAAAAAGAGTTTTTAAAACTTTATGACTTGAAATCTTTTTTTCTTGAAAACATAAAAAAT
This sequence comes from Paracanthobrama guichenoti, assembly GCA_018749465.1. Taxonomy (NCBI): domain Eukaryota; kingdom Metazoa; phylum Chordata; class Actinopteri; order Cypriniformes; family Gobionidae; genus Paracanthobrama; species Paracanthobrama guichenoti. The sequence goes on from CM031958.1 coordinate 666,819, forward strand.
AAGAAATACTGACGGTCAAGAAGGCAACACGATGCATGAAGATCTGGGGTGTGTAAACTTTAGGAATGGGATGAACAGGGTCAGTTGTGCTCATTTTGTCTTCTGGGAGACATGTAGTTATTATCTTCAGAAGGGCAGCGCTAAATTAACACATACGCATATCTTTACGCATATCTCACACACATATCTTTAAACAAAATAAGAAAATTGTGCACATCATCCTGTTCAAAAGTGTTCACCCCCTGCTCTTACAGGTTTTTTTATTGGCTTTGGTACTACTTTCACAAGTAAGGTGTATATTTTCAAAACTCATAGTACAAAACTCCAAACTGATCACACTTGTGATTCAGCTAGTCATTCTTTCAAAACCTGATCTCATGCTTTCATTCAGTTGCACATATTTTCAGTCCACATAATCATTTCAAACACAAGGTTATTGTAATATGTAATGAGAACATTTGGTTTAATCACCCAAACACAACAGTATGATCTTCTTTCAGTTTAGTACTTTTGACAGCAAACAATGCAAGACACATGTTTCAAATCACCCTCGTTGCTGAATTAATGACAGTAACACAGGTTACAGATAGAAAATACACTTACATTACCTAACTTATGTGAATGAATCCATAATGTTTGTATTCAGTGTGTTATCAAAAGGAGTGATAAATGTTTTCACTGTACCATATGACTGAATCTATACTGTAGATGACCTTTATAAGGGTGAGTTACAGTAATGTGGCAGACTCTACCATGCTAATCTGTCACACACACACACACACACTCAAACACACACATGTCTGGTTCACTATCTTTCTGGGTATACATAGGCGTAATGGTTTCTATACTATACAAACTGTATAGTCTCTCCCCTTAAACTAAACCTACCCATCACACAAAAATGTCTGCATTTTTACATTTAAAAAAACAACAAAAAACTCTTCCTCATGGGAACCAAAAAATGTCCCCGTAAGGACAAGGATATTGCCATCTTTATAGGGACATTTTGTCCCCATAATGTAGAGTTTGACACACACACACACACACACACACACACACACACACACACACACACACACACACACACACACACACACACACACACACACACACACACACACACACACACACACACACACACACACACACACTTTAAACATAGTGGTTATAATCTAAATTGCTTATAATGTTAAAAATAATTAATTACATATGGTTATCCATATCATACCCCCTTACAATTGCGAGTTTATATCTCATAATTCTCAGAAAAGAAGTCAGAATTGTGAAATAAAAAGCAACAAATGACTTAACCTGAAAACAGCCGTGGATCATCAGGGAATGACAGGCGGTTCAGATTCAAGGGTTAGGACATTTCTGAATGTGGAAAAATTTGAAATGTGAAATAGTTTACTCAGAACAGTACTAAATAAAAGTAACATGCAGTTTTTATGACCCCAGATCCCTCTTATTTTGTTATTAAAATGTTGCATATTCTGCGAGGGGTATGAAAAGAGTCTGAGAATCACCAATCGCTCTTTACATTAATTGCCCAATTTACAATAATGAAATAAATGACATTAAAATTCAAAGTAATCACTTTATAATCTCAAATACTTTTCGGATATAACTGTAATTTGATTACTACACATTTAAAATGTAACCGTAATGAAATACAGTTACTCAAATGTTGTATTTTAAATACTACATGTATTTCGTTACTCCCCAACCCTGGTTATTGTATTTTGTAAGACAACTTCAACACAGCCGTTCCAGGGAATAATGACATTTGGTTAAAGTTTGGCTTTTCAATCAATGGCAGCCCTCACAGATCAGGATAATACTTATGTACGGCAAAGCTAGATTAAAGTGCAGGCGCATTACAGTTTTTTCACCAAGATTTCACAGGAAAAAGGTCCGTTGACTATTTCTCTGACAGGCTGACTGAAAATATAATTTCACTTTCTGACTGCAGGTGGCGCTGATGGAAAAACAGAAATACAGCAATACCAAGGCAAGGGCACTTCAGGCTCCAGCTTGTCACGTAGAAGAAAGAAAGTCAAACAGTATTGACATGTTTTCAAAATCAGTTCAAGATTTGATCAGACAACAGCAAACACAAGAGTACAGAAGCGAGAGCCAGTTGCAGGTCTTCCTCTGCTATTCCCTGATCTATTCAGGAGCGCACATCTATTGCAGTGAACAGCCCAGGTTTAGTTTAACAGTGGAGAAAGGTTTGCTGCATTTTGATTGGATCTTGGTGGACCTGCACAAACAAACCTGGAACGCCATCAGAAAAGGATGCTAGGGCAACTGACAGCCCATTTCATGCTTCTTCAGAGAGATTAGTGTTCTCAGTGACAGCCAGTGCAACATCGACACAAATCCAGCTCTTAAAGGGTTAGTTCACCCAAAACTGTAAATCCTGTCATTAATCCCTCATGCCGTCTCAAACCCGTCAGACCTTCGCTCATCTTCAGACACAGATGAAGATATTTCTGATGATCTCTGACCCCTCCATAGACAGCTGTTGAATGAACACTTTCAAGGGCCAGAAAGGAAGTAAAGACATCGTTACAATAGCCCATGTGACTCCAGCGGTTCAGCCTTAATGTGATGAAGAGATGAGAATACTTTAGTGCGCAACAAACAAACACAAATAACAACTTTATTTAACAATCTCTCCTTGCCTGTGTCAGACTCTGTTGATGTAGTGTAAACAGTGCAGCGGTTTGGAAGCGCTACATCAGAACGCCGGCTCACCATTGGCCGACGCTGATCACGTGAACACCACGATGCATGCGCGTGATGCGGACGCAGGAGCTGACCAATGGTGAGCCGGCGTTCTGATGTAGAACTCGGAAGTGCTGCACTGTTTACATTACACCACTTTTGTGATCTTTCTGAAATGTGTAAAGCCAAGTAGTTCCTATTGCCATTTTAAAACAGCTTTACAAGAAGATAACAAGTTTAAAGAAATCGTTGTATCTTTTTGGAAAAATCATCAAAGTACAAATCATTCTTTTATGTCTTTACAACAGTGGTGGGACTTTGGAAAAGAAACAGTTGTGCCAATATAATTGTAATGTTACCAAAGTCTTGATGAAGTCTGAAGGGTAAGAACTCCAGGGTTTAGCTGAGGCCACAAAGGATCAACGTTATTTTGAAGCTCTTGGGTCTGTGTTAGCTAAACTGCTTCGGGTATCAGCTCTGATTAGGTCCTGCTTTAAGAATGTAAATGGCTGTTCCATCACACGTTTTTTTGGGGATTGGAGCGTAAAAATTGTCAAAAAAGACTTCTTCATTGTTTAATGTCTGACTCTAGACATGTGATGTCTCATCATGCTGCTATTCGTAAGCATGCTGTCAGTTTTTAGAGTGATTTGTACAAACGTGAGCACCAAGAAGAGCAGGTGATGGCTCAGTTTTACACGAGTCTTCCCCAGGTCAAACAAGAGAGCAATGCAGTGTTGGAAGCAGATATTTCCCTGGGTGAACTTCATGCAGCTTTGCAGAGTATGCAGAACAGGAAAACTCCTGGGTTAGATGGTCTGCTGTTGATTTTTATAAATTTTGGGGGTTTTTAATTGGAGAAGATCTTTTGGCAGTGCTGAATGATAGCCAATGAACGTTTGCCTTTAAGTTGCAGAAGGGCAGTTCTTACACTGCTGCTAAAAAGGTGACCTGCAGCTCATAAAGAACTGGAGACCTGTGTCCCTGCTTTGTGCTGATTATAAGATACTCTCCAAAGTGTTGGCAAGTAGACTTGGTAAAGTGATGGAACAAGCTGTTTATCCTGATCAGACGTACTGTATCCCTGGAAGGTTGATCTCTGATAATATTGTTCTCATTCCAGACTTCTCTAAGCTTTTTGGTCTTAAAGTGTTTTGAAGATCAATGGAGCGCTCCTTTTCAGGTCCAGTGGGGAATTAGACAGTGCTGTGTTATAACCTCTGGCGTTTGAACCTTTATTACATAAACTTAAAGGTGTGATTTTACCAGGGTGCAATAGGGCAGGGCGGGGAACAACCTAACACGGGTTAGTTGTAACACGATCACCAGTGAGATTGCCCGTGATCACCAACAGAGGGCACTCCACCCTGGACTACTGCCATAACATCTCAGACTACATTTCCCATAATCCTTTGCCCGGACTCATTAGCCATGCTCATTAGCCATCCTATATAAACCATGTTAACTCTGTCATTCACTGTGAAGTCTTGTTTAGTCTAACAACTGCAATTCTGATAGTTCTCCCTGGTTTTGTCTCTGTCGGTTTTTTGTCGATTACCTGCCAGTTCTTGGATTACTCTTTTGCCCGTGTTCCCTGCCTTGTTGTTTGTTTGTTTGGACAGACTACCTGTGTTTTGACCTTGCTGAACTCTTGACTATGATTGTGGATTACCCTTTCAATAAAGCTGCCTTTGGATCCTCTACCCGTGTCTCTCTGAGCAGTACGTTACACTCACACATGCCAGCATTTATCCATAGCAAAAGAACATTTAAGATAATTTTTGTGTATTTAAAATAAGACAAATCTGATATTAATTTAATCTTGTATCTGTAAATTGAGATGTTCTTTAGTGCTGATCTAACAGCAGAAGACACGAGCCGGGGTTAATCCCAGTGGAGCAGGCGGGGTGTGTTGTCACACTGAGCCCCTACTAGAACTATGATATAATATTCTATACTTTATGAATTCTATTGAAAAACCATGAGATACAAACTGAGAGTCAATATTCATAAGTTATTCATTATTATGCTTTGAGCTATGCTGTATAGCTGTATTTTGCAGTGTGTTTGTTGTCAAACTCAAAAATTAGTATATTTTAATGATTTTAATAATTGTATTTTATTGACAAAATGTTTTAGTTTGTCTTATATCAGATGATTTTTTAATCTGTCATATGGTCACGTTACCTATGGGGCATGTTGTCACATTTCACTTCCATTCTTTCGGGGGGAAATCAAGAAAAAAGTATATACTGTATTAATGAAGAACATGACTAGACATGTGGGAAAGTAATGTGGGAAAAAATAAATACTCTGAACCCCAAGTGGATTCACACAAACTGAGACCAGAGTCAGAAAGCGGTGTGCCTGCTATCCTCTATACCTTTAAAGGTATCTGTGTATGCAGATGATTTAGACATCATGGTTGATAATCAGCAAGATATTGATATGCTAACAAATGCTGTAACTAAATATGGCATAATATCATCAGCCAGAGCTCTCAGTATAGGGGGAGTAACGGAAACAAGTTTCAATTGCCTGTGGGATTGAAAACAGATGGGGGTTTAAAATACTTAGGTGTGTTTTTGGGTTTAGAAACTTGTGAGTGTCCTTAATAAATGGGATAATGTTCTTGAGAAGACTAAAGGTTGTTTTTCCAGTCTTCACCAATGTCTTATGCGCTCACCTAAAGGATTATTAGGAACACCTGTTCAATTTCTCATTAATGCAATTATCTAATCAACTAATCACATGGCAGTTGCTTCAATGCATTTAGGGGTGTGGTCCTGGTCAAGACAATCTCCTGAACTCCAAACTGAATGTCAGAATGGGAAAGAAAGGTGATTTAAGCAATTTTGAGCGTGGCATGGTTGTTGCTACCAGACGGGCCGGTCTGAGTATTTCACAATCTGCTCAGTTACTGGGATTTTCACGCACAACCATTTCTAGGGTTTACAAAGAATGGTGTGAAAAGGAAAAACATCCAGTATGCGGCAGTCCTGTGGGCGAAAAATGCCTTGTTGATGCTAGAGGTCAGAGGAGAATGGGCCGACTGATTCAAGCTGATAGAAGAGCAACTTTGACTGAAATAACCACTCGTTACAACCGAGGTATGCAGCAAAGCATTTGTGAAGCCACAACACGCACAACCTTGAGGCGGATGGGCTACAACAGCAGAAGACCCCACCGGGTACCACTCATCTCCACTACAAATAGGAAAAAGAGGCTACAATTTGCACAAGCTCACCAAAATTGGACAGTTGAAGACTGGAAAAATGTTGTCTGGTCTGATGAGTCTCGATTTCTGTTGAGACATTCAGATGGTAGAGTCAGAATTTGGCGTAAACAGAATGAGAACATGGATCCATCATGCCTTGTTACCACTGTGCAGGCTGGTGGTGGTGGTGTAATGGTGTGGGGGATGTTTTCTTGGCACACTTTAGGCCCCTCAGTGCCAATTGGGCATCGTTTAAATGCCACGGCCTACCTGAGCATTGTTTCTGACCATGTCCATCCCTTTATGACCACCATGTACCCAATCTCTGATGGCTACTTCCAGCAGGATAATGCACCATGTCACAAAGCTTGAATCATTTCAAATTGGTTTCTTGAACATGACAATGAGTTCACTGTACTAAAATGGCCCCCACAGTCACCAGATCTCAACCCAATAGAGCATCTTTGGGATGTGGTGGAACGGGAGCTTCGTGCCCTGGATGTGCATCCCACAAATCTCCATCAACTGCAAGATGCTATCCTATCAATATGGGCCAACATTTCTAAAGAATGCTTTCAGCACCTTGTTGAATCAATGCCATGTAGAATTAAGGCAGTTCTGAAGGCGAAAGGGGGTCAAACACAGTATTAGTATGGTGTTCCTAATAATCCTTTAGGGGAGTGTAGAGGTTGAGTTCTGATCTCATCCACTTTATGGCATTGTCTATCATGTGTTGATCCTCCTCCAGATTTGCTGTCAAAGATTCAGGATCTTGTTGATTTCTTTTGGGATCGTCTGCATTGGATGCCTCAAAGTGTTTATTTGAAAGAGGAAGGAGGACAAGGTTTAATTCATTTGAGCTGCAGAGGGGCAACTTTTCGTTTCTACATAGTAAAATCCAACAGTCATTCTAAATAATACTTTACTTTACTTCACTTAACTTTACTTAATGTCTTAATTGTAAAAATCTAGTAATCTGTACTATTCACATACTATGCCTTGTTTACTCAGAAAACCCAAGTTAAGAGTAATTGATTGGTTTGAGTGCCATTTTGTCAAGCAACAAAAAACCCAAAACAAATAAAAACCTCACCATTATGGGGATCAGTGTTCCCTGTGGTTGGGCTCTTAGAACATTAATATAGTTAATATTAGTGTTATTATCTTCCTACAGTTATTTGGTTTAAAGGAAGATAAGTAATAAATAGGTTGCTTGTAAAAGTTGACCTAGAGTAATTAACTATAGTTAACGATTTAGTCACCTTTTAAAGGTACCCTAGAATGAGTTGAAACAATATTTTAAATTGTTCTCTGATATCTACATAGAGGGTATGTGGCTTATTTAAGGGCAAAAACTGTCCAGATATGGTTTTACAGGTCCATTTACAACCCTAGAAATTGTCCCTAGAATGAAATGGTCTGTTTTTTGCTTTATTTGGAAGGGTCATGAATAATAATGATGAGCTCTGCTCTGATTGGCTCATTTCAGCAGCTCACACAAGTGCAGCTATTCAGCTAACACAATCGCAATCACAATCTTTAAGCAGAAAATCTCAAATGGAGATGCTGAAATGCAGCTTACTTGTTTATTGGTGTTTTCCGATCATCTGCACGCGCGAGAGAGAGCTTGCATGGACATAGTTGCCAGATTACACATTTAAGTAAAGCTCCGGATATAATAAGTGTTCTTTTAACAGAAAAGTTCTGATTGGGGGATTTCAATTACTGAAATCTGCCAACCGCCAGACAAGCACGAACACTCAAACGCTCCACTTCGAGGCCATGAAAAGTGCTCACATCCCCTGCACAGCTGGAACATCACATTTATATCCATGATCGGCTGTTTTCACTATATTGTCGTCATCTTCACAATACCTGCAGAACTTCTGTTGATGCCGGCCTTGAACATGGGCTGGTTATATGCAAATTTGGGGAGGCGTAGATATTAATGATCCTGTGACATCAATGACTGTTACGTCACACTCGATGTTATGTTGGGATTTGCCTATTTTTTAGTGGTCTTTTTCTAGCACAAGATTTACATATGAAGGAGGAAACAATGGTGTTTTTAATTGTGTTGATATAATCTCTCTATATTTGTGACAGTATCTTGCAGTTGATCATTGAGTCACACACACTTCAACATTCAGCATCAAAACACAACGATGGTAACATCAATGGTAGCTTTACTGGGTCAAGAGTAAATCTAAAGTAAATGATCAAGCACTCTCTACAGTTCTTTTGTAGTTACTAGAGCTCTTGTGTAAGTGAACTTTACTAACTAATCATTTGTTAGCACAACATACTACTCCTATTTCACTTCACTTGCTTTTTTTAAGGCAATCGGTTTGCATGCTTTTTTTAAGTAAGTCTAACTAATGAGATTTTGCCGTGTAGATTGTGCAGAGGTTTCTGTGTGGTCCCACAGGTCTAGTGTGGAGACCACTGGCATGTACTATTCTGAATCAGCTTGGTGGACTTGGACTGATGGATTTAAAGCAACTCAACACCAGTGGATTACCAAGTGTATGCAGACTGTTCAAAGTCTGGACTCTGTTTAAAACAGAGAGGGCAGAACATCACAGTTCACTGTATTGGCTTCTCCAAGAGCCAGTCGTGTATGGAACCCATTTGAGAGCAACCTGTCAAATAGGTCCCGGTTTACTCAGGCAGTTTTGTATGTCTACTGTAGTGACTTTGGGATATACAGGTGCAAACATGGACAATGCTCTTCTCCTCACCTCTCATTTAAAGGTGTGTTCTGTTCATATAATCACTGTTGCATTTTTATTGTGATGGTTCTGTGATATTTTTCCTTTTTCTCCCAGATTTTAAGGGCTGTACAGGTTTTTTTTGGACCTGAATGGAGAGCACTGTACAAACCACCCCTGTTGAAGAAGTTTGCTGATTTGCAATGGAGGGTTTTACATACAGCCGTGGCTGTTAATGCTTTTATCTCTGTTTTAAACTCTGGTGTTAATCATGACTGCCCATTTTGTACACTTCGTGAGACCACTGTTCTCTGTGTTGGAAGATCTATTTAAATAGTTTGGTGTATTTTGATGAACGATCTAGAAAGCATTTTCAGTGGTGTCATAAAGATGTGCTCTACTCTGTTGTAGAGAATAATTTAATTTATTTGATTGAATGTTATTTTTATAACTGTTTAAAGTATTTGTAAAATGAAAGATATCTATCTATCTATCTATCTATCTATCTATCTATCTATCTATCTATCTATCTATCTATCTATCTATCTATCTATCTATCTATCTATCTATCTGTCTGTCTGTCTATCTGTCTGTCTGTCTGTCTGTCTGTCTGTCTGTCTGTCTGTCTGTCTGTCTGTCTGTCTGTCTGTCTATCTGTCTGTCTGTCTGTCTATCTGTCTATCTATCTATCTGTCTGTCTGTCTGTCTGTCTGTCTGTCTGTCTGTCTGTCTGTCTATCTGTCTGTCTGTCTGTCTGTCTGTCTGTCTGTCTGTCTGTCTGTCTGTCTGTCTGTCTGTCTGTCTGTCTGTCTGTCTGTCTGTCTGTGTCTGTCTGTCTGTCTGTCTGTCTGTCTGTCTGTCTGTCTGTCTGTCTGTCTATCATTATTACAGTCTTTTACTCATTTCTCAATACTTGGGTCAGTGTTCCTCCACACAGTGATCAGCATCAGTCTGTAAACTGAGGATCATTTATCATTGCTTTGGCACAAAATATGTTCAGTGACGACATCTTTCAATTCTTTTCTCAGTCAGACACCAGCAAAACTCTATAAACCGACAGACCAATCTGCACGTTTACATTCTCTTCTCAAAACTGTTAAACTGTTAAAATGTGCTTCAGTGAATTATAATCAGCAGAAAGTGTCATTTTAGTCTGTAGCGTAATTTTACAGAAGAAACACTGCATACTGCTCCTGTTGTTAGTGCTGTTTTATGAGTGATAAAGTGTGTGTGTTGTGTGTTCAGGACGAGCTGATCTGAGACGTATGAAGCATTTCTGGTGGTGAGATCTGTGTGTTGTGTGTTTCAGGCTCTTTCTCACTCTTCCGCATGTGTGTCAGTGACACCTAGTGTTCACAAATATATTTTACTGCAGGTGTTCCTCAAAATCAAGCTAACCATTATCAGACATCAGTCTACAGAAACGGCAAGATATAAGCTTTCTCTATATATTATTACACCGGATGAAAACTGAAGTGAGGTTTTCTATTTTCTTGTTTTTGTGAGCTATAGGAAAAGCCTGTTAAATGGCGAGCAGTTTGACAGTAACTCGTGATCCGCCTGGTTTGATTTACAACACTTCAGTTAAACACAAATCTAGAACCGAATCAACAGCATTTAAACATGAGCTCAAGATTTAATTGGTCTTGTAACAGAGCATCATAACAAATCATTTTAAAATATCAGTGCTTTAGCCAAACTTTGGGGGTTTTCTAAGCTTTTCTTCCTAAAACATTTTACACAAATGAATGAAAACGGCAGTTTGAGGTTTATTCTGAAATCTATTTATTTAGTTATTTTTGGTTTCTGCACTTTGTTTGCTGTTTTATTAATTAAACCTTTCCTTCATTTGGATCCTACATACATTACACCAATGAAAGTCATTTTTGTGAATCAGTTTGGATAGAATTATCCTTTAGGGCAAATAACTAATAGATTTCACTATACTTTGCCCAGTTTATTAATCACAGTACAGTAACTCTTTTGAATTACAAGCTTTCTGAAATGTTACATTTAAATATGCAAATGAGTCATCATCTGATTAAATGTAATACACATTTGCATACACTTCCAGCACATAAATCTGAATGTTGGATGAAGTCCGGTAGAGTTGAAGGTTTTTACAGAGAGGATTCTGGATTTATCTCTTTATCAAATCAAATCAAGTCACCTTTATTTATACAGCGCTTTTAACAAGTCCAGTTGTTTCAGAGCAGCTTCACATTGTTAACAAGAAAATAATGCAACAGAATTTGTACAGCCGTTCTGGTGAAACGGTGATGTTATCCAGCTCATTTCAGTATCATATAGTGTCAATGCGGGCAGATCGGGAATATAGATGAGATTTAGGAGTCCCCAACTGAGCAAGCCAAAAGCCAGAGGCAACTTTATCACTCCATAAATCAGAAAATACTGTCAACAGACAGAAAACAAATACATTTTCATTTTATTAATTTACAATGTTGTATAAATCATACAACTTTGCAGTTCACAGCATTAATATTATAATTCAATAATATTTCAACAAACCTTCAGAATCTACAGTCAAACCAAAATTTATTCAGGCACCTTCAACATTTCTCTCATCGTCACAGTTTATTCGCTATAGTTTAGAAAATGGTAATAAAACATGAGCAGAACTCAGAGTTAAACTGAACAAACTCATCTTGATGATGTCAGATAACTCTGATAGAAAGGGATGTAATGGATCACAATCAGCCAATCAGCTGTTAGATTTAGGAACACAATTAGATGATACCAGTTTAGCTCGACCAATGAGCAAGCAACGCTTCATTTAGTTCAGTCTGTGGGGTCAAAGGTCACATTAGCAATTAAAGAACAAACACTTCAGCAAAACCTGCTCAGCTCAAAGTGAAGGAAGCATTTTGATCCCAAATGTTGATCAGTTTTGCTGGTAGTCACTGTATGAAGAGTGTGGGTATAATATGTCACACTTTATTCTGCTCTCCTCACTTACAGAAATGAACTTTAGTGTCCTCACACACTAGTGAAACTAGTGAATCATGTTCGGTTTGCCTGTAGATATATATGTGTGTGTGTGTGTGTGTGTGTGTGTGTGTGTGTGTGTGTGTGTGTGTGTGTGTGAGAATCATTTTTGGTTTGACTGTAGAGTGAAATCTACAGACACAATGCAATTAAGTGCAATTAAATAAACACATAAATGTACATTTTGAATGTTTTCTTTCTGAAAGAAGTCAGAAAAGAAGATGTGTAATTGAAGCAGAATAGCCCAAAACACACACACACACACACACACACACACACAAACAGGTTTTGCAGTTCACAGCATTAATAGTCATTTTCAGTCCAATTTTTCATTAGGTGGCCTTAACTACTATGGACTTATTTTGTCCATATTGTATTGAAAAACACTTTTGCTGATATTGAGGTGAGATACGAGTAAAGGTGTGGTGGTATGAGTAAATTTAAGGGTAAAGTTAGGGACAGGTGTGGTGGTGTGGGTAAGTTTAAGGGTAAAGTTAGGGACAGGTGTGGTGGTGTGGGTAAGTTTAAGGGTAAAGTTAGGGGCAGGTGTGGTGGTGTGGGTAAGTTTAAGGGTAAAGTTAGGGGCAGGTGTGGTGGTGTGGGTAAGTTTAAGGGTAGAGTTAGGGACAGGTGTGGTGGTGTGGGTAAGTTTAAGGGTAAAGTTAGGGACAGGTGTGGTGGTGTGGGTAAGTTTAAGGGTAAAGTTAGGGACAGGTGTGGTGGTGTGGGTAAGTTTAAGGGTAAAGTTAGGGACAGGTGTGGTGGTGTGGGTAAGTTTAAGGGTAAAGTTAGGGACAGGTGTGGTGGTGTGGGTAAGTTTAAGGTTAAAGTGTAGGGACAGGTGTGGTGGTGTGGTGTAACTTTAAGGGTAAAGTTAGGACAGGTGTGGTAGGGTGGTGTTAGGGACAGGTGTGTGTGGTGTGGGTAAGTTTAAGGGTAAAGTTAGGGACAGGTGTGGTGGTGTGGGTAAGTTTAAGGGTAAAGTTAGGGGCAGGTGTGGTGGTGTGGGTAAGTTTAAGGGTAAAGTTAGGGGCAGGTGTGGTGGTGTGGGTAAGTTTAAGGGTAAAGTTAGGGACAGGTGTGGTGTGGGTAAGTTTAAGGGTAAAGGTAGGGACAGGTGTGGTGGTATGAGTAACTTTAAGGGTAAAGTTAGGGACAGGTGTGGTGGTGTGGGTAAGTTTAAGGGTGGTGTGTTTTAGGGACAGGTGTGGTGGTGTGGGTAAGTTTAAGGGTAAGTTTAGGCAGGTTAAGGGACAGGTGTGGTGTGGGTAAGTTTAAGGGTAAAGTTAGGGACAGGTGTGGTGTGGGTAAGTTTAAGGGTAAAGTTAGGGACAGGTGTGGTGGTGTGGGTAAGTTTAAGGGTAAAGTTAGGGACAGGTGTGGTGGTGTGGGTGAGTTTAAGGGTGTGTAAGTTAGGGACAGGTGTGGTGGTGTGGGTAAGTTTAAGGGTAAAGTTAGGGACAGGTGTGGTGGTGTGGGTAAGTTTAAGGGTAAAGTTAGGGGCAGGTGTGGTGGTGTGGGTAAGTTTAAGGGCAAAGATAGGGACAGGTGTGGTGGTGTGGGTAAGTTTAAGGGTAAAGTTAGGGACAGGTGTGGTGTGGGTAAGTTTAAGGGCAAAGGTAGGGACAGGTGTGGTGGTATGGGTAAGTTTAAGGGTAAAGTTAGGGACAGGTGTGGTGGTGTGGGTAAGTTTAAGGGGTAAAGTTAGGGACAGGTGTGGTGGTGTGGGTAAGTTTAAGGGTAAAGTTAGGGACAGGCGCAGTGTGGGTAAGTTTAAGGGTAAAGTTAGGGGCAGGTGTGGTGGTGTGGGTAAGTTTAAGGGTAAAGTTAGGGGCAGGTGTGGTGGTGTGGGTAAGTTTAAGGGTAAAGTTAGGGACAGGTGTGGTGTGTATGGGTTAGGAGTTTAAGGGTAAAGGTAGGGACAGGTGTGGTGGTATGGAGTAACTTTAAGGGTAAAGTTAGGGACAGGTGTGGTGGTGTGGGTACGTTTAAGGGCAAAGTTAGGGACAGGGACAGGGTGGTGTGGGTAAGTTTAAGGGTAAAGGTAGGGACAGGTGTGGTGGTATGAGTAACTTTAAGGGTAAAGTTAGGGACAGGTGTGGTGGTGTGGGTAAGTTTAAGGGTGAAAGTTTGGGGCAGGTGTGGTGGTGTGGGTAAGTTTAAGGGGCAAAGTTAGGGACAGGTGTGGTGTGGGTAAGTTTAAGGGTAAAGGTAGGGACAGGTGTGGTGGTATGAGTAACTTTAAGGGTAAAGTTTGGGACAGGTGTGGTGGTGTGGGTAAGTTTAAGGGTAAAGTTAGGGACAGGTGTGGTGGTGTGGGTAAGTTTAAAAGGGTAAAGTTAGGGACAGGTGTGGTGTGGGTAAGTTTAAGGGTAAAGTTAGGGACAGGTGTGGTGTGGGTAAGTTTAAGAGGCAAAGTTAGGGGCAGGTGTGGTGGTGTGGGTAAGTTTAAGGGTAAAGTTAGGGACAGGTGTGGTGGTGTGGGTAAGTTTAAGGGTAAAGTTAGGGACAGGTGTGGTGGTGTGGGTGAGTTTAAGGGGGCAAAGTTAGGGACACGTGTGGTGGTGTGGGTAAGTTTAAGGGGTAAAGTTAGGGACAGGTGTGGTGTGGGTAAGTTTAAGGGTAAAGTTAGGGGCAGGTGTGGTGGTGTGGGTAAGTTTAAGGGCAAAGTTAGGGACAGGTGTGGTGGTGTGGGTAAGTTTAAGGGCAAAAGTTAGGGGCAGGTGTGGTGTGGGTAAGTTTAAGGGCAAAGCTTAGGGGCAGGTGTGGTGGTGTGGGTAAGTTTAAGGGTAAAGTTAGGGACAGGTGTGGTGGTGTGGGTAAGTTTAAGGGTAAAGTTAGGGACAGGTGTGGTGTGGGTAAGTTTAAGGGTAAAGTTAGGGACAGGTGTGGTGTGGGTAAGTTTAAGGGCAAAGTTAGGGGCAGGTGTGGTGGTGTGGGTAAGTTTAAGGGTAAAGTTAGGGACAGGTGTGGTGGTGTGGGTAAGTTTAAGGGTAAAGTTAGGGACAGGTGTGGTGGTGTGGAGTGAGTTTAAGAAGGCAAAGTTAGGGACACGTGTGGTGGTGTGGGTAAGTTTAAGGGGTAAAGTTAGGGACAGGTGTGGTGTGGGTAACTTTAAGGGTAAAGTTAGGGAGCAGGTGTGGTGGTGTGGGTAAGTTTAAGGGTAAAGTTAGGGACAGGTGTGGTGGTGTGGGTAAGTTTAAGGCAAAGTTAGGGGCAGGTGTGTGTGGGTAAGTTTAAGGGTAAAGTTAGGGGCAGGTGTGGTGGTGTGGGTAAGTTTAAGGGTAAAGTTAGGACAGGTGTGGTGGTGTGTGGTGAGTTTAAGGGTAAAGTTAGGGACAGGTGTGGTGGTGTGGGTAAGTTTAAGGGTAAAGTTAGGGACAGGTGTGGTGGTGTGGGTAAGTTTAAGGGTAAAGTTAGGGACAGGTGTGGTGTGGTGTTTAAGGGTAAAGTTAGGGGCAGGTGTGGTAGTGTGGGTAAGTTTAAGGGTAAAGTTAGGGACAGGTGTGGTGGTGTGGGTAAGTTTAAGGGTAAAGTTAGGGGCAGGTGTGGTGGTGTGGGTAAGTTTAAAGGGTAAAGTTAGGGACAGGTGTGGTGGTGTGGGTAGGTTTAAGGGTAAAGTTAGGGGACAGGTGTGGTGTGGGTAAGTTTAAGGGCAAAGTTAGGGACAGGTGTGGTGGTGTGGGTGAGTTTAAGGGTAAAGTTAGGGACAGGTGTGGTGGTGTGGGTAAGTTTAAGGGGTAGTTAGGGACAGGTGTGGTGGTGTGTGTGAGTTTAAGGGTAAGTTAGGGACAGGAGTGGTGGCGTGGGTGAGTTTAAGGGTAAGGGTTAGGGACAGGTGTGGTGGTGTGGGTAAGTTTAAGGTTAAAGTTAGGGGCAGGTGTGGTGGTGTGGGTAAGTTTAAGGGTAAAGTTAGGGACAGGGGTGGTGTGGGTAAGTTTAAGGGTAAAGGTAGGGACAGGTGTGGTGGTATGAGTAACTTTAAGGCAAAGTTAGGGACAGGTGTGGTGGTGTGGGTAAGTTTAAGGGTAAAGTTAGGGACAGGTGTGGTGGTGTGGGTAAGGGATAAAGCAAGGGACAGGTGTGGTGTGTGGGTAAGTTTAAGGGTAAAGTTAGGGGCAGGTGTGGTGGTGTGGTAGGAGTTTAAGGGCAAAGTTAGGGACAGGTGTGGTGTGGGTAAGTTTAAGGGCAAAGTTAGGGGCAGGTGTGGTGGTGTGGGTAAGTTTAAGTGTAAAGTTAGGGACAGGTGTGGTGGTGTGGGTAAGTTTAAGGGTAAAGTTAGGGACAGGTGTGGTGGTGTGGGTACGTTTAAGGGCAAAGTTAGGGACAGGTGTGGTGGTGTGGGTAAGTTTAAGGGCAAAGTTAGGGACAGGTGTGGGTCAGTTTAAGGGTAAAGTTAGGGGCAGGTGTGGTGGTGTGGGTAAGTTTAAGGGTAAAGTTAGGGACAGGTGTGGTGGTGTGTGTTTAAGGGCAAAGTTAGGGACAGGTGTGGTGTGGGTAAGTTTAAGGGCAAAGTTAGGGACATGTGTGGTGGTGTGGGTGAGTTTAAGGGTAAAGTTAGGGACAGGTGTGGTGGTGTGGGTAAGTTTAAGGTTAAAGTTAGGGCAGGTGTGGTGGTGTGGGTGTTTAAGGGGCAAAGTTAGGGACAGGGGTGGTGTGGGTAAGTTTAAGGGTAAAGGTAGGGACAGGTGTGGTGGTATGAGTAACTTTAAGGGTAAAGTTAGGGACAGGTGTGGTGGTGTGGGTAAGTTTAAGGGTAAAGTTAGGGACAGGTGTGGTGGTGTGGGTAAGTTTAAGGGTAAAGTTAGGGACAGGTGTGTGGGTAAGTTTAAGGGCAAAGTTAGGGGCAGGTGTGGTGATGTGGGTAAGTTTAAGGGTAAAGTTTGGGGCAGGTGTGGTGGTGTGGTAAGTTTAAGGGTAAAGTTAGGGACAGGTGTGGTGTGGGTAAGTTTAAGGGCAAAGGTAGGGACAGGTGTGGTGGTATGAGTAACTTTAAGGGTAAAGTTAGGGACAGGTGTGGTGGTGTGGGTACGTTTAAGGGTAAAGTTAGGGACAGGGGTGGTGTGGGTAAGTTTAAAGGGTAAAGGTAGGGACAGGTGTGTGGTATGAGTAACTTTAAGGGTAAGTTAGGGGACAGGTGTGGTGGTGTGTGAGTTTAAGGGCAAAGTTAGGGACAGGTGTGGTGTGGGTAAGTTTAAGGGTAAAGTTAGGGACAGGTGTGGTGGTGTGGGTGAGTTTAAGGGTAAAGTTAGGGACAGGTGTGGGTAAGTTTAAGGGTAAAGTTAGGGACAGGTGTGGTGGTGTGTATGAGTTTAAGGGTGAAGTTAGGGACAGGTGTGGTGGTGTGGGTGAGTTTAAGGGTAAAGTTAGGGACAGGTGTGGTGGTGTGGGTGAGTTTAAGGGTAAAGTTAGGGACAGGCGTGGTGGTATGGGTCAGTTTAAGGGTAAAGGTAGGGACAGGGGTGGTGTGGGTAAGTTTAAGGGCAAAGGTAGGGACAGGTGTGGTGGTATGAGTAACTTTATGGGTAAAGTTAGGGACAGGTGGTGGTGGTGTGGGTAAGTTTAAGGCAAAGTTAGGGACAGGTGTGGTGGTGTGGGTAAGTTTAAGGGTAAAGTTAGGGACAGGCGCAGTGTGGGTAAGTTTAAGGGTAAAGTTAGGGCAGGTGTGGTGGTGTGGGTAAGTTTAAGGGTAAAGTTTGGGGCAGGTGTGGTGGTGTGGGTAAGTTTAAGGGCAAAGTTAGGGACAGGTGTGGTGTGGGTAAGTTTAAGGGTAAAGGTAGGGACAGGTGTGGTGGCATGAGTAACTTTGGGGTAAAGTTAGGGACAGGTGTGGTGGTGTGGCACGTTTAAGGGCAAAGTTAGGGACAGGGGTGGTGTGGGTAAGTTTAAGGGGCAAAGGTAGGGACAGGTGTGGTGGTATGAGTAACTTTAAGGGTAAAGTTAGGGACAGGTGTGGTGGTGTGGGTAAGTTTAAGGGGTAAAGTTTGGGGCAGGTGTGGTGGTGTGTGGGTAAGTTTAAGGGGTAAAGTTAGGGACAGGTGTGGTGTGGGTAAGTTTAAAGGGTAAAGGTAGGGACAGGTGTGGTGGTATGAGTAACTCTTAAGGGTAAAGTTTGGGACAGGTGTGGTGGTGTGGGTAAGTTTAAGGGTAAAGTTAGGGACAGGTGTGGTGGTGTGGTAAGTTTAAGGGTAAAGTTAGGGACAGGTGTGGTGTGGGTAAGTTTAAGGGCAAAGTTAGGGACAGGTGTGGTGTGGGTAAGTTTAAGGGTAAAGTTAGGGGCAGGTGTGGTGGTGTGGGTAAGTTTAAGGGCAAAGTTAGGGACAGGTGTGGTGGTGTGGGTAAGTTTAAGGGCAAAGTTAGGGACAGGTGGTGGTGTGGGTGAGTTTAAGGGCAAAGTTAGGGACACGGTGGTGGTGTGGGTAAGTTTAAGTGGTAAAGTTAGGGACAGGTGTGGTGTGGGTAAGTTTAAGGGTAAAGTTAGGGGCAGGTGTGGTGGTGTGGGTAAGTTTAAGGGTAAAGTTAGGGACAGGTGTGGTGGTGTGGGTAAGTTTAAGGGTAAAGTTAGGGGCAGGTGTGGTGTGGGTAAGTTTAAGGGTAAAGTTAGGGGCAGGTGTGGTGGTGTGGGTAAGTTTAAGGGTAAATTAGGGACAGGTGTGGTGGTGTGGGTAGTTTAAGGGCAAAGTTAGGGACAGGTGTGGTGTGGGTAAGTTTAAGGGTAAAGTTAGGGACAGGTGTGGTGTGGGTAAGTTTAAGGGTAAAGTTAGGGGCAGGTGTGGTGGTGTGGGTAAGTTTAAGGGTAAAGTTAGGGACAGGTGTGGTGGTGTGGGTGAGTTTAAGGGCAAAGTTAGGGACACGTGTGGTGGTGTGGGTAAGTTTAAGGGCAAAGTTAGGGACAGGTGTGGTGTGGTAACTTTAAGGGTAAAAGAGGGGCAGGTGTGGTGGTGTGGAGTAAGTTTAAGGGCAAAGTTAGGGACAGGTGTGGTGGTGTGGGTAAGTTTAAGGGTAAAGTTAGGGGCAGGTGTGGTGTGGGTAAGTTTAAGGGCAAAGTTAGGGGCAGGTGTGGTGGTGTGGGTAAGTTTAAGGGTAAAGTTAGGGACAGGTGTGGTGGTGTGTGGTGAGTTTAAGGGTAAAGTTAGGGACAGGTGTGGTGGTGTGGGTAAGTTTAAGGGTAAAGTTAGGGGCAGGTGTGGTGGTGTGGTAAGTTTAAGGGCAAAGTTAGGGACAGGTGTGGTGTGGGTAAGTTTAAGGGTAAAGTTAGGGGCAGGTGTGGTAGTGTGGGTAAGTTTAAGGGTAAAGTTAGGGACAGGTGTGGTGGTGTGGGTAAGTTTAAGGGTAAAGTTAGGGGCAGGTGTGGTGGTGTGGGTAAGTTTAAGGGTAAAGTTAGGGACAGGTGTGGTGGTGTGGGTAAGTTTAAGGGGTAAAGTTAGGGACAGGTGTGTGTGGTAAGTTTAAGGGTAAAGTTAGGACAGGTGTGGTGGTGTGGGTGAGTTTAAGGGTAAAGTTAGGGACAGGTGTGGTGGTGTGGGTAAGTTTAAGGGTAAAGTTAGGGACAGGTGTGGTGGTGTGTGTGAGTTTAAGGGTAAAGTTAGGGACAGGTGTGGTGGTGTGGGTGAGTTTAAGGGTAAAGTTAGGGACAGGTGTGGTGGTGTGGGTAAGTTTAAGGTTAAAGTTAGGGGCAGGTGTGGTGGTGTGGGTGTTTAAGGGCAAAGTTAGGGACAGGGGTGGTGTGGGTAAGTTTAAGGGTAAAGGTAGGGACAGGTGTGGTGGTATGAGTAACTTTAAGGGTAAAGTTAGGGACAGGTGTGGTGGTGTGGGTAAGTTTAAGGGTAAAGTTAGGGACAGGTGTGGTGGTGTGGGTAAGTTTAAGGGCAAAGTTAGGGACAGGTGTGGTGTGGGTAAGTTTAAGGGTAAAGTTAGGGGCAGGTGTGGTGGTGTGGGTAAGTTTAAGGGTAAAGTTAGGGACAGGTGTGGTGTGGTGTTTAAGGGTAAAGTTAGGGGCAGGTGTGGTGGTGTGGGTAAGTTTAAGGGGCAAAGTTAGGGACAGGTGTGGTGGTGTGGGTAAGTTTAAGGGTAAAGTTAGGGGACAGGTGTGGTGGTGTGGGTAAGTTTAAGGGCAAAGTTAGGGACAGGTGTGGTGGTGTGGGTAAGTTTAAGGGTAAAGTTAGGGACAGGTGTGGTGTGGGTCAGTTTAAGGGTAAAGTTAGGGGCAGGTGTGGTGGTGTGGGTAAGTTTAAAGGTGTAAAGTTAGGGACAGGTGTGGTGGTGTGGGTAAGTTTAAGGGCAAAGTTAGGGACAGGTGTGGTGTGGGTAAGTTTAAGGGTAAAGTTAGGGACATGTGTGGTGGTGTGGGTGAGTTTAAGGGTAAAGTTAGGGACAGGTGTGGTGGTGTGGTGTTTAAGGTTAAAGTTAGGGACAGGTGTGGTGGTGTGGGTAAGTTTAAGGGTAAAGTTAGGGACAGGTGTGGTGTGGGTAAGTTTAAGGGCAAGGGAAAGGTAGGGACAGGTGTGGGTGGTATGAGTAACTTTAAGGGGTAAAGTTAAGGACAGGTGTGGTGGTGTGGGTAAGTTTAAGGGCAAAGTTAGGGACAGGTGTGGTGGTGTGGGTAAGTTTAAGGGTAAAGTTAGGGACAGGCGTGGTGTGTGGTAAGTTTAAGGGCAAAGTTAGGGACAGGTGTGGTGGTGTGGGTAAGTTTAAGGGCAAAGTTTGGGGCAGGTGTGGTGGTGTGGGTAAGTTTAAGGGGTAAGTTAGGGACAGGTGTGGTGTGGGTAAGTTTAAGGGTAAAGTTAGGGACAGGTGTGGTGGTGTGAGTCAGTTTAAGGCAAAGTTAGGGACAGGTGTGGTGGTGTGGGTAAGTTTAAGGGTAAAGTTAGGGACAGGTGTGGTGTGGGTAAGTTTAAGGGTAAAGGTAGGACAGGTGTGGTGGTTTGGAGTAACTTTAAGGGGGTAAAGTTAGGGACAGGTGTGGTGGTGTGTGTGAGTTTAAGGGTAAAGTTAGGGACAGGTGTGGTGTGGGTAAGTTTAAGGGTAAAGTTAGGGACAGGTGTGGTGGTGTGGGTGAGTTTAAGGGTAAAGTTAGGGACAGGTGTGGGTAAGTTTAAGGGTAAAGTTAGGGACAGGTGTGGTGGTGTGTATGAGTTTAAGGGTAAAGTTAGGGACAGGTGTGGTGGTGTGGGTGAGTTTAAGGGTAAAGTTAGGGACAGGTGTGGTGGTGTGGGTGAGTTTAAGGGTAAAGTTAGGGACAGGCGTGGTGGTATGGGTCAGTTTAAGGGTAAGGCGTTGTGGTGTGGGTCAGTTTAAGGGTAAAGTTGGGGACAGGTATGGTGGTGTGAGTAAGTTTAAGGGTAAAGTTAGGGAAAAGCGTGGTGATGTGGGTAAGTTTAAGGGTTAATTTAGGGAAAGGCGTGGTGGTATGGGTCAGTTTAAGGGTAGAGTTAGGGACAGGCATGGTGGTGTGGGTCAGTTTAAGGGTAAAGTTAGGGACAGGTGTGGTGGTATGAGTAAGTTTAAGGGTAAAGTTAGGGACAGGTATGGTGGTGTGGGTAAGTTTAAGGGTAAAGGTAGGGACAGGTATGGTGGTGTGGGTAAGTTTAAGGGTAAAGTTAGGGACAGGTATGGTGGTGTGGGTTAGTTTAAGGGTAAAGTTAGGGACAGGTGTGGTGGTGTGGGTAAGTTTAAGGGTAAAGGTAGGGACAGGTGTGGTGGTATGAGTAAGTTTAAGGGTAAAGTTAGGGACAGGTGTGGTGGTGTGGGTAAGTTTAAGTGTAAAGGTAGGGACAGGTGTGGTGGTATGAGTAAGTTTAAGGGTAAAGTTAGGGACAGGTATGGTGGTGTGGGTTAGTTTAAGGGTAGGTTAAGGTGTAAGAGAAGGGCCAACAGTGTAATTATAAATGTTACTACAGAATTGAATTACAGAAGTAATCACATGCAGGTATTTTTAAAATGTAAGTACAATGTAAAAACATGTATGTACACAATAAGTGCACTGTATCAAATTATTAATTTAAATGTTAGTACATAGTAGTTAAGGCCACCTAATTTAAAGTGGGTCCGTCATTTGTGTTTTTACAGAGTATCCTTATGTAACTCTAGATTATCAACAGCATTTTATGAGTTTCTGTTTGCAAGGGCGCAAGGAATATCCAAAGCTGTATTTGTGTAGATGACGTTCAGATGGAAGGAGAGCAGCCGTGTGTTTCTCTCTCTTCATCTGTCTGCTGCTGGATGAGGAGAGCTGGCTGTCACCAGGTCTGATTAATGACCCGTCGGAGGCACGTCCAGCCGCATTAGGGCCCCATGTGTCTCGCAGAGTCTGCACGGGGCAAGGGCCTTTGTTCTGGAGGAAATGTTCTCAGCACCCCACCGCCGCTCGCCATGGAAAAGATAAAGATTTACTGTCATCAAAGGCCAGATTAAAGCCAACAACGCCGACATTGATTTTTTACCAAAAATGCACATTTTGGGAAACCCATTTTAGACCCCAGTCAAGATATGATCAGCTTATTTGGAAAGGGATAATATGGAATCTTCTCCCAGAATGAACTTTGAAAGAAGTAAATTGTAAATATTGATTTCTGAAATGAACTGTCAATCTTGGTTGTGCCAGATTATTCCTATCATCCAGCTCAACCCCTGGTGACAATGAATTCAGAAACGCTGACAAAGTGGAGTGCATAGGATTTCTGTTAGGAGCAGTCAGCCCGCCGCAACTAGAGCCGGTAATGGCTGTTCAATTTGATCAGATAACGGAGATCTCATCAGAGGCGAAAAATGAAATGAACTGTGTCTCGGAATCAGGATCCCTGCTCTTATCCCAGCAAAAATCATCCAAGTGAGGCAGAGCGCTTTCCATTATTTCAGGTCACTTAATTACGGAAAGGCACATAGGACCCAACAGCAGCAAACAAAGCAGGCGTTTTCTGGCTCGCACAGGGGTCGAGTGTGAGGGCTGGTGTGATAGGACGCCCGTGTGTCCAGGGTTATCCTATTACCACTTAAAAGATACGGTGAAAGGCAGCAAATCACAACCACTTGTTTATCTTTTCTCACTCAAGACCACATTTTCATTGTAGCATCTGACCTACTGAAACATGTGAAACATGAAAATGAATCTTTTCCTCATTTACCAATTGTTTTGACACAATTTCCTTTCACTTTCTTTGTCCCAAATTTCCTTATTGCCCTTTTGAAACTGAAGAACATCTGGCCGTTTGTGGATTCCAGAAGAATAATTTCTATCTTGTGAAAAACATATGACACATAACTGGCCTGTAGATAAATTACTGCACTGAGTCCTAGATTTCAAAGAGTAACACTGTGTCTAATCAGAAACAACACAACGCGTCACGACGTGTGATTAAAGCCAATAAAAGTTTTTTCCTAACTGTCATGACGGCGATACACAGCAATTATTTTTTAGAACCGGTTTCTATTTCTGCAACGCTGTGGCTGGAACAACAACATAGCAAACGATGACATTGATAATCTGAGCTACTGATTGTGTGCTTTATTTAATGTTAAAACAATCTAATGTGAGTCTGAATATCCTTCATAGCCGTAATGAAAGCGATAAATGATGGATACATGAAAGGAAACAAGAATGTTCAAACTGTACTCAATGTGAACAAACAAGTGTATTCTATGACAAAGATTGTTTCAGTGAATGTATGTGACTGAAACAACGTGTTTATCCATTTGGTTGCGAGTGCAGTACACTTGTAGAGAGACTCCACCACTCGCTCTTGATTGGCTGTGATGTTTGATTGATTTGGTTGCGAGTACAGTGCGCTTGCAGAGAGACTCGGCCCACATGTTCTTCTGATTGGCTGTGATGTTTGATTTGGTTGCGAGTACAGTGTGCCTGCAGAGAGACTACACCCACCCGCTCTTGATTGGCTGTGATGTTTGATTGATTTGGTTGCGAGTACAGTGCGCTTGCAGAGAGACTCCACCACTCGCTCTTGATTGGCTGTGATGTTTGATTGATTTGGTTCAGTGCGCCTGTACAGTGCGCCTGCAGAGACTCCGCCCACATGTTCTTCTGATTGGCTGTGATGTTTGATTGATTTGGTTGCGAGTGCAGTACACTTGTAGAGAGACTCCACCACTCGCTCTTGATTGGCTGTGATGTTTGATTGATTTGGTTCCGAGTACAGTGCGCTTGCAGAGAGACTCCGCCCACATGTTCTTCTGATTGGCTGTGATGTTTGATTGATTTGGTTCCGAGTACAGTGCGCCTGCAGAGAGACTCCGCCCACATGCTCTTCTGATTGGCTGTGATGTTTGATTGATTTGGTTGCGAGTACAGTGCGCCTGCAGAGAGACTCCGCCCACATGCTCTTCTGATTGTCTGTGATGTTTGATTGATTTGGTTGCGAGTACAGTGCGCCTGCAGAGAGACTCCGCCCACATGCTCTTCTGATTGGCTGTGATGTTTGATTGATTTGGTTAAGTAGTACAGTGCGCTTGCAGAGAGACTCCGCCCACATGCTCTTCTGATTGGCTGTGATGTTTGATTGATTTGGTTGCGAGTACAGTGCGCCTGCAGAGAGACTCCGCCCACATGCTCTTCTGATTGGCTGTGATGTTTGATTGATTTGGTTGTGAGTACAGTGCGCCTGCAGAGAGACTCCGCCCACATGCTCTTCTGATTGGCTGTGATGTTTGATTGATTTGGTTGTGAGTACAGTGCGCCTGCAGAGAGACTCCGCCCACATGCTCTTCTGATTGGCTGTGATGTTTGATTGATTTGGTTGTGAGTACAGTGTACTTGCAGAGAAACTCCGCGCATACGATCTTCTGATTGGCTGTGATGTTTGATTGATTTGGTTGTGAGTGTTGTGAGCCTCCAAAACTTTAGTCCGTCATAAAAATTTTTGGATCTTATATGAAAAAATGCATATAAAAATTTCAGACTTAGTGTGTAAAGACCTCAGTGTGAATTGGGCTTAACAGTGATTTTGGCCATAGTAAAGTGACAAAATTGTACAAAAATTATATCTTACAATATATTATTATATATTGGATGAAGCAGAGCACTTGGAAGTAGAGGTCTGCATGGGAGGGATTATTCAGTCCCACTCCCGCAAGATTCTGCACCGCTCCAAAATGTTCACGTTTTGTCCCTTTCCCACCTGCAGAAGCCCATAGAAAGAGGTCTACGCAGTTTTTCAGTCCCGGTCTTGTTAGATTCTGTCTCGCTCCGGTGTCAATAGGATATTTTTTTTCCAATTTCCACAAAGACAATGCTTCAGATCTCCAGTTACAGACTTCTGTGAGCTGTTATTATTAGATAATTAGGGTTAATTAGGGTTGGAGCCCACGAGTCATTTCTTTCTCCAGCTTCTTGCACACATATCAGTCTCTTTCCTCCCGCATCCGTACTCAGATGTGTGTTCAAAACATGAGCCTCGCCACACTCTGTGGCAGATTGCAGACCTTTACTATGAAGCAGGGACAGAACTTTCAGCCCAAAAGTCAGAGATGCTCATAGATTTAGGGAAAGCGTAAAAGGGAATGAAAGGGAGCAAGAGCAACAGAAAGAGCAGGATAGTTTAGCAGGACAGATCGAATTGGCCTGTATATCTTTGGAGAAACAACACAAAGCTACAAATAGTCAGTCCCTGCAACATGAGGGACACTTTGATTTCAATAGTTAATTGGCAACAATTCATTTTATTTTTGATTAATCTGGTCTGCACACCATGCACAGAACAGTACTGTTACACACACACACACACACACATAAATAAACTATCTATTGCCAAAAGTGTTGTGATGTCTGGCTTTCCATGCACATGAACTTTAATGCCATCCCAGTGTTAATCCGTAGGGTTTAATATGGAGTCGACCCACCCTTTGCAGCTCTAACAGCTTCAACTCTTCTGGGAAGGCTTTCCACAAGGTTTAGGAGTGTGTTTATGGGAATTTTTGACCATTCTTCTAGAAGCACTTTTGTGAGGTCAGGCACTGATGTTGGACGAGAAGGCCTGGCTCGCAGTCTCCGCTCTAATTCATCCCAAAGGTGTTCTATCGGGATGAGGTCAGGACTCTGTGCAGGCCAGTCAAGTTCCTCCACACCAAACTCGCTCATCCATGTCTTTATGGACCGACGCTTTGTGCACTGGAGCGCAGTCATGTTGGGACAGGACGGGCCGTCCCCAAACTGTTCCCACAAAATTGGGAGTATGAAATTGTCCAAAATGTCTTGGTATGCTGGAGCATTAAGAGTTCCTTTCACTGGAACTAAGGGGCCAAGCCCAACCCCTGAAAAACAACCCCACCCCATAATCCCCCCTCCACCAAATTTTACACTTGGCACAATGCAGTCAGGCAAGTCCCGTTCTCCTGGCAACCGCCAAACCCAGACTCGTCCATGGATTGTCAGACAGAGAAGCGTGATTGGTCACTCAGAGAACACGTCTCCACTGCTCTAGAGTCCAGTGGCGGCGTGCTTTACTCCACTGCATCCCACGCTTTGCATTGCACTTGGTGATGTAAGGCTTGGATGAGCTGCTTGGCCATGGAAACCCATTCCATGAAGCTCTCGACGCACTGTTCTTGAGCTCATCTGAAGGCCACAGAAGTCTGGAGGTCTGGAGCTACTGACTCTGCAGAAAGTTGGTGACTTCTGCGCACTGTGACCCTCAGCATGCGCTGATCCCACTCTGTGATTTTACGTGGCCTACCACTTCATGGCTGAGTTGCTGTTGTTCCCAATCGCTTCCACTTTGTTATAATCCCACTAACAGTTGAGCGTGGAATATTTAGTCGTGAGGAAATTTCAGGAATGGACTTATTGCACAGGTGGCAACCTATCACGGTACCACGCTTGAGTTCACTGAGCTCCTGAGAGAGACCCATTCTTTCACAAATGTGTGTAGAAGCGTCTGCATGCCTAGTGCTTGATTTATACACCTGTGGCCATGAAGGGATTGAACACCTGAACTCAGGGATTTGGAGGGGCATCCCAATGCTTTTGGCAATATAGTGTACCATATACTCTGCATTCACGTAAGTAACATTGGACAGTATATTCAGCTTTTAAACTGACAATATTTAATTAAAATCCTACATGTAATGCAGGCAATTGAATGTTTATGAGAACAGTGACTGTGATTAGATTAATGGGATGTAAATGTAAGGTCTCTCTCATTAAATGACTGTATTGTGGACAGCGGCGGGGTTCATGTATCCTGAGTTACGCCTGATGCTTCTGTGCACATAGGGTTCGTTTGACTTGCTTTACACATGGTTTGCAGTAACGATGGCAAAAATCAACAGAGAATCTTTTTACTTCACTGTCATTCATTAAGAACAGTGTTTTTTCATCTCTCATCTCAGTCAAACTGAAAACACTGAAATAAATACTGACATAAATGCAGTTCGCTAACAGGAATTCAGATTCCCAATTTGAACAAATTGTCTCTAATTCACAGAAAATATAAAAGCTGAACTTCATATCAATTTAGCATCAAACAAGCTTATCAAAATGACACTTATTTCCTTCCTTTTCTATAACCGCACACATGCAGTCTCTGTTTGACAAGCACACGAGAGTCTGACAGAAACACTCCGACTGGTAATAAATCACAGCAATACTGCGCCTCTTTCTCTCTCTTTCCTTCTAGCTGTAAAGTTTTATTATTACAAATATTTTCTTCAGTCGCTTCATATGAACAGAATTATGCTGTGCCATTTACAGACAGGAGATGTTCTTGTTGACTAATGGCTGGTGGTGTGTCTGGAGCGCCTGAAACAGTGTTTTGAGTGAGCTCTAGTCATCTTTTCACTGTTTGATCACAGGATTCACAGAGATAAACCAGTGGCGGAGAAATCTCACACATGCCCCAGACGGCTGGATCCATACATTGACCCAGTCTACTATTACACTTGCACAGCGTGTCACACACTTAAGGATATTGATACCACGCACTGTCTCAGCACAGCTCGACTGGAGGAGGTCTAGAGTCGCCTGATCTCTGCAGGGGAGATTCACCAGCGTTACAGTCTGAACGGTTCTCTGCTGCATCCTGTCGTAGAGCCGTCGGTAACACGTTGACAACTCATTTATAAAGCATTAATAGACATTAGTAAGCAGTTTATAAATACAGCTACAAATGCTTTATTCTTGATTTATAAGCACATCTATAATGTTTAATTGTATAATTATTAATGATCAATTTATCATTACTAAATTAAATATTCCACTATTTACAAACCAGTTATCTAGGGGTTGTTCATAAGCTCATTTAGAAAAATTTACATTTATACATCTTATTGTTTAGACATATAGTAATAGTTACTCAGTGTGTTGATAAATGCTTTATTAACACATATTCCTACTGTAATTCATGTTATATCAAGTCACCAGTTGTACAGTTTCATTTTGTGCAACTTGAGATAAATTGTCTGTTCTGTATCCTCTGTGTTGAGTCTTTAAATCTGCTCTTTCATAAATCATCCTCAGTTTAGATGAGCTCACAGAAATACTGACTAAATGTGTTATAACTACCTGAATTAATCATGAATTACAGTAGGAATATGTGTTAATAAAGCATCTATCATCACACTGAGTAACTATTACTATATGTCTAAATAATAAGATGTATAAATGTACATTTAAATAGTTATTAATCCTTTACTTACACTTTCTAAATGATCTTATGAACCGCTGACAACTCCTTAATAACTGGTCTGTAAGTAATGAAATACTTAAATTAGAAATGATAAACTGATCATTAATAAAGTATGAAAATACAATTATTAAACACATTATAGATGTGCTTATGAATCAAGAATAAAGCATGTATAGCTGTATTTATAAACTGCTTACTAATGTCTAATAATGCTTTATAAATTATGAATTAACTATTATGTTTAACTAATGATTCATAGCGTGAGTTATTCTAAAGTGTTACTGAGTTGTTCTCAAACCTAGTGTTAAACCAAAAGAATAAAAAGATTAATGCTTTTCATAGCACATTTTCTTACAAAAGTGAAAATGTGTGGCAAATGTCAGAATATACAGCTAAGACATAGAAACTCAAGTTCTGGACAGTGGTCGATGTCTTTAGTAGTAAGAATATACCAGCACACTCTCTATGGGAATTCATAACTATTTTACTTTTGGGGGAACTGATGTGTGTGAATTTGTATGTTTTCATAGGATCTGCGTACGCCCGCTGATGGTTCAGATTAAGGGTGATTTAGATTAGAGCTTTCATGCTTACCCTTTTTTTTCTAAAAAAGTGTGTTTCCTTACAAATCAATGAAATGGCCATCTCATGAAATAGTTCTCGTGAGGGTTGAATGTCCCTCAGGTGAGTGTGCCAGATGTTGCATATCTATAGTTATATCATGTCAAACAAAAACAGTGCAATTAGAGTTTTTACGCAAGATGCAATTTTGAATGACTTCATTGGAGTCCACCTGTGTGCTTTATGTTTTATGTGCTTTTCTAAAGTACCCTGATGACCTTCAGATGACACACAGCTCATGTCTCCGTCGCTGTAAGTCACACATGAACACACACGTATGTGCAACACAGAGTTGTACAGTCCGGTTCTGTTCACAAAGCAGAGCTTCACCAAAAATGCAGTTCTGGTCCAGAAAATATACGTGTGTGAGTTTGGTTATAGAATGCCATAAATAACGGAACTGTGTGTAAACGTAACTGTATTAAGGAGTCAAATACAGCACTGACAACGGCGTTCTTCTGCTGTGTGAACGTGACCTCTGTGTGCAAAGATAACCAACCTAACCCTAACCCTAACCCTAACCTAACCCTAACCCTAACCCTAACCCTCCAACATAAATGACAACTTTAACTTGTCAGTGCTGGGAAGTGACCGTGGTATAAGCAGGATAATCCACAGCTACGCACATGCATGTGTACACAGCTTTCCTTAAAGGATTAGTTCACTTTAAACTGAAAATTACCCCATGATTTACTCTCGCTCAACCCATCCTAGGTGTGTATGACTTTCTTATTTCTGATGAACACAGTCAGTTATATTAATAAATGTCCAAGTTTTATAATGGCAGTGATGGGTCCATTGAGTTTGAAGCCCAAAAAAGTGCATCTGTCCATCATAAAAATGCATCTATCATCATAAAAGTGCATCTATCATCATATAACTGCTCCACACGGCTCCAGGGGTTAATAAAGGCCTTCTGAAGCGAATCGATGTGTTTGTGTAAGACAAATATCCATATAATCAAAAGCATAACTGGCGTTTGAACAGTGAGAGTTGTTACGCTTTCTGTGTAAGCTGAATACGGA
This sequence comes from Paracanthobrama guichenoti, assembly GCA_018749465.1. Taxonomy (NCBI): domain Eukaryota; kingdom Metazoa; phylum Chordata; class Actinopteri; order Cypriniformes; family Gobionidae; genus Paracanthobrama; species Paracanthobrama guichenoti. Next base: position 696,763 of record CM031958.1, read on the forward strand.
AGGCAGTCTGCTGGAAGCTGAATATTTTACTTTATAGCGTGTTAAATATGGATATTTTTCTTACACAAACCCATTGTGACCTTAACGATGTGATGACATCATACGCCATGAAGAAGAACAACACTGAAGTCGAGCATTTGAGGTTAAAGTATATAAATGTGTATTTGTGTTGTAAATGTCCGATGGTTTGTCTGGATCAGACCCTATTCCTCTGGGATCGTGAAGCCCTTCCTCTGAAACTGCATTGATCTGGACCTTCAGCCGTTGGTTCCCACTGAAGTCCATTATGAGGAGAAAAATCCTGGAATGTTTTCCTCAAAAAACTTCATTTCTGTTCGACTGAAGAAAGACAGACATGAACATCTGGGATGAGATGAGGGCGAGGAAATCATCAGGAGATTTAATTTTGAAGTGAACTCATCCTTTAACCCCCGGAGCCGTGTGGAGCACTTTTATGATGGATGGATGCACTTTTTTGGTCTTCAAACTCAATGGACCCGTCACTGCCATTATAAAGCTTGGAAGTGTCAGGACATTTATTAATATAACTCTGATTGTGTTCATCAGAAAGAATAAAGTCTTACACACCTAGGATGACTTGAGGAGGAGTAAATCATGGGGTAATTCATTTTAAAGTGAACTAACCCTTTAATTTGCATCCTTTGTGGGACGTTTGATTCGCGGGAAGCAAGGGAAGAGACACTGTGATGCACTTGCCTCTGTTTATCTCCTAGCACTTCTCAGAGAGCATGATTTCCTAAGAAAAACAAGCACGCATACAAGTCGATTTAGATCATACTCAGGTGTTTTTGGAGCTATCTGGGTATTTACATAACATCTGAATCAAGCTGCGCCCCCAAAACCTCATTCATCCCTTATCAAAACACAGAACGTCCAAGATAACTTAAACTGTTTAAAGAGAAGCGGCATCACTCTCCTGCGCTGAAGGCCCTTCTACTCTGCGTATTTAAGTCATCCAGCACTCCATTATATGGCTCTCTCAGGAGAGTCCGTACAGTGCCTCTTTATCTCTCTCCTCACCTTCTCCTCTATAAAAAACAAATTGTGCAGCAGGCAAGAGCATCATCAACATGCACAGTGTGCTCGCTGTCATGCAGATAGCCCCTCTTTTTGGTAATGGAGAGAACAGAGATCGATAAAGAACTGGAACTGGTGCAGACGCACAGGGGCCTGTGTGGTTGGCCCTAATCCTGATGAATAATGTGGCTGTCATAATAGCAGGCAGAATGCAATGCTGCGACTTAGCAGAGTGATGAATAGCCTGTCAGCTCAAGTACTGACATTGTCACACATAACGGCATATGAGCCAATGACTGTGCAATGCAAAACATCTACATTTCCTTTGTACAACATTAGCATCAAACAGTCAACTCAAATTTTAGTTCAATTTTAGTTTAGATGGTGTGCAGAAACCACATCAAATATGCATTTATTCAGATAATGATTGACCAATAGCAGCCTTCACTGCTGAGCTGACCGTCTTCACATTGGCACGGCTGAGTGTTTGCTCTGCGTACAGACATTTAAATGAGTTTCTGGCCTGCCTTATCTATGAATGTAAGGGGATAGAACAGATTTAGGATTTATTACTTCCAAGCCTCAAAGTCTCCTGTCGACACACAATCCAAGAACACACTTCTTATCCAACTTAGCCCATCTCCAGTGACGCCGACACCCAATACTGAGCCATTTTGCTCATATAGACATTGTGATTCTGTTGACAATAATATGAGAAAGAAATAATAACATGATAAAACTGACACAATCAGATTGTTTGATAAATGACATGTTTGGGAAAGTGATGGAGATGTGCCCATTGATTGTGCTAACATACGGATAGGGTAACATTTGTTTTTCAAATTGGATATTCAATGTAAGGAGTGATAAGAGACCTGGCTATCATATCATTTCCATTATGGTTTATAGAGGACAAGACGAGATTTATCTTTGATTTGCCTGAATCAAAGATTTATCATTATCATATTACTATAAGAAAGCCTTTTGCACATGATGGCACAGTTAAATCATAACCGTGCAAGTGTTAAATGCGTATGAACCGCAGCCCAGATTGGATCGGCCGGACCCTGTTCCTAAAGCATGTTCACTTCACATTCGTTCTGAACACCTGCAGCGCCCTCATACATCACATCACAAATTCACATAGAAAGTATTCATTTTATTATATTTTATGCATTTTATTATCCCATGCTCAGGGAATAAACTGGAAAAATGCTTTTCTTACTTAGTATTTTTGTCTTGTTTTTAGTCCAAATATCTAAAGATTCTTAAATCAAGATGCTTTTACTGGAGAAGGAAAATTACTATTTTTTCTTGTTTTCTGGGGAAAAAATGAAAATGAAGTGAGATTTTGCTTATAACAAGCAAAATGATCTGTCAATGGGGGCAGAAAAATAATCTGATTTCTGTTTGGGACAGAAAAAAGATTTCAAACAGAAACTTTTCTTGTTTTAAGCAAAAACTCACTTCATTTTCATTTTATTTTCAAGAAAACAAGAAAAAATATCTTATATAATTTTCCTTATCTAGTAAATGCATCTTGATTTAAGAATTTTTAGATATTTAGACTGGAAACAAGACAAAAAGACTAAGGGTGCTTTCACACTAACACCTTTGCTGCGCGCCCGGGTTCGATGGACGTCAGCGCTCGGCTCGTTTGGATGATGTGAACGCTGTCTTTCTGGTCTGGGGTTCGGTTCATGTGAACTCCGCTACGGTTCGCTGATGACGTGAACGCAATCGTACTAAATCACAGAAGTGAACCGCTATTAATGACATATGATTTGATATTTTTTTGTGCGTGTCACTAATTTTCCTGACGAGCGTGACTGACGTACTGCAAGCAGAGAGCTGTATATCTCATCTCTGCGTTCTTTGGAGCATTTGCAGTATATTCACGGCAGATAGATGCAAGTGACAT
>CM031958.1:704721-819721 GCA_018749465.1 Paracanthobrama guichenoti
TCTGGTAGCAACAACCATGCCACGCTCAAAATTGCTTAAATCACCTTTCTTTCCCATTCTGACATTCAGTTTGGAGTTCAGGAGATTGTCTTGACCAGGACCACACCCCTAAATGCATTGAAGCAACTGCCATGTGATTGGTTGATTAGATAATTGCATTAATGAGAAATTGAACAGGTGTTCCTAATAATCCTTTAGGTGAGTGTATATCCAATCACTATTCACTAAAGTTAGTGGTTGTCCACGCTTGCAATGCTGGTGTCAGAGAGTTATACTCACGGAACACTATAGTTATTCACAATCACGAAAGTTCATTATTTGCATTCGTGTGCTTATGCACTGTTTTAACATGTACCGAGCATGCACACTAAAAGCCTGTCTAACACGTGATTACTGGACTAAGTAGTCTTACTGCGCTAATACTGTCAAATACACACAAGGTTAACATAAACACAGTCAGTTATGTCTAAAGCGAAAGTAAAATCGGCATGTCTGTATATTAGATGCGTGCAGGTGACGGCAGCGGAGACTAGTGAACATGCTGCCGCTTGTTCTTAAAGGGACAGTTCACCTATAAAATGATTTCATTATTTACTCACTCTAATGTTGTTCCAAACTGTATTCATTTCTTCTGTTGAATACCAGAGAGCTGATGGTAGCCATTGACTTCCATATTATTATTTCCTACAATGGAGACCAGCAACTGGTTAGTTTCCAACATTCTTCTGTCTAACAGAAGAAAGAACTTTATTCAGGTTTAAAACAACTTGAGCGCGAGTAATCAATGACAGAATTTTCATTTGTGTGAACTATCCCTTTAATGTTAATTAAACAACAAAAGACAAAGAGAAAATCACTCTTGACTGCTTTTGACTAAAAAACAGACAAAAAAATCTTTAATACAGTCGCTTTATTAAGAATCAATGTATATTTTATATTGAAAACTATGTAGTGTTTTAATTTTACATTTATTCATTCAATTTCATACTTAAATGCTGCTGTACAGCTCTAAGCTGCCACTGTAAATCTTTATATATATATTTTTATTTTATATTATGCAATACACTAGGAATGTGTACAAGGGTTTTTTTAAAGTAAAGTTTTAAGTTTAAGTAAGGTTTTAAGTCTTTTAAGTAAAATAAAGAAAGAGTATTGCAATAATTTATTTTTTATTTTTTCTCCTTAACCTCTTTCTGTTCTTGTCGCCTAAGAATAGAATAGCAGAAAACTGATGTGACTAGCCCGAACTGAAAACCGTGGTTAAAAACTGAGGTATGTATTGAACCATGGAACCATATTGAACTGTATTGTTGCATCCCTAATTTGTACCATAAGACTCGGCTATGCGATTCAGTTCGCCCGGCACCCTCCCAAGTACAAGGGCATCCACTTCACCTCAGTGCGAAGCAGCGATGCTCATGTCTTGCGGTCAGAGATCGATGTCCTACTGGTGAAGGACGCATCGAGCTGGGTCTTCCAGCCTATATGAGGTCAGGGTTCTACGGCCCCTACTTCACAATACCCAAGAAAGGCGGTTGGTTACGGTCAATCTTGGACCTGCATGTACTGAATCGGGCCCTGCACAAGCTCCTGGTCAAGATGTTAATGCAGAAACGCATTTTCGAATGCATCCCTCCCCGAGATTGGTTTGCAGCGATCGACCTGAAGGATGAAAGTCCTCCTATTCGCGCTGTCCCTGTTGCCTTCAAGAAAGTCGCAGAGGCAGCCATTGTTCCCCTCAGGCATTCACATCCTCAACTATTTCGACGACTGGCTCATACTGGCTCAGTCTAGGGAGCAGTTGTGTGAACACAGGGACATGGTGCTCAGTCACTTCAGCCTGTCGGGACTTCGGGTCAACCAAGAGAAGAGCAAACTCTAACCCACGCAGAGGATCTCTTATCTCGGTATGGAGCTGGATTCAGTCAACCAGACTGCGTGTCTCACAGAGGAGTCCTGTCAGTGTTGAACTGCTTGAATACGTTCAATGGCAGGACAGCGGTCAACCTGGGTGCTAGCTCAAGGTGCCTCGCTGACAGATATATGAGCTATGGGCTGGGCGACACCTAACACGTTCACTAGTTCTATAGCCTGCCATATGTTGCACTACCCAGTTAGGTTAGTCCTTATGTGTAATTGCCACCTCTCCTTCTGTAGGAGGATGTGGCTCTGCAGCGCTCCATCTCCTAAGACAGGCACGCTTTCCCAGCGTTATCCAATAGTCACACTGAGTGGGTCTTGCAGGAACAGCAGTGACTGACCTTCTCTGCTTAGAGCCCTAACTTCCCGCTCCAACAAGGGGGCAGTCCAGGGAGGTCAAGCAGGGCGCTGGAAGGGCCAGCATCCCTGGTGTATGTAACCCTGAAGGAGGGAACGGAGATGTACGTCCCGTCGCCAGGTGCTGTGCTTCGGCTGAACGGCCGAGTTACTAGTTCGGCTCCTCAGCAGAAAAGCAAGGATCCGGTGCTTCCACTTCCTTATTTATATCCGTGCTGCGGGCGGAGCGTGGAATGCGTGAACCACATGCCAATGTTCATTGGCTCGTTTTTAAACACTCGAAGTAGATTGGTCTCTGAAAATGATCCCCAATTTGTCAGTCAGTTCCGACGTATGTCTCCGTTCCCTCCTTCAGGGAACGAGGGTTACATACGTAACGAGACGTATTCCTCCACCGAAAATGGAGCACTTCACACCCATGAAGGCATACTTAAGAACACAAATGTGATGCTATTGTCATTTGAAAATTACATTTTTAAATTACATTCACAGAAGGTATTAAATTAAGAATGAGTGACAGAGAAACATCATGTGGATCTCATTCTAGTAAACCTGCAGCTGATTGTGACATGCATTTATTAGTCTTAAAGTAAAGGGATTTGTAGTCTTTTAATTATTAAAGGATTTTATACCACTTTATTGCACTTTATTACCACTTTAAATGAAAATTACCCCATGATTTACTCTCTGTCAAGTCATCCTAGGTGTGTATGACATTATTCTTTCTGATGAACACAATCAGACTTATATTAATACCTGACGCTTCTAAGCTTTATAATTGCAGTGACGGTTTGAGTTTGAAGCTCATAAAAGTGCATCCATCCATTATAAAAGTGCTCCACATGGCTCCAGGGGTTAATAAAGGCCTTCTCAAGTAAAGTGATATGTCCGTGTAAGAAAAATATCCATATTTAAAACTTTATAAAGTAAATTATATAGCTTCTGCCAGATCGCCTTCCGTATTGAAGTCAAGTCAAATCACCTTTATTTATACAGCGCTTTTAACAAGTCCAATTGTTTAAAAGCAGCTTCACATTGTTAACAGGAAAATAATGCAACAGAATTTAATTCGGCTGTACAGCCGCTCTGGTGAAACGGTGATGTTATCCAGCTCATTTCAGTATCATACAGTGTCAATGCGGGCAGATCGGGAATATAGATGAAATTTAGGAGTCCCCAACTGAGCAAGCCAAAAGCCAGAGGCAACGGTGGCAAGGAACCAAAACTCCTTCAGGGTCAGAATGGAGAAAAAAACCTTGGGAGAAACCAGGCTCAGTTGGGGTGCCAGTTCTCCTCTGGCCGACGAACAAACAGTGTATGATTATAATTCTGGCAACATTGCAGGTCTTAATTCATATTAGGTAAATAGATTAGGTAAAAAGCTGCTTTGAAACAATTGGACTTGTTAAAAGCGCTATATAAATAAAGGTGATTTGACTTGACATTGCATTTAAATGAACACACATTTTGATTGGTAACGAGAGTCATACATCATTTCATGATGACAGACGTAACATGACACTGCCATTATTTTTATATGACTTTAAAATGTAAATAAAGGTCGTAATAAGGTGCTTGAAAACCGACCTATAGAGTCTGGGTTTTTTTGGAGGATAGTCTGCTAATTGTGTAGCCTGGTTAAAACCAGACCATTCTCAGTAGTAACTGAGTTATGGTCTGGCAAAGCTTCATAGACAAATCCTTTCCAAAGGGGCGTCACCAATGGACGTCGCTCAAATGCCTCTGGGCGCAATTGGATAGACCTAAAACCAATCAGAGCGATGAAGGAGATGACGTATGCAGAGCGACGGAGAAACATCTGAGACTCTGACAGCAATTCTCTGTTTTTAACGAAAAGGAAAAGTTTAAATCGCTTAAAACAGACGCGATAGCTGATTCGAACGAGTGATGTTCCACGGCGGCATCCATCTTTGTAATGTACAAAATCTGCTTCACCGTCGCTGCGCTGTCGTCATCGTGTAAAGCCCGCGCTGACGTTTCTGATTGGTGCCGCGATTTCGAGGGATTAGAAATGGGCTTGAATGGGCTCTTTGCCAGACTATCTTGCAGAGCAAATCAAAATTTTCCGGAAGTTGTCAGGGTTTTCCCAGGCTACTAACTGTGTTCATCTGAAAGAAGAATGTCATACACACCTAGGATGACTTGATGGAGAGTAAATCATGGGCTAGTTTTCATTTAAAAGTGAACTAATCCTTTAATTTGCAAATTGATAGATTCATGTGCTGTTATTTTTTATATATATATATATATATATATATATATATATATATATATATATATATATATATATATATATAAAACCAAAAAAAAAAGGAAGGATTTAGTATAGGACAGATTAAACATACTGACAGTCTAGACAATTAAAGTAATTTAAGGCTTGTTTAAATTATTTAAGAATATTAATAAATATTAAGGTAAATGATTTTAAATGAAAGTCATACTCAGGGGTATGGAGTAATACTATAGAATACAATCATTTACTAGTATACAAACAATACATCATCTTTTCTTTAGTCATACCCTCATATTGAGATCCTAGAACCGCTCCTGTGAAAGAGAGTCCTGATGCAAATGAATTAATCTTTGCTGAAGTTAATTTATTATTATTATTATTATTAAAGACTCAGTTTCTTCTAAACAGACACAACACAGAAGGATACAGAACATAGACATATTTAACACTAAGGAACTAAACAAGAACAAAAAGAACAAAATAAGAAAGCAAGTGAATATAAAAAAAGCAACAAAATGAATAGCAGTCTTTAAATCTGCTCTGTAAAAGCTTTACGAGGCATAAATCATCCTCAGTTTAGATGAGCTCACAGAAATACTGACTAAATGTGTTATAACTACCTGAATTAATCATGAATTACAGTAGGAATATGTGTTAATAAAGCATTTATCATCACACTGAGTAACTATTACTATATGTCTAAATAATAAGATGTATAAATGTACATTTAAATAGTTATTAATCCTTTACTTACACTTTCTAAATGATCTTATGAACCGCTGACAACTCCTTAATAACTGGTCTGTAAGTAATGAAATACTTAAATTAGAAATGATAAACTGATCATTAATAAAGTATGAAAATACAATTATTAAACACATTATAGATGTGCTTATGAATCAAGAATAAAGCATGTATAGCTGTGTTATGCTCATTAATGTATATTCATGCCTTATAAATGACGAATTGACTATTTACTAAAGCTTAACTAATGCTTCATAGCGTGAGTTATTATAAAGTGTTACCGATATCGATATGTTGGCTTATCATAATAAGCTTAACATAGAAACATTCAGACAAGTTTGAGCAAATGACTAAAGATCCAAAGGGGGCTAAACAAGAAACAGGTGTGCAGCATCCCATCAGTAACCATGGTAACCTAACCCGTAACTGTGGACGAGAACACAGATAAGACCCCTAAGGGTCAATCAGTCTCTATTTTAGATTAGCAGCTCACGATCTCTTATCACTTTCAGCTGTCCAAGCGTAAACATCCGAGCGAAAATAAATGATGGCTACCAGGCAACTTTGGGAATCAATTAAATTCACTTTCTTTTTTTGTAGAATTTTAAATTAAAATGAAAAAAAAAAAAAAAAAAACTAATGACAAGGAATCCCTTCTAAACGTAATAGTTTTACTTCTCTCCTGGAGAGAAAAGCACACGTTCAGAAGCTTGTGAAAGTTGCTCTTCTTCGAGGACTGTAAGGCAATTTAAAGCTAAATGCCATGGTTAGTGATTATTGCCTTATGTTTGCAAGGAGCCAAGCTATTATTGCTCAAGCAAAGGCATCGTGTATGATCCATGCATCATTTGCTTAATATAATAAGGTAATACAATACGTTTTCAACTTTGCATAATTAGTTGAGTCGTTTCATTATTGCAAACTGAGGTATTTGGGAAGAGGAACGGCAGGACTGAAGATTCCCGCCTGCGAGCAGGAATGCTAATCTAATTATTGAGGCAGTGCATTTTATCTCACTTTGCATTCGCAGGTCAGGCTTTGTGGAGCAGATGTGCTGTGAAATTAATTTTCTTTGGTGTAACAGCAGACATTTTCTCTGTCTTTGTTATGCAATTTCCATTTCACAGATGATAACCTATTATCACTTTATTGAAGGGAAACATGCTAATGGCCAGGAGCTAGACTGAATTATTCATATAGCCGCACTCTGTTCATGCTCGAGGAAGAGGCTAATGCAAACATGACCAGATCCTTGTAAATTGGCTTGTAGAGGAGACTGTTAGCATAGCGCCTGGGGACGGATGGTGATAACAGCTGATATCTCCAAAGTACAGCCTATTTGTTTGTGTCTAAGTATACGCATTTGTGTGTGTGCCTGAGCGAAAGCATGTGTTTTTTACGCGGCATCATGTACGACTGCAGGCTGACAGGGCATTTTCCAAGCTAATCTGAATTTAACAGCTTTATCTGCAGCAATATCTCATCGCGACTCCAAAAGCCTTCGCGGTCAAAGGGTTGATATTTCAATAGCTGAAGAATGTTGAAGAGTCGTCTCTCTGAATGGTTAAAACACCACAGAGAAATGTGCAATTCAATATTTGTTTTGTTGGAGCAATGCTGATCTGACAGAGAGGAGAAGTTGACACGGGAAGGGTCCGTTCAGCGAGTAATGACGCGAGCTCAACATAATGACGGATGTGTTTAAGTGTAGCCCGAGGCGGAAGCAAACTATCGTCTCCGGGAGGAGGAGGGGCTTGGGCGATTCGGGGGGTGGGTTTACAATTTTCGGGTGTTGGTAATTGGCATCCCCAAGCAGATAACAGTTTGCAAAACATACATCCAGGGAGCAATCAATTCAAAAGGAGCCTCACTTAATGCTGAGCAGATCTGCATGCTTAAATGCTGTTGCTCAACATTTGGTTGATTTAATGGTTGATTTGCTGCACTGGACAAGCTACGGAATAAAAGTAAAATTATCAGAAGGTCACGGCTTCTTCACATGATTTAGGGGACAGCTGTGTCCAGTATAATACTGTCAAAAATGCATGTAATAATAAATATTACACTTGTTTGGGTCAAATATGGACAAACCAAACCGTTGGGTCTAAAAATGTAATTAACAAATGAACCAACAGTTGGGTTTGTCCATATGTGACTCAAACATGGGTTCAAACCACCCAGCAATTTTAGAGTGTTTTCTTGATCAAATGTAATCACTAGAATAATTGGATTCAAATAGAATAAAAGTGATTATGGACCCTATATCGTTATGCATAATAATACATTTGGCAATTTATTTATACCCAATTTTCAGTAAAACGGATGATATTTGTCTAGATAAAATGCCAAAATCCAGCTCAAAATTAGAAATTGAAACTCTTCACACGAGCCATTAACAGCAGTGCTGTCCACTACACCGATCAGGCATAACATTATGACCTATTCCTAATATTGTGTTGGTCCCCCTTTTGTTGCGCTGTGATTGAAACTGAGATGCTCTGTGTATTCTGACAGCTTTCTATCAGAACCAGCATTAACTTCTTGAGCAGTTTGAGCTCCAGTAGCTCGTCTGTTTGATCGGACCACACGGGCCAGCCTTCGCTCCCCACGTGCATCAATGAGCCTTGGCCGCCCATGACCCTGTGTCCGGTTCTCCACTGTTCCTTCCTTGGAGCACTTTTGATAGATCCTGACCACTGCAGACCGGGAACACCCCACAAGAGCTGCAGTTTTGGAGATGCTCTGACCCAGTCGTCTAGCCATCACAATCTGGCCCTTGTCAAACTCACTCAAATCCTTACGCTTGCCCATTTTTCCTGCTTCTAACACATCAACTCTGAGGACAAAATGTTCACTTGCTGCCGAATATATCCCACCCACTAACAGGAGCCGTGATGAAGAGATCATCAGAGTTACTCACTTCACCTGATCTGTGTATTTCCCTTCACATTATTATTATTATTATTATTATTATTATTATTATTATTATTATTATTATATACAGCACATATGTGAGTGAACACAGAGTGGCTGTAGTTGGTGAAACGATAGACATTTTCCCTTAATCTGGAGTTCATGGCGGAGTCAATGACCCTGAGATGGCAGAAGAACATTAGGATTACATTTCCGCTAAAATCCAGTTATAGGAAGCTAAGAGGGGCCAAATACATTGTAAGCATTTCTCTAAAAGCTTTAATTGAGACTCTTTTTAATTTTTATGGCAACAAATTTGATTAAATTTGACCTGAAGTGCAGTGGTCTTGATTCTGCAAGCTTCCATCATTAGTGGCGGTTCACCTCATTATGAATCTGAAGTCTGATGCTCCATGCCAGGGAATGAGGAAAGCATAACAAACAAGCCTTTGTGCGTCCTCTTCAATTATGAGGGCATTAATAAATGATCTGGAGAACATTTATTAATTATAAATGATCATTATTCATCATACAGCACGTTATATTAGTATGGTGCGTTGTTTCAGATTAATATGAATATATGGAAGAAAAACAAGCATGCAGCACGTCAGGTTATTCATTTGAAAATGCCTTTCTAACTCTTACAGACATGCCTGAGACTGACCGGAGGGCTTGTGGAGTCACTAGATGGCAGTATTTCACCCTGAATCACAAACAGCATCTGCTCATTTGGCTGATTTTGCATACCTGTCTGAATATGACAACTGATATGATTACAGTTATTATAGAGTGCAACATTTCCTCCATAGAATTATGGGACACTAAATGTTAAAGAGAAACAGAGTCGTAAAGGTCAAAGCACCTCTAATAGTTGATCAAATAATAATAATAATAAACATGTAATGTGCACGTTCACTGGAAGCACTTGTGATTTATCATCTCTCCATCTCTTATATAAGACCATAACTGTCACAATCCTCATTGATCGTCTGACCACAGTTTATCTTCAAGAACTCTTTATTATACTACTTCCAAACCCCGATCTATATCAATTCAAATCCATATCAATATCAATTTACTCATATCAATATCCGTTCTGGTCCCATAGCTCCTCTCATGGTGTTTCCTTGACACACAGTCACACACCGGCCCCAGACCTCTGACCGAGGCTTCAGCCGCGTCTGTGATTGCGTTAGTGCTGATCACGGATGCCCTTGATTCAGTCCGGTCTGGTTTTATTCATGCTTCGGTGCCTGCCGCTTTCCTTATAATGGCATTAGAGGCGTGCTTTAGATCACAGTTTCTCTGTAAACACAGAACAAAAATATGACAATTTTTCTCATCAAAAGAAAAAAAAAATGCTCTATGATAAAAAACAGCAGTACAAATATTATTTGTTAGCTGGGATTATTGGCGAGGTTGTGTGGTTTAACAGTTTTTAACATAATATTTTGTGTATTTATCATTGTGACTGTAACACCTACTGAGAATAGAGTCATTTTAATTTTTAGACACAGGAATATAGATATTAAAGAAAAATGCTTGTGGAGTTTCAGTTGAAAACATAAATCACACTAGTTCATGGTCATCCCTTTTTTTGATGAACTCAAATATATATAATCTCACAATGAATGCCCGTTTGGAGGAATCCGATATGTTTATTCTGCTTTAGATTGCCTTCCCAAGCTGAATCCAGCAGAACAAAAGCATGGCTCAAAAACATGAAGCATGTGTACATCCTGATCTCTCATAATATTAGTTATAATCAATGGCTGCCTTTTTAATTATTGCTCATGGTACAAAGCAGGGAAGGCTCATTTAAGGGCGGATCGATATGTGCGAGTGATTGGTGGATGGTGGAGCTGTACATCAGGTGGCTTGATGTGAAAATCATTGGGGCCTGTGCCGGCGCTGATCAGAGCGGTTAGTCCCCCGGCCGGCTGTGGGCTCTGGGTAATGGGTGAACCTTCCGTGAACCAACATCTGCGGCCTCCTCTGAACAACACCTCATATACGTTACACCAGAAATGGGACTTGGGCGAAATTAAGGGGGTTGAAACTTTGCAGAATTTTTCTTCCCTGCCTTTGTCTTTAGTTCCTCACGCCTAATAATCTTTTGTTAATTTCCATTCTCTATTCACCCCCTCATTCTATCACGTGAGAGGTGATTGTTTTGCCAAGATCATCTCTATTACCGTCTTCCTCTTGCTCCTCTGATTGTAACCCGCCTGGCCAAGCTCTAAAAGGTTAATGACTTTGGCCTTTGGACGTTATTTATAGCGCCGGTACGAGGAAACACACCGCCGGTCTGTGGAGCTTTACCTTTGCTCTGATCTATGCCGTGAAAACCGCCACTTCGCCTCTTCCCTTCACGTAGTTTGCACTTTTACATCTCCTTAATCATTTATTTTCTCCTTCGAGTGCCTAAACTGATATAAATGACGGTAATCTCAGAATGTGTCAATGCTAGCGTTTTGTAGCGGAGCGGCATTATTTGTCACCATTCTTGCCCTCAAATGAGCTCCGTTGCACAGCCATCCTATGTTAAATGGGCAAATAATTGTTTTCACCGTTTGTCAGGGAGTGTGTTTTCAGCTCATTTATATTAGTCATATGATTAGCAGACATCTGCCGAAGGCGTATCAATCCCAATGAGCTCTGCCCCAACAGCCCAAAAACTGTTTTAATAGTGCCATACGGTTTTTGCCTTTTGCTTCTTTAATAAATCGGTTTATAGAAGGATATTATTTTTTGCCATCCTTTAAAATGAATTGTGTCAGAAACTGACATATAAATGACATAAAAGCACACGTCTTTACTGTAGTGTGTGAGGTTTGAACAGCTCATGTAAAAGCTCTGCCACTGGTTAGTAACTGGATTAACGTGATGAACTCTTCACCTAAAACAGGTCCGGTCCAGTAACTGAAGTAATTCATTCATTCGTCACTGAGGGTCAAGTCCAGCACACTGCATTATTTGCGCAGTAAGCTGTGTTTATAACTGCACATTAGCTAATGTAGCTGGACACTGGGGACTCCAGATATAGCAGTGTAGGCTTTATGCCAAACGTCACAAAAAACAGCGTTAACCTTTTTCCACTGACGAAAACGAGACGATAACTAAATGAAAACCAGTGTTGGATGACAAAAATCTTCAACTTCATTTTCATCATTGAATAAAAACGAGAGGAAAATGTTTGGGCGGGACGATTAGGGAAGAGATCCCGTCAGAACTGATATCCTGTGTAACGGATGAGCACACGTGCGGATCTAACGGCGGGAAAACACGGAGCGGTTGAGCTTCTCCAGCGCTTCAGAGCGGCTCAATCCATGAAGAACACACATTTATGACAGGTCATGTTTATGAACTAATGCTGAGGGATAATCACACTGTTTGCTTTCCCATGTTTATATAGTAATATGGTTTAGACGATGCATATTTATCTCCTCATCTGAACTGCAATAGTTAGGCATTTCAAAATAAGAGTCCCGGTGTATTTCCAGCTCTTTATAATTAAGAGTCACGCATTATATACACGATTGGTTACACAATAAACTGTGTTTAATTTCATTCCCATTTAATTCATAGTCGGGAGGAAAGACTAAGAACAGGATTTGACACATTATTCAGTAAAGTATCAGGGTTATAAAAATGTACTAAAACCATTAAAACATTCATTACTTGAAATTAAATAAATGTGAAAACAAATAAACTTACACCTATTTGAAGCTTTAGCTTAACCTGATATACTAAAACAGAAATACAACATTATAAAAACTATATAGATGTTTTTAAAAAACAAACACAAAAAGTGAATTGAGCTCTTTTGTGTATCTTTGATGTCAAAAACACAATTATGTCCAAATGTCAGTTGTGTCATGTATTCAGTAACAGTCTTTAATGCTTAAATGCTCAATTAATGCTTTACAATTGAACTAAACTCATTAGATTGAGTCGACTAAAACAATTCAGGTGACCAAAACATGACTAAAACTAAAAACCTTTTTATTCAAAAGACTAGGACTAAAACTAAAGCAAAAGACCTGGTTGACGTTGAAAATGGGCATTGAAATGTGTGCACGCAAATTCCCACGCACATATCAGGATATATAACAAATGCGTAAATATGTGCACACCGTACGGACACTCGAGGCGCGCTCTTTTACTGTGATTCAACTGATACACACATTAATGGAGTTAAGCACTGACATTTCATGAAATCATTATCCGGAACGTTTTAATATTAATTTAAATAGAAAGATCTGTAGTGGATGCACAGCTTTTGAACACTTTTCCTGTGTCATGTTTTAATGATTTAGCCGGGGAGGATTGCTTGGCGCATGATAAACTGCTCTAAATAGCAGAACTCGTGTTCTGGCGTGAATAACGATCAGCGATCGCGCTTGACTCGGCCTCAGCAGATATCAGCAGCGTATTAGACCGCCTGACGACCCGTCCGCTGGCCGGACACACTGTACAACCTCAGACAGGCAGTAGCCTAATCATAACCACTTTCATGGTCTTCCCAATATTATGAAAAATACCATGGACTTTGAAGGAAAAAGGAAGATATGCACGTTTTATTTTTAAAATGATTTGTCAGAGTCAGACAGTTATATACACTGCAAAATAAGGCCTATCTGTTCCCATTTGATGAGCTTAAAGCGATTAGAAATACTAGCTGGCCAGTGGAAAATATGAAGAATAACTGTTCTCTGCAAACTTTCCCTGAACAGTATTTTACAACATTTTGATTCATTTATTCTAAAACAAGGCAATGGTTTTTAGCAGTGTAACGTGAGGCACAAATTACATTTATAGTCATATTTTCCTAATGTCTTCTAGCGCTAAACGTGTTATCATCACGTGGATGACCTTATGCGTATGAAACGGGTTATTTCGGGACTCTTCCGCTGACTGGGCTTATAAAGGGAGTTCTGCGCAGGTTCTGGCGTACGCATGGTTTTGTCAGTCTGAAAACTTCTGTTGGTACGCACACTGTTAGGAGGAAATCTGAGCCCATTGTTGTGGTAGTGTAGTGTATTAAGACTGAATCTCTGTTAAAGCACTGGTCTTTAGCTCTGCTAGTATGCACTATTGACACGCCGATTATTGTGATATTATTATGACAACACTGATTATTGGTAAATCAATCTGTGGTTCACAAAGGGGTCATATTTATTAATTAAAATTTTAAAAATAGCAAAATTACAAGGCATTAAAGCCTTCAATCCTTTGAAAAGGCCTTGACAATAAAATCAATCAAGGCGATGTGAGTGCTTTAACGAGCTGAGCCGTCCGTCTGATCTCAGAGCATGTTTTATGCCTGTTGTTCTCGTCTTAGTAAGATGTATTCAGTCGTTCAGGGGGTATTCCAGAAAGCAAGGTTATCTTACTGTCACATGAACCCTGAACTCCCGGGTGATTAACCCAAACCTTGCATACTCCGGGAGTAAGTTCAGACAACTCAGAGTGTGAGTTAACACACAAGACTTTCTCGACAGAGCTAGCGAGGAATCCACGAGTCACCATGGAAACAGACGCTAAGAAAAAGTGTGCCATACTTCTTGTGGAAGTTTCAAATTTCAATATTTTATTCAGAATACAACACAGATGACATCAAATGTTTAAACTGAGAAAATGTATCATTTTAGGGGGAAAATAAGTTGATTTTAAATTACATGGCGTCCCAGTTTTCCCAAAAGAACTTCAAATTTTGATTGGTCTGACCACAGAACAGTTTTCCACTTTGCCACAGTCCATTTTAAATGAGCCTTGGCCCAGAGAAAACGCCTGCGCTTCTGGATCATGTTTAGATATGGCTTCTTTTTGACCTGTAGAGTTTTAGCGGCAGCGGCGAATGGCACGATGGATTGTGTTCACCGACAATGTTTTCTGGAAGTATTCCTGAGCCCATGTTGTGATCTCCATTACAGTAGCATTCCTGTATGTGATGCAGTGCCGTCTAAGGGCGGAGATCACGGGCATCAGTATGGTTTTCGGCCTTGACCCTACGCACAGAGATTGTTCCAGATTCTCTGAATCTTTGGATGATATTATGCACTGTAGATGATGAGAACTTCAAACTCTTTGCAGTGTTTCTCTGAGAAACTCCTTTCTGATATTGCTCCAGTATTTTTGGCACGCAGCATTGGGGGAATTGGTGATCCTCTGCCCATCTTGACTTCTGAGAGACACTGCCACTCTGAGAGGCTCTTTTATACCCAATCATGTTGCCAATTGCCTAATAAGTTGCAGATTGGTCCTCCAGCTGTTCCTTATATGCACATTTAACTTTTCCGGCCTCTTATTGCTCCCTGTCCCAACTTTTTTGGAATGTGTAGCTCTCATGAAATCCAAAATGAGCCAATATTTGGCATAACATTTCAGAATGTCTCACTTTCAACATTTGATATGTT
The DNA here is from genome assembly GCA_018749465.1 of Paracanthobrama guichenoti. Lineage (NCBI taxonomy): Eukaryota > Metazoa > Chordata > Actinopteri > Cypriniformes > Gobionidae > Paracanthobrama > Paracanthobrama guichenoti. The sequence continues at coordinate 719,329 of CM031958.1, forward strand.
ATCTATATTCTATTGTGAATAAAATATAAGTTTATGAGATTTGTAAATTATTGCATTCCTTTTTTATTCACAATTTGTACAGTGTCCCAACTTTTTTGGAATCGGGTTTGTGTAATAATATTAGTATATTATTATTATTAAATAAACATCTATCTGTCTAAAAATGATAATCTATCTATCTATATACTCAAACCCAAATGTATTCAGACACCTTCAACATTTCTCACATTATCAGTTTATTCACTATAGTTTAGAAAACTGTATATATATTTTATTGGGCCCCGTACAGTATATTTTATTGGGCCCTGTACAGTATATTTCATTGGGCCCCTGACCGTACAGTATATTTCATTGGGCCCCGTACAGTATATTTCATTGGGCCCCTGACTGTACAGTATATTTCATTGGGCCCCTGACTGTACAGTATATTTCATTGGGCCCCTGACCGTACAGTATATTTCATTGGGCCCCCACGTACAGTATATTTCATTGGGCCCGTACAGTATATTTCATTGGGCCCCTGACCGTACAGTATATTTCATTGGGCCCCTGACCGTACAGTATATTTCATTGGGCCCCTGACCGTACAGTATATTTCATTGGGCCCCTGACCGCAGTATATTTCATTGGGCGTACAGTATATTTCATTGGGCCCTGACCGTACAGTATATTTCATTGGGTCCCTGACCGTACAGTATATTTCATTGGGCCCCTGACCGTACAGTATATTTCATTGGGCCCCTGACCGTACAGTATATTTCATTGGGCCCCTGACCGTACAGTATATTTCATTGGGCCCCTGACCGTACAGTATATTTCATTGGGCCCCTGACCGTACAGTATATTTCATTGGGCCCCTGACCGTACAGTATATTTCATTGGGCCCCTGACCGTACAGTATATTTCATTGGGCCCCTGACCGTATATTTCATTGGGCCCTGACGTGACAGTATATTTTATTGGGCCCTGTACAGTATATTTCATTGGGCCCCTGACCGTGACTGTACAGTATATTTTTCATTGGGCCCCTGACCGTACAGTATATTTCATTGGGCCCCTGACCGTACAGTATATTTCATTGGGCCCCTGACTGTACAGTATATTTCATTGGGCCCCTGACCGTACAGTATATTTCATTGGGCCCCTGACCCCCTGTACAGTATATTTCATTGGGCCCCTGACCGTTATATTTCATTGGGCCCCTGACCGTACAGTATATTTCATTGGGCCCTGACCGTACAGTATATTTCATTGGGCCCCTGACCGTACAGTATATTTCATTGGGCCCCTGACCGTATAGTATATTTCATTGGGTCCCTGACCGTTGGGGCCCCTGACAGTATATTTCATTGGGCCCCTGACCGTACAGTATATTTCATTGGGCCCCTGACCATACAGTATATTTCATTGGGCCCGTACAGTATATTTCATTGGGCCCCTGACCGTACAGTATATTTCATTGGGCCCCTGACCGTACAGTATATTTCATTGGGCCCCGTACAGTATATTTCATTGGGCCCCTGACCGTACAGTATATTTCATTGGGCCCCGTACAGTATATTTCATTGGGCCCCTGACCGTACAGTATATTTCATTGGGCCCCGTACAGTATATTTCATTGGGCCCCTGACCGTACAGTATATTTCATTGGGCCCCTGACCGTACAGTATATTTCATTGGGCCCCGTACAGTATATTTCATTGGGCCCCGTACAGTATATTTCATTGGGCCCCTCAGCTGAAAGCAATCTATCGCCGTGGGCCCCTACAACAGCTCTGGACCCCCTGCGCTCAGCCCTTCCCCCCTGCTGGGACACAACCTGTGCTTTCGGTCATGATAAACAGATTCAAACAATACACACAACAGTGTCTTCATTCATTCATCTTGTCCTCTTTCATTCTGATATCTCACAATGCCTCAGTCCACCTGTCATCTGCCTGCCTTCATACGCAGCCTTTTTATATTTCATTGTACCTCCTCTTCTCCCAGATTAGCTTATTCATTCTTCACATATGACCGCCAGCCTGTTAAAGTCATATTAAACCAAAGCAATCCACTTTAAATGGGTGTCTACTATGAGCATTAAAAATCTCTTTGCTGGCCTTTAAATATTTTGATTGGGTGATGAGGAGGGGCCGTTTCAGAGCGCTGATCTCTCTCCCTGGAGGCCGCTTCTGAATATAAATTGAGTAATATTATAAAGGCGTGGAGAACGAAAGGACTGGCTAATGAATGGGATACGTGATCTACAGGGGAACAGGAGGTCATGCTGTGAAGTGAAATACCCTTATAGCTTCAATGCTAATTCCCACAGATGATGATACATTAACTGAGGGCTCTTATAATTCTATTTTTATCAGCCGAGTACGCAGAGCATTGACATATTTGTATTAAAGGGGATTAAACTGAATTAAAATCAAATGCAATCAGAATGATTTCTGTAGTGTATTGCTTGACTCCAACCCTGGATGCGTAATCAGATGAAAACCAGGGCATTAAGAAAGCTGTGTTGTGTTGCTGGGATGTATCGAGATCATCTGCAGATGTCTCAAGGAGTCTACAATGTCCTGGATCAGATTAACATTAAGACTTAATACTAGATATTAAATACAGCATTTAATCCCATGTCTTATTTATTTTTCATCTCTACAGGGAATTAAAGTCATACCCTCACATATATTTCTTCAGACTCTCAGTCATCGGTGGGTGCGTCTTTCAATAATAATGAGTGATAAAACCTCAAATTAGGTAGAAGCGTAGCGATCAGTATAATCTCAGTTATTAGGACATTATCAGACCTCAGCGGTCAGCGGTCAGCCATTTCACTGGCTCACACTGTTATAGGTCTAATATTAGTGCATTTAACAGTTTTTAGTTTTAACTTCTGGATAATAATGATAATAACCTTTGTCCTTAAATAAGTGTGACATATATAATCTAAATGTGTAAGCTGAAAGCATTCTCTTTACATCTTTGATCACTCCCATATAATTCAATTATGATGAATGACGGATTGGAGATATCAAAAAGTAGTGGGAACAAAATCGACTTATGCAAACAGTTAATGTGGAATATACACTGTAAAGATTAGTCTACTAATTACATAAGAAGGGTCAAACAGTCATAAGGACTGATTTGCACATCATCCTTTGTTTTTGTTTTCTACATAATGCTTTCCCGTCTTTCTTTCCTATAGAAAAGCCGTTGTGATGCCTTGAACCACTTTTTTAGACCAAAAGCATGTAATTGTACCAGTTTGGTAATTTTTTTTTCACAGTGAAAATATTTCTAAGAGCCCATTATTATGTGCAGTAGAATTCTTCATATCCCTCGCATAGACTACTGCACAAATAAAGCAAGACACTGGTGTCAGTGGGTACATCCAACCGCTCTCTGCAATCCTTTCAGAATCATCTGCCTTTGGCCAAAATGCCATTAATACAAGTGTCAGCAGGGTGAGTGGAATAGGGCTGTTGCAATGTTTTTGACTAGCTAGAAGACAAAACGTCCTAGATCCGGGGGGGACAAATCTGTCTAAGACATTGTCTGTTCTTCAGCCTTTTGTGATGCTGCTTCCTTGGGACTCTGTCTTTTATTTGTGTTAAGATTAAATTGCACGGTTTCTAATGTTTTCACCCCTCTGCCTGTCATAGGTCACTGACCTTGGTAAGGCTCAGATAATAGATACATCTTGTGTTTGTTTCAGAAGGTGAAACACTCGTCCGCCACAGCCTAGTGACTCACTATTGTCGCCGTCTCTAGCAATTAAGAAAAATACTGAAATCATGCCTCACTGCATCGTTTCAATATTTATTATGTTTCTTTTGCTCAAAGCCATTTTACCACATTATCAGAAATTATCTTTAACACAATTAAAACTGCATTTAGATTGCACATTAGAATGCACATTTAGACTAAACATCTTGTGGCATTCTCAAACTGAAACCTGAAATAGATCATATAATAGAGGACCACAGATATGATGCTAATATGACTGATTTGGAAATTATTTTATGATTTTTGTTGACTAAATTATAATGATGGGCAGAATTTACAGTTCAGTTATGGTCTTCAGTTCCAGCACAGCTGTCTTAAAATCATTTGTTTTATACACACGGTGGCTGCAACAATTCTTATCATGACGGTGCTCATTTGCATTTCATAATGTGATCATGTGTCATAAACATTAAGTCCATAGGTTAACAGTAAAAATAATCAATACTGTACAATACTCATTATTTTTAAAAAAATCAAAAAAATCAAATGACAAATAAAGAACAACAACAACAAAAACAAAAAACAAAATCAGTGTTCAGATTCAAACTCTTATCCTGATTCACTAAGACCTTCTACAGAGAAACTGGGAAATGCAAGAGGGCCGTAACAACATTTCTTATGGCAGATTATAACTCATTATCCTTTCTGCTTGTTGTATGTCATGGTTAAAATTAAGCATTAATCATTCAAATAATTAGACACATTAGGGTTTATGCAATTTTTAAAAACATCTTTAACAATTAATATTGTTCCTTAAAAGGGAAGTCAATAAATCAATTAAATCAACACCTGACAGAGGAAGAGTCCTAAACACAGCTAATGAAACTGATGCATGACAATATAATTCAACTTTATTAAAACATTACATACATATAATGGCATTTTAATTACACTAGTAGTAAAAGCCTGTAAAATGCTACAGTGAAAATCTGTTAAAGAAAGGTGTAGGTCACCCAAAAATGAACATTTCTTTAATTTACTTCCCCTCATGCCGTCCCGATGTATTGTGTAGAGAACCAGAAGTGTTTGTTTGCATGATCTGTTTATGTGTTTAAACGAATTGCACATGTTCTGTTTATGTGTAACGGGGATTTGTCCGGGTCCTTCGGGGGCTGCGTGTTCTAAAGTAGTGTGGGGGCTGAGCTGTTCACGCCAAACGGGTGCTCATGTTAATAAAACTTCTAAAACAGTGTCCGAGAGCTTTTTATGATCATTACAATCCTTTCTTTCTTTCTTTCTTTCTTTCTTTCTTTCTTTCTTTCTTTCTTTCTTTCTTTCTTTCTTTCTTTCTTTCTTTCTTTCTTTCTTTCTTTCTTTCTTTCTTTCTTCAGATCAATACAAACTGAAAATAATCCATCTCTGTGTGTCCATATAATGCTGTGTAAGTGGCTGCCGCTCATTTGATGCTTGAAAAACCACACACAGCGATCGTGACGGTAATTTATATATGACTCCAGCGGAATCAATGTCTTCTGAAGCAAAATGATAGGCATGTGTAAGAAAAACACTAATATTTAAAAAAATATAAATCATTGCTTCCTGTGTTCCTGTGTCATACGAGCGATCGTGAGGGGGGCATTGTGAAGCTCACGCAAGAAATGGCGGTTCTCTGTGCTTCTGCATTATTCTCAAACTTACTGTAGCTGACAAAATGACACGGATGTCTTCTGAGAATACAGCAAATGCACATTAACATAAATAACACTGAACTGAGAAAACCAAACATGACAAAAACAAAACCATCCATTATAAACATGGATTGATCAATGGAAAACAGAACAGGTGAGTGTAGAAACAGAAACCATGGAAAATAATAAGCTAAAAGAATTCAGGCAAACCAGAACAGGGAACAGAATGAAAACAAAACCAAAACAGAATTTAACTAGAATTTAGACAGAAATTCCCCCCTCCCAGAAGGCGAGTCATCGAGCCGTAACACAGTGACAGCGGAAGAAACCAGGGTGGTGATAATGATGGGAGGAGCCAGGGAAGAGTTGAAGGCAGGAGGAGCCAGGTGGGGACCCAGAGCACAGACAGAATGAAGTCTCACAGTGAGGAGCCATGCTGGAGACTTGGCAGGCAGATCCAGGGGGATGACAGACTCAGACCGAGCTGATTGAGGTGGAGACCCAGACCCGGAAGTCCGTGGCACAGCCAGAGTAATGACTGACTAAGGCAAAGCCGTAGAGACGAGGGATCCCGGTGAAGGTGTAAGGACGATTGCACAAGGTGATGCCGAGGGAGGGAGGAGCCAAGGTGGAGCCAACTGGTCCAGACGGCATCGCTGGCTCATGCACCCGGTCCAGGGTGATAATTGTCACAGTATTATTGATCTGATTGTACTGACGCTGTTGGAACTGAACTGAGCTGGACAATGACATCACTGTATTCTGCAGAACTAATTTAATAATTGACAATCTTTACAATGGAACTGAATCAACACTGAACTGACTTCAGCTGAACAATGACACCAATTTATTTTAGAGCTGCTGTACAGCCGAAATTAACTCTGTTTGTATTGTTTAGTCATTTTCCTCTTATCACTGTAAAGATTACTGCCTGCTTATCGCTGCTTTGAAACAATCTGCATTGTATAAAGCGCTATATAAATAAAGGTGACTTGACATGACAGGCATCCACTCTGGCGCTGGCATTGCGGCAGGCTCTGGCTTTTCGTCTGCAGTGGGCTCTGGCATAGGTACCATGCAGTGGCTAGCTGGGCTCTGGATCCGGAGTGGGGCTGCTGATATCCTCCTCAGCGGGGGAGATGGTAAACCAATCCATTGTTCACCAGCACCCACTCCACAAATGCAGTGAAATCCCCCCCAGGACTGTTCACGGCCAGGTGTGCTTTGGACAGCTCACTGAGGCTGGTGTGGAAAAATATGCAGAGCGAGTGGTCCAGATAGTGGATGAGGTACACCCGATCTAAAAAGCCCATTGTGTGGTTCTCAAGTGAGCGATCTTCTTGGTCCAAACAGAGCAAGTGGACTGCAGGCAAATCCATAGTTGAATTTCATTGTGAAACTCAAACAAACACTGAGTCTCTGCATCTCTAATCTGAGTAAGCAGCTAAAAGCTATACCCTTAAACAAAGCTCCCGGACCGGACAGCATTTGTAGTAGAACCCTGAATCACTGTGCGGAGCAGCTCAGTGTGGTGTTTCACTCATTGGATCAAGGTATAGTTCCTCAATTATGGAAGATCTCTGTTGTAGGACCTATTCCTAAGTGCGTGAAGTTGCACTCTTTTAATGATCACCAACCTATTGCATTACCCTCACTACTTATGAAAGCGTTGGAAAGAGAGGTTAAGTTACAGCTTATGACAGTCACGTGAGAAGGTAAACCCATTACAGTTTGCATATCGATATCGTGCTAAAAGAGTCTTGGATGATACAAAAGTGTTTTCCTTTTGAGCACTCTACACCAACACTTGAAGAGAGGGGGCAACTTTGCACGATTGCGTCCCATTATTTTAGCAAAGAAACTTGTTAATGAATTTAATGTTAGTCATGGGCTGGTCTCACGGATTTTGGACTTTTTAACAGGCAGGCAGCAAAAGGTCAGGATAAATGGAGTTTTATCAGACACACTTTATACATCTATTGGATCTCCTCAAGGTTGTGTACTGTCAGCGATTCCCTTCATACTTTATACAAACGAGTGCTGAAGTTCTCAGGATAATTATCATGTTGTTAACAATGCAGATGACACAGTTATTCTATCCCTGCTATCAAGTTCGGAGTATGATGATAGTTTTGCACTTCTTGAGTTTATTACGTGGTGCAATGGAGCGGAGTTGCAACCATAGCTAGCTAACAATGATTTCAGGAAACACACCCCAAATATACATGCCAACTTGAATTTACCAACTTTTTTCAAGATAAATAATTATTTGATCTGATCCATTTATATGCAGCTGAAATGCTAAAATGTTTTAATAAGGTCTTGAAATCCAAACTTTCCCAGAACCTCGATCATATTATGCAGACAAAGCATTCATGAAAGATTTATTGTTAAGAAATCAAGCATGTTATAAACGAAAGGTCCCCTATCACTCCCTCATATAAATATACTAATCTTTTTGGTTGAAGAATTGGTTCTGGAGCAGACAGATGGCTCATTACCGCTGATGTGCTTTGTTGATAAACCTCTCCTTGCTGGTCACAGTAAACAGGTGGCACATAATGTTTCCTGGGTTTCAATAGTCTCCAGATTACTTCAAATGATTCTTACAAATGTAATCCATTTTCCCCATTAATATTTTTAGCCTACATCTGTGTCTACATTTGAAACAATCATTCTGATGCTACAAACAGATGCAGAAGTGAATTTGCTGCAATGTAGGCCACAGATATCCTTTAATAGGCCGCATGCCTACTTTGCTATACTCAGGTTGTATTTGGAAAATATTTGACATTTAACTGGTGTACATTAATCTGCTTTTTAACCACATTTCAGAACATTCTGTGTGCTAACATGTTTCTCTTCTTTTTTCATGTTTCTCATTTCTCAAAATATCTGCAGAAAGATTGCAATAAGCCCCTTAAAGAAACTCCTTCCCAGTTCACAGATATCTTGTTGAAATCGTTTCTTGTACTTCTTTTCTTTTTAAATCTTTGCAGTCATTGTATCCTTCTGTAAGCAACTCTTATAGAGGCTTCATAAAAAGCCTGCAAGCCTGTGGGTCAAGGGGCAAAGTGCTGATGGATTATGGGATTGCTCTATGCCCTGCTCTTGCTGACAGGCTTTATTGGTTACTTGAGGATGAGCGTGTAACCCTTTATATAATTATTGTATTAAAGTCAGTGTGCTCCTGCCTCGCTGGCACTTGCCCCTGGATCAATGTGAAGATAATTTCAGAAATGAATAGTTAGTATCGATCGCCCCCTCCCCATTCTTAGAGGTGGCTTATCAGCGACAGGGACATGTCGCTGTAGATTATTGCACCAATGTCATTTATGGGCTCTATGATAGTTTTTGTGTGATTTTGGAGTGGGCTGTTTCAAACAAAGGAAATTCAATTTGAAATGGATTTCTTGCTGTCTGCTTTTTCACCCTTTACTCTTATGTACACAAGTAGCAATAAATCACAATCGTTTGGATTTCTTTCTCTTTTATCTCATTTCTAGGGCTCTTTGGAGCCAAACAGGTGTTAGTCTGGTGTGGTGAGTGTTGTCAAAGGGCAGGCATCAGCACTTGAACTCCTGGCTGAAGGATTGCATGTGGTTTGGTATAGACACATTCGTGACTTTTGGCCTGCTGTTTGGAGGAGCTTAATTTTATTGTTGTTATTTTCCTCACTCTGCCATTATCTGAGGCTTTTGCTGTGCCACTTTGTGCTTGCATCTTTATTTGAGGTTATGGTATGCAGCATGAAATATAGAACTCCCAAAGATGTCCTCAGTAAAACAATTCTTGCTTGGATTTGCATATTTTTAGCACGAGATGATCAGAGTGTGTGAACCAAAACCCATAGGGCCGTGTAAGTTACAACATAACTTAATTGCGACGTAAGAGGCACTAAGTTAAAACTTACGCATTAATAAATATGTTTGCGTTGCACCATTAAACTTAGTTGAAATGTTACTGCGTATAAACTAAATATTTACAGAAGCCTCCGATCAGGAGGAACGTTTGGAATAAAATAGCAGACTGACTGAACTGCATCAGTAATCTCATGTTTTACCTGATAATCTTCAGACATATGTGATAATGCGGCTTTCGTCCGTTGTGCATGCCAAATAACATCAGTCATTATAAATAAATGTCATTTCTTATGCTTTTTTTGTATCAGTGTTTATTCATTGCCCTGGTTAATTTCAGATTACATAAAATAAAAATACTTTTTTCTTTATTTAATGATTAAGTATCGTATTTAAATTTTTTAGCATTAGTTACATGAGGCAAAAGAAGATACACTCGACCTTAACAGGTCACCCAACAGTGCTTCAGCAAGATTCAAGATTCAAGATTCAAGAGTTTTATTTGTCACATACACAGTTATATACAGAATATACAACCGGCAGTGAAATGTAAACAGGTCCGCTCCATGGACAGTGCAAATTCACAGTTAAAAACACAAGGAGGAAATTATAATAGAAATAGAATAAACAAGTACTATATATATATATATATATATATATATATATATGTAGAATTATAAATAATTAAGTCAAGTAGAAAAAAATAAAAATAAAGAAGTGGAATAAACTGTGCAGTGAGTAAACTGTAGATTTATAAATATGTGGTTAACAGAAATGTACAAAGAAGTATAATGTGCAAACAGGTTTATAACAGGTTGTTACACAGTAACAACGAGAACAGAAAGTGCAGTGCAATGTCAGTATGTATATCCTGAAGTGAAGTCACGTGAATGTTAAGTGACTGAGTTCAGGAGTCTGATGGCCTGGGGAAGAAGCTCCTCCTGAGTCTCTCAGTTTTGGCCATCAGGCTTCGGAAGCGCTACCAGATGGCAGCAGCGTGAAATGAGGGTTTGCAGGGTGATTAGAGTCCTTGATGATCTTAGTAGCTCTACCTTTGCAGCGTTTGGTGTAGACGTCCTGCAGAGACGGAGAGCTGACCCTGAGATACGCTCGGATAAGCGCACGACTCTTTGCAGGGCTTTGCGGTCATGACTGGTGCTGTTCCCATACCACGCTGTGATGCACTGAGTTAATACACTTTCTATCGCCCCTAAATAGAAAGTTTTCAGGATAGCTGGTGAAACCCTGAATTTCCTCAGCTGGCGCAGGTGGTACAGTCTTTGCCTGGCTTTTTTCACCTGTGTCTGAATGTGAGCAGTCCAGGTCAGGTCCTCGGAGATGTTTACACCCAGGTACTTGAAGCTGCTCACTCTCTCTACTGGTGACCCGCTGATCATGAGCTGTACCCGCTGGTGACCCGCTGTATGTCCGTTGCTGTCTCTTCCTGAAGTCCACAATCATTTCTTTGGTCTTGCCAACATTCAGAGAGAGACAGTTGTCCTGGCACCATGATGTTAGATGCTCCACCTCGTCCAAGTATGCCGTCTCATTGTTGTTGGAAATGAGGCCCAGGACAACAGTATCATCAGCAAATTTGATGATAGAGGTGGAGCTGTGTGTGGACAAACAGTCATGTGTGTAGAGCGAGTAGAGCAGGGGACTCAGGACACAGCCCTGTGGAGCTCCCACACTCAGGGTGATGGAGGTGGAGGTGAACTGGCCTACTCTCACCACCTGAGGCCTGCCAGTGAGGAAGTCCTCAATCCAGTGGCAGAGAGAAGGATTCAGGCCGAGATCCAGGAGTTTGGCGGTTAGCTTAATGGGGACTATGGTGTTAAAGGCTGAGCTATAGTCAATAAATAGCAGCCTTACGTAGTTCCCACTTTTGCTGTCGATGTGAGTGAGAGAGGAGTGGAGGACATGAGAGATGGCATCTTCAGTCGATCTATTGGGACGATAGGCAAACTGAAGAGGGTCCAAAGTGTCAGGAATGAAGGCGCAAATGGTGTTTTTAATGAGTCTCTCAAAGACCTTCATGACTATAGACGTGAGAGCCACTGGACGATAGTCATTTAGGCAAGAGGGTTTACTGTTCTTAGGGACAGGGATGATGGTGGATTTTTTGAAGGAGGTGGGGACCACAGATGTAGCGAGGGACTCATTAAAGATAGATGTAAACAACCCGGCGAGCTGATCAGCACAGGACCGCAGAACACGACCTGAAATACCATCCGGCCCAGCAGCTTTCCTGACGTCCACACGCTTGAGTGCCCTCCGAACTTCATCCTCCGAGACAGAGATCACGTGGTTGTTGCTGCTCTGAGTGATTCCCTCTGACGCGTCACTTGGCGGAGTCGCGCTGCCACGATTACAGTCAAAGCGAGCGTAGAAAGAGTTTAACTCATTCACAAGCAACAGATCAGCTCTGACCTCTGCAGAGGATTTAGATCCAAAAGAGCAGATGGACCTCAGACCCTGCCACATGCGCCGCGAGTCGTTGAGTTGGAAATGAGACTCCACTCGATCCCTATAACGGAGCTTTGCTGCTTTAACTGCGTGTCTGAGAGCATAGCAGGACGATCTGTATTCAGTCATGTTCCCCGATAGGAGACCGGCGTTGTAAGCAGCAGTGCGTGTGTTCACTGCAGCGCGGATTGAATTGTCCACCCACGGTTTCTGATTTGAGAAGGACGTTATTGTTATTGTTTGCATGGCTTGCTCTGTAAGCGTGTTGATGAAGCAAAGCGCCACATCCGTGAACTCGCTTACGTCAGCTGAACTCGCCCGGAACATGTCCCAGTCAACATCATCCAGAGCTGCCTGAAGCGCGGTCTCTGAGTGGGGCGACCAGCGTTTAACTTCCCGCCTCACCGGGGGTTCCTGAACGATCCTTTGTTTGTATTCAGGTGTGAGGAAAATGGCGGCATGATCCGATTTGCCAAATGCTGGAAGTGACCGCGCTTTATAGGCGCTCTTAAACGGAGAGTAGCAATGATCCAGTGTGTTTGCTCCTCGTGTAGGACAGGAGACGTGCTGGTGAAAGTTTGGCAAGACTTTCTTTAGGTTTGCTTTGTTAAAATCGCCTGCGACGATGAACGCAGCATCGGGGTGTTTGTTTATGAAGCCGCTGGTAACATCATAAAGGCCAGATAAAGCCAGCCCTGTGTCTGACTGCGGTGGAATGTAAATGATTGTTAAATGTTCCAGATGAGGCGAGCAGGACCGCGAGAGAATGGTGATGTTCCTGGGATCGCACCATTTCTTGTTGATCATGAAACACACTCCACCGCCTTTGGATTTACCGGCCTCGGCTGTTCTGTCCATCCGAAAAACAGAGAAGTTCTCCGATGGCGTCACAGCTGTGTCCGGGACCGCGGGCGTGAGCCATGAGCATTTTGTTCATGAATTTAAAGGCTGCTATATTATGCGGCTATGCATTACTTTACAAAAACCTTACGACCTACCAAATAATGGCAAAAACACGTCTTTCGCGCCCAGTATAGTCAGCTTCATTACCAAGTGACTCTAATGAACCGGTTCTTGGTGAGTCAAAGCAACCAGTGGAGTCCAATTCTTGAACAACTTTTTCATTTGTTAATGAATCAGAAAATTGCTGCTGTTCGCCTAACCCAGAGGTCCTCTGAGAAATCTAATCCCGCCTGGTTAGGATATGTCTGGGATTGCATATTGTTTGGCAAGTGGATCCTCTGATAAAAATAAAAGGAAATCAATTAGAAGATCCCAATCACGGACACTGATAGCAGAGTCAAGTAAGAATCTAATCCTAATTAACTTGATTGAAAAGTTTAAATGATAATTTTTATGTTAAAGTCTTTTTAAATAGTTTGGTTAGGTCAGAATAGATGGATAGATGCTCTGGGTGTTTGTAAAAGTGTTGCTAGATCAGGGTTCAGAGTTCGGATCCAGCACATGAAGATCTTCAGGAGCACTTGATAATGGTGTTGGACCTGAACTCTGCAGGTAGTTAGTATCCCTATACTCTACACACTCCGACGGGCAGAGCCCTTGAAGTGTGGACTTTGCAGGCACACGTGTGTCATAATGAAGCCGTCTGGAACGCACTTGGTGAAGGGAGCAACAAAAGATGTCATTTCCTCATAAGCTTCACGTGGAGTGTTACCAAGACAAAGCCAGGCAGCGACAACAGGAATATTATTGCTGTTAATATGATTTAAGTTTTTAAAATATGCTCTATGTGTGTTCGATTTGCTCTTAACTTTTTAAGATAAGCATTAAAAACATTTCTTACCTATGAAACTTGTTAAAACCTATTATGAAATGCATGCCGAAATTGTGTGTAATATATCACAACAAAACAAAACATGTTTATCTATCTGTTCAGAATCGTGGCGAATCGTGATCTCTGTTTGAAATGTATCCAGAATCGTGCAGCTCCAAACCCTATAGATCATTATTTTGTGGTAATGCAACTGTTTTGCATGTTCATGAACACAAATGTGTATGTCAGGTCATAAATCCAAGAACTATGCATGGGCAATAGCTTTGGTTCTGCCCCTGTTGAAAAAACCCCCCAGCATATGCTGGTTAGGTATGTTTTGAAGCAGGGCAGCTGGTTTGAGCTGGTTTAAACTGGTCCTAAGAAACTAACTCCAGCTGAGGACCAGCTTAAACCAGCTCAGGTTATAGAACACAACTGAATGCGTTTTCAAGCGCCTCCATACTTGGAAAAACCACGGAAAACTACTTTCAAACAGGAAATTATGAAGTATTTAAGTACATATTTACAGTGGGTCTAGTCGCACAGGATTTGTATTACCTGATGTAATTTTTCTGGACCTTTTTACAGAAGGTAAAAGTCTCTGTATAATCTTTCCGTAATGATTACTGAGATGGCACATTCGGACAGGACTAAAATCTCTGAGAAGCTCTGGTAATAATTATTTACCCCACCTCTCTATGTTAAACTAATCCCGTCCCAATATGGCTATAGGCAGATTAAATACACCTAATTGTTTAAAGTGTGTTCACGTCTTGTTTGATATTACAGTTACATTTTGTTAATATGTTAATGTGTGTGAGGAATTCATTAACCTCATCTAATCGAGTCACTTTTATTTCTGTAGCGCTTTATACAGTACAGATTGTGTCAAAGCAGCTTTAAACAGGAATATAATGATTTAATGATGCTCATCATTCAAAGTGAAAAAGTTCAATTCTGTTGTAAAGCAGCTCTAAAAAGACAATAGTGTCATTGTTCAGTTGAAATCAGTTCAGTGTTGAATCAGTTCAGTTCAACAACTGTGTAAAGTTTATCAATTAATTCAGCTATAAAACAGCTCTGCAGAAAACAGTGATGTCATCATCCAGCCCAACTACTAAAAACAAGACGTATTTATTTGCAACCCAGTTATGTATTTGATACATACTTTATTACATATTTTTCTTAGTAGTTTCTGTATTAGACCGATATAAAAATACACAGCAGAACACGATTGGTGCCAACTGCACATGTTGACTGTCTCCCTTGTCTGTCACTGTCATGAAGTCTCTGCTTATGAGCCGGTGTTTTATTAGAGATCATACAACATGTGCAGTGTTGTGGGGGCGTCCAGGAACAGGGTTGAGAATCACTGCTCTCAATGTTTGTTGATGGTGACAGCTCAAAATAAGTTGTTATACAGACAATTTGTCATCAAAGAACACACTTTCTCAAACCTCCTGTGCTTATTTGCTCCCCTCTCCCAGCTGACTCAAGAGGCAGTCCTGCTCACTGTTCATCTGAACAAACAAAAGAAGCACATAAAGATCACCTTTGCCATTTCACACAATTGATTTGTCTAGCACAACAAATGGGGTTTAGGGGAGACAGCCTCGAGCATTACTTGTCCTTTCATTTCCATTTACATACCAGGGGAATCATTTATTCCCAATTCCCCCATTACTCAGCCCAACACTTCTTCTCCTGAGACTGTATCAGTGTCAGCTGTTATTGGTGTTACAGACCACCGTGTATTGTTACGTTCTGTTCAGGGTCAAATCACAACAAAAATGATGCTTCAGACCAAAGTATTACAATACAATAAAACAGATTAATAATAATAATAATAAACATATGAAATATGAAATTCATAACTGACCATGCCAAAAAAAAGGATAAAACCTTTGTTGTAATTAACCTTAATCAAAAGAAAACCAAGACACACAGCTGCTTGCCTCACTCCCTATTACAATTAAAACCCAAAAGAAAGTGACAACTCCCTATTTTCCTAACATGTGTAATGGATGTTGTGTCATGCTTTTAATGTAATCTAGTGTTTCTTACTTTGACCATTAAGTGACACTGTACGATTTATAATGGTCCTTTCCGATTGTTGCTTGTCAGACTGTTCGGACATGATCCTCGCTGTGAGCCGTGTCACACTGTAGGGTCTCAGCTGTCATTAATGTCAGACTTCATGTGCAGTCAAGACACGTTAAAAACGGACACACACAAGAAGGCTCGTCCGGAGCTTCACGTCATCAATCCATGACAAGTTAGGTGAAATTGGTGGCTAGCAAACAAAAACTATTTCTAGCTTTAATTTTGATCATGGCTTGTCTTGAAAAGAAAAGCAGAAAAAAAAGATGCCATTAAAATTGCAACGCAAAAATGGAATCCACTGATTATTACACAAAGTGCATGAAAAGCAGCCACAGTATACCAATGCAAATGGTACAAGCTCAAAGGAAAAGCAGTAGGCATAAACCCAACACAGAGCACAGAAATACAAAATGGCGCCGCTGTGTTTGGTCGCCGTTCAGGTCGCTCCGCGAAGACTGTGCTTTTATTTACTATTTTACTTTCTTTTACTCTCAGTTTTTACAAACTTATCATCTGCATTGATCTACTACGACAGCAAAACTCTTTTGGACATTGGTTACCTCTACACTGGACTGTTTCAGGACACTTTCGCCGGATCCTCTGTGGCCATCTGAGATCCTTCGAACGCCGAGTTGAACAATGGACAGAGCCGACAGCGAAGAATCAAGAAACACCGTGGGAAACGTGCTGGTATCCGTAACAGACTGAGGAAAAGGGCATTCAGACCTCCTCTCCCGAGCATTCTTCTAGCAAATGTTCAATCCTTGGATAATAAGATGGACGATCTTAGAGCCAGGATAAGTTTTCAACGGGACATGAGAGACTGTAATATCTATTGTTTGTCTGAAACATGGCTGTGTCCCGGACACCGCTGTGACGCCGTCGGAGAACTTCTCTGTTTTTCGGATGGACAGAACAGCCGAGGCCGGTAAATCCAAAGGCGGTGGAGTGTGTTTCATGATCAACAAGAAATGGTGCGATCCCAGGAACATCACCATTCTCTCGCGGTCCTGCTCGCCTCATCTGGAACATTTAACAATCATCTGCCGCCCATTCTATCTGCCTAGGGAGTTTTCTGCGGTTGTCGCGACGCCGCTTTTACATCCCACCGCAGGCAGACACAGCGCTGGCTTTATCTGGCCTTCATGATGTTGCCAGCGGCGTCATAAACCAACATCCCGACAGCGGCATTCATTGTCGCGGGCGATTTAACAAAGCAAACCTAAAGAAAGTCCTGCCAAACTTTCACCAGCACGTCTCCTGCCCCACCACGAGGAGCAAACACACTGGATCACTGCTACTCTCCGTTTAAGAACGCCTATAAAGCGCGGTCACTTCCAGCGTTTGGCAAATCGGATCATGCCGCCATTTTCCTCACACCTGAATACAGACAAAAGCTCCTCCAGTAACCCCCAGTGAGGCGGGAAGTTAAGCGTTGGTCACCCCACTCAGAGACCGCGCTACAGGCAGCTCTGGGCGATGTGGATTGGGACATGTTCGAGCGAGTTCAGCTGGACGTGGCGAGTTCACAGACGTGGCGCTTTGCTTCATCAACACGCTTACAGAGCAAGCCACGCAAACAATAACAATAACGTCCTTCTCAAATCAGAAACCGTGGGTGGACAATTCAATCCGCTGCGGCAGTGAACGCCACGCACTGCTGCTTACAACGCCGGTCTCCATTCAGGGAATATGAATGAATACAGATCGTCCTGCTATGCTCTCAGACGAGCAGTTAAAGCCGCAAAACTCCGTTATAAAGACCGAGTGGAGTCTCATTTCCAACTCAACGACTCGCGGCGCATGTGGCAGGGTCTGAGGTCCATCTGCTCCTTTGGATCTAAATCCTCTGCAGAGGTGAACGCTGATCCGTTGCTCGTGAACGAGTTAAACTCTTTCTATGCTCGCTTTGACTGTAACCGCGGCAACGCGACTCCGCCAAGTGGCGCGTTAGAGGAAATTACTCAGAGCAGCAACAATCACGTGATCTCTGTCTCGGAGGATGAAGTTCGGAGAGCACTCAAGCGTGTGGACGTCAGGAAAGCTGCTGGGCCGGATGGTATTTCAGGTCGTGTTCTGCGGTCCTGTGCTGATCAGCTCACCGGGTTGTTTACATCTATCTTTAATGAGTCCTCGCTACATCTGTGGTCCCCACCTCCTTCAAAAATCCACCATCATCCCTGTCCCTAAGAACAGTAAACCCTCTTGCCTAAATGACTATCGTCCAGTGGCTCTCACGTCTATAGTCATGAAGGTCTTTGAGAGACTCATTAAAAACACCATTTGCGCCTTCATTCCTGACACTTTGGACCCTCTTCAGTTTGCCTATCGTCCCAATAGATCGACTGAAGATGCCATCTCTCATGTCCTCCACTCCTCCCTCACTCACATCGACAGCAAAAAGTGGGAACTCACGTAAGACTGCTATTTATTGACTATAGCTCAGCCTTTAACACCATAGTTCCCACCAAGCTAACCTCCAAACTCCTGGATCTCGGCCTGAATCCTTCTCTCTGCCACTGGATTGAGGACTTCCTCACTGGCAGGCCTCAGGTGGTGAGAATAGGCCAGTCCACCTCCACCTCCATCACCCTGAGTGTGGGAGCTCCACAGGGCTGTGTCCTGAGCCCCCTGCTCTACTCTCTCTCTACACGCATGACTGTTTGTCCACACACAGCTCCACCTCTATCATCAAATTTGCTGATGATACTGTTGTCCTGGGCCTCATTTCCAACAACAATGAGACGGCATACTTGGACGAGGTGGAGCATCTAACATCATGGTGCCAGGACAACTGTCTCTCTCTGAATGTTGGCAAGACCAAAGAAATGATTGTGGACTTCAGGAAGAGACAGCAACGGACATACTCCCCCTCATGATCAGCGGGTCACCAGTAGAGAGAGTGAGCAGCTTCAAGTACCTGGGAGTAAACATCTCCGAGGACCTGACCTGGACTGCTCACATTCAGACACAGGTGAAAAAGCCAGGCAAAGACTGTACCACCTGCGCCAGCTGAGGAAATTCAGGTTTCACCAGCTATCCTGAAAACTTTCTATTTAGGGCGATAGAAAGTGTTTTAACTCAGTGCATCACAGCGTGGTATGGGAACAGCACCAGTCATGACCGCAAAGCCCTGCAAAGAGTAGTGCGCTTATCCGAGCGTATCTCAGGGTCAGCTCTCCCGTCTCTGCAGGACGTCTACACCAAACGCTGCAAAGGTAGAGCTACCAAGATCATCAAGGACTCTAATCACCCTGCAAACCCTCATTTCACGCTGCTACCATCTGGTAGCGCTTCCAAGCCTGATGGCCAAAACTGAGAGACTCAGGAGGAGCTTCTTCCCCCAGGCCATCAGACTCCTGAACTCAGTCACTTAACATCACGTGACTTCACTTCAGGATAAACATCGATACACTGACATTGCACTGCACTTTCTGTTCTCGTTGTTACTGTGTAACAACCTGTCATAAACCTGTTTGCACATTATACTCTTTATACATTTGTTAACCACATATTTATAAGTCTACAGTTTACTCACTGCAAAGTCTACTTCAATTATTTTATTCCACTTTATCCTTATTTGTTACCTTTTTTTTCTCTTGACTTGATTATTTATAATTCTACAGATATAGACATATATATATATATATATATATATAGAGAGAGTACTTTTTTTTATATCCTATTTCTATTATAATTTCTTCCTTGTGTTTTTAACTGTGAATTTGCACTGTCCATGGAGCGGACCTGTTTACATTTCACTGCCGGTTGTATATTCTGTATATAACTGTGTATGTGACAAATAAAACTCTTGAAATATCTTGAAATATCTTGAAATCTTGAGCAGGGTCTGAGGATCAACTCAAAACTGCACTTGCAACAGTAGGGATATAAAGATTTTTTTTAACAAAAAAAGAGCATGTTGATTTGCTCTAATAAAATAAAAAAAGCGTCACATTAATAATGTTCCATTTTATTTTGCTTTAAAAAATGTGCTTACATAAATTCAGTGATTTAAATTTTGTCTGATATAGTGTGCTGCAGGGATGCTGCCCTGGAGGCTGACGAGGGCGTGACTAAGTGGACCAGGAAGCCTCCAGGGCGGCGCCGGCAGTTCAGGGGACCAGGGAGCCTCGGCCTCCGTGGTCTTTCCCCGGTAACTCAGCTCGCTCACTATGGCCGAGGTTGAATAGCACCACCCCAAAATATTCTTGGGAGAAGCTATAGGGATATGAACTGGAGTGGGCTTTTGGGCTGGAGCAGATTCTGGAGCGGGCACCTTGGCTGGAGCCGATTCATGGACTGGAGTCATCTCTGGATGCTGGTCAGGGGCGGAAGCCATCACCGGACGCTGGTCAGGGGCTGGAGTCATCTCTGGATGCTGGTCAGGGGCGGAAGCCATCACCGACGCTGGTCAGGGGCTGGAGTCATCTCTGGATGCTGGTCAGGGGCGGAAGCCATCACCGGACGCTGGTCAGGGGCTGGAGTCATCTCTGGATGCTGGTCAGGGGCGGAAGCCATCACCGGACGCTGATCAGGGGCTGGAGTCATCTCTGGATGCTGGTCAGGGGCAGAAGCCATCACCGGACGCTGGTCAGGGCTGGAGTCATCTCTGGATGCTGGTCAGGGGCGGAAGCCATCACCGGACGCTGATCAGGGGCTGGAGTCATCTCTGGATGCTGGTCAGGGGCTGGAGTCATCACCGGATGCTGGTCAGGGGCTGGAGTCATCTCTGGATGCTGGTCAGGGGCGGAAGCCATCACCGGACGCTGGTCAGGGGCTGGAGTCATCACTGGATGCTGGTCAGGGGCTGAAGCCATCACCGGATGCTGGTCAGGGGCTGGAGTCATCACTGGATGCTGGTCAGGGGAGCCCCAAAAGTCCCCTCTCAACTCTAGACAGCAGACAAAGTCCTCTCTGGACTCTGGACGGGAGACGGGTTCCTCTCTGGACTCTGGACAGGGAGGGATGTACTCTCTGGACTAAGGGACAAGGACTGGAGTCAATGTGTGTGCTGCCCACATACACAACCTAGCCATGGCCACAATGGTCAGCGCTGCACACTTTGGAGACTCAGGCGTGGCAGCCATGATGGGACAAGACACTGGACATTCTCTCATAGCTATGGTGGTGAAGCTGTAGCCTCTCTCGATTTGTTTGAGTTCTGTTTGTTCTGTCACGTGCTGGTTGCGGCAGAGAAGATATGGGATCTAAGTGCAGCAGTCTTTTATTAAATTTACAAAAACAAATTAAGAACTTCATAGAACAGGATCAGTGACAGGTTCATTTGACAAAAAAGCTAATAGGATTTCTCCACTGCTGATTGGATTATCACAGAAAATAAGATCTGTGACCAACTAAAATGTATGTTTCTTTTACATTTTCAAATCAAATCAGTGTCTCGCCTCAAGCAGTGCCTGTGTTATAGTTTCATTTAGATTTAGGCTTTTTAACAATTATGAAAACATAATGCCACTTTCCGTGTGCACTGTCACCCATGCGTAACCAGTTGAATCATGAAACGTCATGAGTCAAAGTGTATTGAGCTGCAAAAGAGACACTGTTCAACAGGCGACTTTCTTTCCGAGATGGAGAGAAGCACGGACAAGTACATGCTACTTTGTCTTCGGGTGTGTGTTATGTCTTTTCAGTTATGTCTTTGGTGAACATAAACAGCTGGGAAAGTTCAAATGCTTGTCAGTGAATTAGGTCTATGCTCTCTCTGTCATTTAAAGGGGTGGTTGATTATAAATTCACTTTTTTAACTTTAGTTAGTGTGTAATGTTGCTGTTTGAGCATAAACAACATCTATAAAGTTACAACGTTCAAAGTTCAAAGCAAAGGGAGATTTTTTCTTTTAAAAGTTTTTAAAGGCTTTTTAAGGACTACAACAAATGGCTTGTAGGGACTACAACAAGCTTATTCACGGGTTAGTGACATCACAAAAAAATTCCCTAACACAAAATTTACATAGACCACGACCTCGTTAACACGCAACAAAGGCCATGTTAAGAAGAGGAGTTCTAGTAGAACACCTTTAGGTGTCTGCTCAAGCTGTCGCATCCGTCGTTTCACATTTATTGCAATACAGTACGAAACACAAATGCAAAAAAGTTGTCATCTTGCTTTTATGACATGCTAAGTTATAACTGTAATTAAACTAAACTATGTACCTGTTCTATCTTCATGCAGCAGATATTCACTGGCTCTGTGCATCTCACAACAGTTTCCACAGGAGTGATTTATAGATTATCATGACAGAATATTCTAATCAATAACTTGAAGATAGTTAACTCCACATCAGCTACATAAATTCACCAACTAACCATTCAGAAATGTCCTGTTGTGTTATACATGTTGTCACTTCTTCTTGAGTCTCTCCATGTGCACAATGTCTCCTGCCATTTAAAGGTTGTTTAGTAAAGCGATGCTATTTGGGTGCTTTTGATTGGTTCTCTTGTTTGAATTTGCAGCGCACCACGTCTGCCTATTACATCAATCCACATTGCTGCTGAAAGCTTTAGGCTACAGCCAGTCTGAGATAAAATACTTTGGTCATCCACATGATGTAATTTTCATCATCAGGAGGGTTCGCGGACGTCCACACACCCGAATGTTGCGCGTACAACAGCACATGTGCAAGAAAGACAAAGGAGTCCACTAGGTGGCAATATGCACAGTACTGTGCACAGTATGCAGTCGTCGAGGAAGAGTGCGGAAAGAGCGATTCAAAAACAACACGCTTGAAACAGGAGGAAAACACTACAATAGACGGCAAAACTGAGCGTTTCTGCAAAGTTTTTTCTTCTTCGATCCTGCAGAGTGAATGTCCTGTTGATGACACAACTCAAGTGCTGCCCTCCAATGTCTGGTAGAGTATAAAAAAATTGTACAGCACATGTGTCAAACATGTGCCATCCAAGGTTGAGTATACTTTGAAAGCTGTGTGGACACGACTGCACGCGAGACGTGTCCAGACGCGGGAATTGAAGTATACCTGAGGCTTTACAGTCACTTCTAGGAGTGTGAAAAAGGCTTTCCAGACCCAAGAGAAGAATTGAGGACCTTGATTAGTAACTATGTCTTCTGGTAGTCCAAATTTGCGGAAGACAGATTGACCATCATCTCAGCTGTTTCCATGGCTGTAGGAAGACACTTGAGGGGCACGAGGTGGAAGGCTTTAGAAAACCTACCAATGACGACCAGAACACAAGTATATCCGTCTAATGGTGGTAAGTCCATGATAAAATCCACTCTTAGATGTGACTAGGGCTGATGAAGAATGGAAGTGGGAGGAGCCAGATGGAAGATGGTGTGGACTTTTGGACATTCCTTGCCTTCTTGTATGAACCTTTCCACCTTTACATCCTGAAGTGACAACCAGAAGCGATCTCGTAGCAGCGAGAGGGTTTGATTGGTCCCGGGGAAGCCAGTACCCAAGGAGGAATTAACTGATTTCATCAGAGGGAAGCGTTGAGTTCTTGGAAAGTAGGTGTGACCCGGTGGACACCCCGGCGGAGTGAGCTCGGAGGCATTGGCTTCAGAGATCCTTTCTATAAGACTGGAGAGGATTACAGGCTTAAGATTCTCAGGAGTTTCATCAGGAGTGTGGAGAAAAGAGAGGGCATCTGCTTTCACATTCTTGAACCCTAGATAATAGGAAATGGAAAAATCAAAACGGGCCCATCTGGCCTGTTGGGGGACTCCAGATTACGATGGTCAGTGAGCACAGTGAAGGGTTGTCGGGCCCCCTCCAGCCAATGCCACCATTCCTCCAGAGCTAATTTGACGGTGAGGAACTCATGACTTCCAAGGTCGTAATTCTGCTCCGTCGGGTGAGATTTCTGGTGAAGAAGGCATATGGATGGAGTTGTGAAGACTGCCCCTACTGCTGTGATAGCACCTCTCCAACGCCTGGTATTGATGTGTCCACCTCCACTACAAAAGGTTTGTTGGGATCTGGATGAACTAGAAGTGGTGCACAGGTGAAGGCTTCCTTCAGGGCCTGTAGGGCTTTAGTGGCGTTGTGTGTCCAGTGTGTCCAAAAGCCAAAAGTCACACCGGTCTTGAGTCCTCTCATGAGGGAGCTTGGAGGCATATAAGGACGAGCGACACCAGTGAAGGACGAGACAGGACCAGGCCTGGACTTTATGTTGCGTTTTATTATGTGTGTGCGTGGCAGTCATCCGTGAGGGGCTGCCCGTGATTTACTTTCATTTTGTTCAAATGTTCACCGGTTCCCGCCTCCTTCTTCCCATACAAACTATGTTACACCTACCTTTCAGGAAATTGGTGAGTGGAGCCGTGATGGAACTGTAATTCTTGATAAACCAACAATAGAAATTGGAAAACCCTAGGATACATTGAAAATCTTTAATAGTGGAGTGAGTTGGCCAGGAATGTACTGCTTCCACCTTCCCCTCGTCCATCTTGATACCATCTTTACTGATTTACTGATATGGATTAGTCTTCTGTAACGGAATACCAGAGTCAGAGATAGGATTATCGGCAAACCCTAACAGGTATTTTTTGAACAGATGGAATGCACAGATACGTGTGAGTAATAGTGAAGTCACAGTTATTGATGACTGATGAATAGTGAATAACAAAGTGCTTTCCTTTTACCAGGTAGCTTGGGATGAGATGATGACCAGTGAGTGGAAGAGACTGGAGAACACACACTTCTTGGATGGTAGGAACAGGTGAGTAATAGAGCAGGAAACAGGTGAGGAAACACAAGTAGGTAATTGGAGAGTCTTACGAGGAGAACACTGGAGGAATACGAAGAGATCAGGTAAGGAGTTGGTAATCCACACTGGAGACCAGACGAGGAGTGCCTGAGAAGTGCGTACTCTTATACTGTGGTTGATGAGTGAGCTGATGAGGGACAGATGCAAGTGCAGTTTATTTTAGTGATAGGACAGTTGAGACCAGGGCACACACTGTATCACACACTTTACCGATGCTTGTATCAACATGACAATACTTGAGGAGGAAAGAGAGGTCGATCTATAGTTTGGGACCATTTCGACATGGAATCCCCTTCTAAGGTAGGCTAATGCAATAATTCGTCTTCTTACTATTATTATTATTGTAGCGTGATCATGATGTGTTGTATATGTATGAGCAAATAAATTGTTTTAGTAGATCTGTTAATCTGCTAATAATTGTTTTAATGTTTATATTTTTCTAGGTTTGATGCTTGTTTAGTATTAAAAAAAACTGGTGTACAACAACAACGCATCCTCAAGCATGCAGATAGCCCTACACCTCCACCCAATGCTGCAGCTGCTGCAACAGGGCCTACTTACAGTGAGTAGCCTAACCTAACTTTTATTTCAATTATATATATATAATGGAAAGTATTATAAAATAAATAAATAAAAAACTTTATGCTAAAATTATTATTAATGTCTTAATAGGGTCCAGACAACAAGAGCTGGATGAGGCCCTTGTCAAGATGGTTGTGAAGGACAGTTTCTGTGGTTGAGAATGAAGGCTTCAGAGCTTTGGTTAGCCTGCTGGACGCTGCCTACATCCCCCCCAGAGGGAAAGCTCTGATAGCTATGCTAGCCAAGAAGCACATAGAGCTGAAGAAGAATGCCCAGACTGAGGTGTGGATGGTTGCAGCAGTAAGCCTGACATTCGACATGTGGACATCAATTAACACTGATGCTTACAAGGCGGTAACATGCCAGTATGTGACCTCAGAGTGGAAGCTCTCTCCATCCTTCTGGGGTGTGGCCAAATTCCCCAAGTCCCACACAGCAGCTCACATTGATGAGTTATCTCAGGTATCTCTGGAAAAGTGAGCTGCATGGTCACTGATGGTGCAGCAAACATGGTGGCTTGTGTTGAAACTTTAAAAATCCTCCATGCACACTGCTTCGCCCATGGTTTCAACTTGGTATTGAAGAAGGCCATTGATTCAACCCCTGAGTTAGAAGACCTCCATACCTGAGGGTGCAAGATCGTGAGTCACTTAAACTCCAGCACCAAAGCTAAGGATGGGCTGTCACAGTTCCAGCACCAGATGGGTAGGCTTCAACAGCTGAGGAGTATGATTCTGTGAATCAGTGCCTTGGGATTCTTGGGCCTTTCCATCAAGCCACAGTGGAAAGTCAGAGGAGAAAAGGGTGTCAGGATTCAAGATTTAAGTCAAAGGTGGAACCTGCCAAAAGTCATTTACTGATATTTTGTGAATAACATGTAATCATGAAATCAATAAAAAAAAAATAAAAAAAGTTATAAATGTAATATAATCTAATTACAAGTGCCTATTTTTGAAATCAGATTGCCTAACCCAGTAGTTTTAATCATGTGATGTTTGTATCCTAATTTAAGTAGGGCATTCATTAAGTTTTGTGTGTGTGTGTGTGTGTGTGTGTGTGTGTGTGTGTGTGTGTGTGTGTGTGTGTGTGTGTGTGTGTGTGTGTGTGTCAGTGTCTGTCTACTTTATATATGAAAGAAAAAGCTATATGAACCGCAGTACACACATCTGTGCATGAGATGCAAAACAACAGCTGCTATGAATGACTGAGTCTTGAAAATGTATAGCTTTGCTACGGTGGTGGGACTGCAGTGCTAATCTGTCACTTGTGCACAGAGGCAAAAGGTCAATAAGATGACCGCCCTGCCATAAATCACCCAACAATGAGAATC
This sequence comes from Paracanthobrama guichenoti, assembly GCA_018749465.1. Classification (NCBI taxonomy): domain Eukaryota; kingdom Metazoa; phylum Chordata; class Actinopteri; order Cypriniformes; family Gobionidae; genus Paracanthobrama; species Paracanthobrama guichenoti. Next base: position 745,599 of record CM031958.1, read on the forward strand.
CTGCTCACTTCAAATAATACCAAACAAGCTTTGATTCGTTACAGTTGTATCTGAATAAATGCCACAATCTTGGAAGCTCATTGCAAAATGCATTTTCATAACATTCATTTTTGGTGTTAAATATTTCAAAAGGAGAATAATTTTAAAGTGTGTTAACAATGCTCTGAAGACATTTCTATGCATACTTAAAAAAATGTTGAATGAATTCATGTCAAATATATTATGAAATGATTTTAAAGTGTTTATTACCTTTTGATACTGATATTTCTGCTGACATTGTCTCTCTATCAGTGCCTTCTGTCAATGCTATGCAGAGCTGCACCTAAAAACTGCAGCGCATGAAAAGGACTTCACTCTTTAATGCTGCACTTCTATAAAGATCAAGTGCTGTTTCCACTTGTACTGAGCTTCTCTTCCTGGCACGAGGTCATGGAATAAATGAGCCAGAACTCTTCTGAAACAGATGATGCTGACACTGGACCACTTATTCTCCTCATCCTTCCTATGTCTTTTAGGCAAGAGAAACAAACTATGTCTTTCAATGGATGATTTCAGTATTTCTTTTGAAAATTGAAAATTTGCAGTTTTCTCATTTCAGCTTTGCCTTTAATTACTTGCTTGTCTTCTTATTGGAAAGAAAAATATGGCTTGGAAGGGTTTATGGGGCAAAAAAGGGCTGACCTGTTTTATCTGTGTAATGATGACAAAATGGAAAGTTAACTGATGATTAGCAGAAATGGTAGCAGTTAATTAGTTGGTTCTTCGTTTATCGTTCCATTTGCACATTTTGGGGAGCGATTGTTATTAATTAGGGCTATCAAGCTGAAAGGGCCGAGGTGGAACCTTACAGCCAAGTAAATCATGGTGCAATGAAAAGTCCATTATCCTGTCCTGTACCGCTGGCCCGTGAGCCGTGATCTATTAGCTTTATCTAAAAGCAGAATCGGGCCGAAAAAAATGTACAGGATGTAAATGACAGGCTTTGATGAGGTATTTTCCTGCTTCACTTCTTGTATAATAAAAACCTTGAGCAATAACATGTATCCATTTGATGTTGATGCGTTAGCCGGAGATGGGAACAAGTTGTGAAGTTTTATTTTAAAATGTATGTTCATAAAATAAGCACATTTCACTATGAGTGTAAAGACAGCATTAGTGTTAAAAATGAGTGTTTACCAGCGACCAGCATAAAAACGTATGGAGCAGTTAAAGCGCTTGTGGACGCCAAACCCAGAAAATCAATTAAATAAATGAGAAAAATTACTCCAGTGGAGCAAATATGAGCATTAAAATAATCAAATAACTTTAAAGGAAATCAATCATATAATTTAAAGAGTAAACAGCCAGCATCTTTTCACTCTCCCTTGTGGTTTACAGGAACAGAGGTCTTTTATTTGGCCATTGATATTTCACTAGACTTGGAGATTTTGCGGTTAAAAAAAAAAGAAAAACGAATGGACTCCAGTTCTGAGCTCTTTATTAATTTCAGCAGAGAGCTTCAAGAGATATATTCTGTGCTTCTACTATGAAGTTTTAAGTTAAAATTTGAGTTTTTCAACATACTAAATGAGAACCATAACTGAAATCACTATGATTGATAAACAGATAAGATATGATTCTGAGTTAGGACGTTTCTGTAATCCGGCTACTGTTATACGTCATAAGTGAAACCACTGCGCCATCATATTGTGAGATAACGACCCAAGTGTTGATTAATTTAATTGAACAATACTTACAAATAACACTCAATTCCAATGCAAACTGTCATGCTAGTTAAAAGCTACAGAACTGACATTATGACAGCGATACTTTATCTATGCCCATCACAAAATGACATTGTGAGTCGGCTCGCTCACTGATGTACCTGGTCATTTTGAAATTAATTTAATTCTTAAAATGCAGTTTATCACTGAGCAAAAAAGCAGAATCAGGTTGTGTTGAAACACCAGAACAAGAGAAAATCTATCCAAGTGTCAAGAAGAACACAGTCGAACAGTTGAAATGTCATGAAAGGGCATTACCACAGAGGGCAGAAGAGGGGCGCAGGTGTGACCCCGGAAGACTACTTCACCGCTGGTCCCCTCAGGTTTTCCTATGAGGAATTATTTCAATTTATGAGTAAAATAAAGCCTGTGGTAAACATAACTTGATGATAATTTGAAGTTTTGTTCTACGATGTACACTGCACACACACACTCACACCCCAAGCTGTCAAAATTTGTGTTGAATGTGTGAAATATACATTGTAGAGATACAAAGTTACAAATATACAAAGTTAATATACATTAACTTTGATTCCATGTGACAGTATTAAGTCTATGAATGTTTTTCATTATCTGTTCTTCTTGCGTATGTCCTTATGCTGCGTTCACACCGAACGCGAATGGAGCGTCAATTTTGCGTACCAAGAGACCAGACACAATAAAGTTATCATGCTTTTCTTCTGGCACAATCACTTTATTAGCAAAATCTCTCACCACTTACTGCTGCGTTCAGGTCGCACTCAATCATGACTCCATGTGTGGTTTAAAGTTGCTGTCATGTTTGCTTTGATTGCTTGCTCTGAACTAGAGTTCGATTGCTCCCCGGTCGTCTCTGTTCACATTATATTATTTGGGTCCGAATCACGGTACGTTTGCAATCAAGCTGCAGACGTGTGCCCATGTTGCTAGGTAACGGCTGTGAAGAAAATGCTAAAAAGGATAGAGTTGCTCACATCACTTGTTTTTCTTTTTTTTAAACCTTTGGTTTTGTTTCGAAAGCATCAGCACATAACAGTACTTGTGTCTATCTGCCACAAATGTGCTGCAAATGTCCGTTTGTGCTGAAGGCGAGCAGAAATTAGATATACACCGTCACTGCTTGCAGTGCGTCAGTCACGCTTGTCAGGAACACAAGAGATGACACACACAAGCACACAGTTTTACCGAATCATGTCATCAAAGACGATTCACTTCTGTGATTTAGTACAATAGCATTCATATCGGCAGTGCAACCGAGTTCAGAAGACAGCGATCACCTCATCCAAACAATCCAAACTCTGACGTCAGTTCAACCAGGGACGCACCAAAGCTGCTAGTGTGAAAGCACCCGAAAAAAAATTGCCCTCATGTTTTGCTGCAATTGAGAGAAAAATTTTCTGTCATTTTTTCAGGAATGTTATAATAATGTGTATTCAAAAAGCTCAGTTTTCACAGGACAAAAACGCTGCCTCAGTGTGTCTCAAAGCTTAAAGAAAAAGGGTCTAACCTAAGGCCAAATCTTAGAGAAAAAGGGTCTAACCTAAGGCCAAAGCTTAAAGAAAAAGGGTCTAACCTAAGGCCAAATCTTAGAGAAAAAGGGTCTCCTAACCTAGAGGCCAAAGCTTAGAGAAAAAGGGTCTAACCTAAGGCCAAAGCTTAGAGAAAAAGGGTCTAACCTAAGGCCAAAGCTTAGAGAAAAAGGGTCTAACCTAAGGCCAAAGCTTAGAGAAAAAGGGTCTAACCTAAGGCCAAAGCTTAAAGAAAAAGGGTCTAACCTAAGGCCAAATCTTAGAGAAAAAGGGTCTAACCTAAGGCCAAAGCTTAGAGAAAAAAAAAAGGGTCTAACCTAAGGCCAAAGCTTAGAGAAAAAGGGTCTAACCTAAGGCCAAAGCTTAGAGAAAAAGTTGTGTTTTTAAATGTATCCATATTATAGACGTAGCCTTGGATGTCTCTCTTATCTGACACACTCTTATCTTGTTAATTTTCACAAAAGTGTCATGGCCCCCAGAATATTTTGTTGTTTGAATATCTGAACATGCAATAAGAAAGAACCTCTGCTTTTAAACAGCTTTATTCTAGCTTCATGCATTGTTTTTTATCAACACTTAAATGTGGGAAAGTTTAATATAAAAAAAAAAGCTCAACATTTTGAGCAAAAAGCTGAGAAAATCACATTTTTGTCAAAAACTACTTCCAGACGGGATTCAGAGCGATGATCAAGCATAGATGGAGTCGATCGAGTCCATCAACACCCCAAAGCTTCACAGTCCTAGAGATCATCCTGGGGCGACATCTCATTCAATAACATTAGGCAGTTTTGATTTATATGATGTTTATTGTTAATGATCACATAATTTTTCATATGCATCTGCTTACATATGATATTGCTTGTTTCTGCTTCTTTTTCTCCTGTGTTTTGACTAGGAGATGTGTAATAGCATCACTATTAGAGAAAGCCATAAAATCTCACCGAAGGCAGGGAAAGCGTTAAAGGCACAGCTATATATGACATTTATTATAACACATTTTACATTTAATGTATGCATTTGGCAGACGCTTTTATCCAAAGCGACTTACATTGCATTCAAGGTACACATTTTTACAGTTCTTGCTTTCCTGGGAATCGAACCCATGACCTTGGCGTTGCTAGCGCCACGCTCTTATTGTTTTTGAGCTACAGGAAAGCTAGGTTTATGAGATTATCAGTTTACTTTAATAAAATGTAATTCCTTGTAATAGTAATAATAAGTAATTCCCAGTCCTTGTAATAATAATATCTTGTAATTGTTAATACAGGATAAATAAAACTCAGTTTGGGACAAATTTTCAATTATGTTCTAATGTGGAATGGTGATAATAAACTAATTTTATATCCAGTAATAAAAAGAAAGAAGTCTAATTTAATAGAGGCATCAGTATTAGTACTGGTATCAGTGATACTGCACTTAATTCATAGTACTTAATAAAAAGATACCAACATTTCTAAATATCAGTTATTTAAATACTGTCTTTATATTGTTTCTACATTTGAGATTTTATGTGAAAATATATTTATGATTGTATATTTTAATGTTAGTTGGGATTAATTGTAATAAATTACAGAAATGTGTATGATTTATTTAGATTTCACCATCGACAGCCCTAATGACAAGCCATCAAAACAAAAATGCTGCTTCATATTTTGATTGCTGTCCCACTGTGATAATGGCGAAATATGAAAAATATGTATTTCAATATGCTTCAGCATGAAGTTATACTTTTTCAGAGTTACATTTATGGAAATAATACAAATATTTGTCGTAAAAAATAGACAGCTTGACAGCTGAATAGTGACAGCACTTACTGGGACTTTTGTTTCTGTCCCAATCTAGCCTGGGACCTAAATTAAGATTGACACCCCCAGTTTAACCCATTTTGAAGAAGAAATTAGTGCAAAATCCACAGGGTTAGGGTTTGGCAATTTATTCTGGGAAACTAACCTGGGCAGGGGCAGGCTAACTGTCAGTCAAATCCACATCAGGGTCTGCCCATGGCCAAGATAAGATCACCAGAACAGCAGGCTTGAATTTAGTGACGCATTAAAAGATACAATATTTGATACATTGTACATTTCACATGTCAGTAAGTAAAAACTCAAAGTGGAAGGTGCCTCCTACTTCTATTTACACTAATAATGTGAGCCTGCTGGCTAGAATCTATTTATATGCCTCTCTGTTTCTCTTCCATTTCAAACGCTCTGTTAATCTCTCTGTATGAATGCTTACTCAAGCTGATGAAATTGGGCCCAATGAGCTGGTCCTCTAGTGCCCGCTATAAAGCTCATTCATCTTTATTTGATACTCTGTTGACATGGGGTACAGGGCAGATGACAGAGGTTAAGTCAGTGAATGACCGTTGCCTACTCATTTGGCCTTTCATGTTCCCTCCTTTTACCATCTTCCTGCCGGAGAGAGGCCGTGCTGAGAGGTTGAGGGGGATCTGATGTCAATTTCACGGGGCCACAAACTGGAACATCCAATATCGTTGATGCTCAACACACTTATGCCAGTATAGCCGGTATGATGTTTAAATTTGAAAACACCGCAAGTTCTAGCATGCTTTATATGAAGCCAATTCACTTAAATTATTTAATTATTTTGAGATTCTTAAACTTTTGTCCTGGACTGAGACTGCATTTATATAGAAATGGTATGACAAAATTTAAATCAGCAAGAGCAGAAAAAAAACAAAAAAAATTATGCAATTGTTCAAATATTCCTGTAGTGGCATAGTGCAATTTGAAGCTAGTAAATATAGTATAGAAATCTAGATTTTCATGGTAATGCTTCAGTAATGTATTACTACATTACACTTAGTATTATATATTATATATTGCTGAAATTATTAGTTAAAACAACAGCTGTTGTTAAAATGAAAATGCTGAAATGAAAATGAGTTAGAAATGTCATGAAAGTTTACATATTCTTCTGACAGTTCTTCTGAGAATATATATATATAAATACACTATATTGCCAAAAGTATTGTGCCGCCCCTCCAAATCCCTGAGTTCAGGTGTTCAATCCCTTCATGGCCACAGGTGTATAAATCAAGCACTAGGCATGCAGACGCTTCTACACACATTTGTGAAAGAATGGCTCGCTCTCAGGAGCTCAGTGAACTCAAGCGTGGTACCGTGATAGGTTGCCACCTGTGCAATAAGTCCATTCCTGACATTTCCTCACTACTAAATATTCCACGCTCAACTGTTAGTGGGATTATAACAAAGTGGAAGCGATTGGGAACAACAGCAACTCAGCCACGAAGTGGTAGGCCACGTAAAATCACAGAGTGGGGTCAGCGCATGCTGAGGGTCACAGTGCGCAGAAGTCACCAACTTTCTGCAGAGTCAGTAGCTCCAGACCTCCAGACTTCTGTGGCCTTCAGATGAGCTCAAGAACAGTGCGTCGAGAGCTTCATGGAATGGGTTTCCATGGCCGAGCAGCTCATCCAAGCCTTACATCACCAAGAGCAATGCAAAGCGTGGGATGCAGTGGAGTAAAGCACGCCGCCACTGGACTCTAGAGCAGTGGAGACGTGTTCTCTGGAGTGACCAATCACGCTTCTCTGTCTGACAATCCCATGGACGAGTCTGGGTTTGGCGGTTGCCAGGAGAACGGGACTTGCCTGACTGCATTGTGCCAAGTGTAAAGTTTGGTGGAGGGGGGATTATGGAGTGGGGTTGTTTTTCAGGGGTTGGGCTTGGCCCCTTAGTTCCAGTGAAAGGAACTCTTAATGCTTCAGCATACCAAGACATTTCGGACAATTTCATGCTCCCAACTTTGTGGGAACAGTTTGGGGACGGCCCCTTCCTGTCCCAACATGACTGCGCTCCAGTGCACAAAGCGTCGGTCCATAAAGACATGGATGAGCGAGTTTGGTGTGGAGGAACTTGACTGGCCTGCACAGAGTCCTGACCTCATCCCGATAGAACACCTTTGGGATGAATTAGAGCGGAGACTGCGCCTGACCTCACAAATGCGCTTCTAGAAGAATGGTCAAAAATTCCCATAAACACACTCCTAAACCTTGTGGAAAGCCTTCCCAGAAGAGCTGAAGCTGTTAGAGCTGCAAAGGGTGGGCCGACTCCATATTAAACCCTACGGATTAAGAATGAGATGACATTAAAGCTCATGTGCAGGGAACGGCAGACGTCCCAACACTTTTGGCAATATAGTGTATAGAGAGAGAGAGAGAGAGAGAGAGAGAGAGAGAGAGAGAGAGAGAGAGAGAGAGAGAGAGAGAGAGAGAGAGAGAGAGAGAGAGAGAGAGAGAGAGAGAGAGAGAATAAAATCTAAATGTTGCATGGTATGATTAACTGTTCATTTTCCTCATCTCAGACTTTCATTACACTGCTTGACAACACTGTCCAATTTATCTTTTTGTTCGTTTGTTTGTTTTTGTCCACCTATTCACAAATGTGGAAAACTTCCATGCCCAACAGTCTTTCTGGTTTTATGTGTTATGATGTGCTCACCACTTCTCCCTTTACACACATATGGTTGACCCTTGTTACAACAACTGCTGCCTTTTTAAGACTATGACATTAATTATGTCAATGTTTAATTTCAGCAATGGAGCAAGCCAGCTCACTGGCAATAGTTTCCGGCACATCTTAAAATAAAGAAGGCGCCTCTTACTGGTGGTAATTCTGTACAAGTCTCATATAATTATGTCACATTCAATACACAGGCTCAGTATTAGCACTTAATGTGATATCTGAGACGTTTCTCTCCACCACCCCTGCACCCCACTGGAGTGAAATCAAAATAAGAGTTCACTTTTCCTGTGAGGTATTGATAAGAGCTGTGTTAATTAACCGGTCTGCTTTGTACTATATGCAAAGCCTAAAATTATGTGATCTGTGGACAGTTATACTATGTTTCTGAAGTGCTAATCTTGAATTATAACTGGAGTCATTGTTTTTCAGTCCTGTGAATGCTTTCTGTCTGTTATCCCACTGTACCCTTCTGCCTGACCATATTCGGTTTATGTGGTATTCTAAACAAAGGGGCTGATCCTTGTTTTCAGATGTATGTGTAACCCCTCCAGTTCAACTTGCACTGCTCAGAGCGGGATTCAAACCTGTGCTTGGGAGTCGGGTATGCTAACGAGGATGCTAAAGACCGCAGTCTCCAGCCCCATTCACTACTGCGTCTCTTGAGGCCAGGGGAGTGAGGTTTACTCGCACAGCTCTTTACTAGCTGGCCTCCGTTACATATGCCAGTAATACTCTTTGTCTTCCCTAACCCCTTCATATAAATAACATTTGTTATTTGTCATTTTATTCAAGCCTCTTGCGTCGTCCGGTTGCACGGCCGGAGGACTTCGAGAAACCTAGCTGTCCTGACTTTACCGAAGGGGTCTTCTCTGCGTTTTACTCGGCTCCTTCATTCAGGCTGGACTGAGCCGTGTACACACTGGCGGCGATGGCTGAAGCCCAGGAGAAAGGGATCGGTGGCATGCTTCCTGTAAAGCCATGTGTTTCTTCCCTAGTGATATCTCCAGATAAAGCCCTGAAACAGGAGCTCCGTTCATCTGTGTTCACCTGAAGAAGAAAGTCATACACATCTAGGATGGATTGAGGGGGAGTAAATCATGGGGGAATTTTCATTTTTGGGTGAACTATCCCTTTAATATAATCAGTATAGTTTAATATAGTTTACTTTTGTGGTTGTTGGTAGATTTTACCAACATTTACCATACTTTCAATATAAACATTTAAATATGAAAAATATACAATATGAAAATTATTTTCAAATAAATGCATTTTCTGTATAAAAGATTAAATTTGGTCCTCAAAAAACCTTTTTCCAAAAGGTACTTCTTGAAAAGGGAGGGTCGTCTTATAATCAGGGTACAATATGGTACTTATTAAAGTTATTACAATAACTGGGTAATAACTGCGTACAAACCCTAAACCTTAACCCATATAGATCCTGTAGCTCAAACAATAAGAGCGTGGCGCTAGCAACGCCAAGGTCGTGGGTTTGATTCCCAGGGAAAGCAAGAACTGACAAAATGTAAAAATGTGAACCTTGAATACAATGTAAGTCACTTTGGATAAAAGCGTCTGCCAAATGCATAAATGTAAATGTACCTTATATTAACCAGTACTTTCTAAGGTAAGTACACATAGTGTAAAATAAAGTGAGATAACTTAGCACCCCCATCTAAACATTCTGGAGCCACCCCATGCACATTAATAACATCTGTTATTATATATAAACATTAAATATCCATCCATCCATTTTCAAGACACTTGTCCTATGTAGGGTTGTGGGGATGCTGGAGCCTTAAACATTAAAAAAGTGCCGTTAAATTAAATATATTCTCCGTATAGCCACACAGTAAAAATCTATATTTCTGCAGGCTTGTTGTATGAAGGGTAGGAGCTGTGTGGGGCTCACACAAAAGCACACATCCATCAGCAGGGACACAGCTGCCTTAACCAGGTGTCATTGTGAATTTGTGGACTGTATGAAATGGTAACTGGCTCAAAGACATTTAAGATTGCAGTATTTGAGCTCATATTAAACTGCCATGCCTGATTTCTGCAGTGCTGTCATGAAAGTGATGAGGTAGTCAGCTCTTTCACCTCAAAGCTGATGGTTCCTGTTCAATAAAGAACACAGAAACGAGAGCAACCGTGAGTGTAACAACACTGTTTTACCATCAAAGACAGAAAGACGGAGACGACGATATGGAGCAAATACACAAAACATCGGTCTGGCTGTCAGATTAAATATTTAGGTTTTTCTGCTCTTCCTTTATTCTGATATGTTTTACAATCTGCACTGTTGAATGAATATTAGAAATCTAAAATGTATTTTTCCTACTGGCCTTCTATCTTAAAACAAATGCTTTTACAAGGCCCTGACTTCTGTACGGTACGGTTTGACAACGTGTGCTTGTAGAATTAAAAAGCACCTTCTGATCAAACGTTATGTAGAGTTTGGTTATGCTCACGCAGCAGTCAAAATCATTACGAGCTCAAATACCAAGAGTGACACACTATATTATCAGATTATATTATCAAAGTAGTCAATTAATTACTAAACAGTCAAAATATCTGCGGCCGTCCTTTGCTTTAATTATTGTTGTTGTGGTATTTAACACAATTAAGCAATTCAAAACAGCCAGACGGAGACCGCTGATGAAAGCAGCAAACCGTCGGTGGAATGGCCGGCTGTTAAGGTCAGCTGGGACTCGTAGGCAGTGTGTTCATTCTCACAGATCATGATTCCCCACTGACAGTCACAGTCTGGAAAGAGCGGGAGTGGAAGCCACGGCAAAACTGAGGAAGTGACAGTGGACAGATTCTCTTCAGGAGGGAAAGGTCGCTCTGATCAATGCAGCTTAATGGTGACTGTATTGGGATCATATTAGGTCACTTAATGATAAAATATTAAATATTGGGCTAGTAAAGCTGTGGCCATTAGCAAGCACTTACAGTTATGGAGCTTTAATTAATTTGAACCTGATCCAAAGTCCAATACTTGCACATGTAAAAACATAAAAGCCCTCTTTCACAAACCACAGCCACTCAGTCAACTGGATCCATTTACAGGCAGATTGACACTCCAAAGAGGAAACGCTGGAAATAGAATTTACACCAGCAGTCCTCCTAGGTAATGACATACTGTGTCTTTAAAAGTCATGGAATGAGAAACAAACAGTCGAGCTCAGGGTCAGTATTTCTGCAATTCTACTGAGACTGAGTGAGTAACATTTAGTTATTCGTGACAAAATAAGCCTTCAAAAATATCATTTCTCTAATAAAGTGTCTCAAGAATAACTGAACATGTGAAAAGAATAGAATAGAATCCACAACAGAACAGAATACACAATAGATTAGAATAAAATAAACAATAGAATAGAATAGTCAATAGAATAGAATAGAATAGAATAGAATAAAATACACAATATAATAGAATACACAATAGAATAGAATAGAACACACAATAGAATAGAATAGAATAGAATAAAATACACAATAGAATAGAACAGAATACACAATAGAATAGTCAATAGAATATAATAGACAATAGAATAGAATACACAATAGAATAGAATAGTCAATAGAATAGAATAGACAATAGAATAGAATAGAATACACAATAGAATAGAATACACAACATAATACACAATAGAATATAATAGACAATAGAACAGAATACACAATTGAACAGAATACACAATAGAATAAAATACACAATAGAATAGAACAGAATAGACAATAGAACAGAATACACAATAGAATAGAATAGAATAGAATAAAATACACAATAGAATAGAATACACAATAGAATAGAATAGAATAGAACTGAATACACAATAGAATAGAATAGAATAGACAATAGAATAGAATAGACAATAGAATAGAATAGAATAGAATAAAATACACAATAGAATAGAATACACAATAGAATAGAATAGAATAGAACTGAATACACAATAGAATAGAATAGAATAATAGAATAGAATAGAATAGAATAGAATAGACAATAGAATAGAATAGAATAGAAATGAATACACAATAGAATAATAGAATAGAATAGAATAGAACTGAATACACAATAGAATAGAGAATAGAATAGAAATAGAATAGAATAGAATAGAATAAAATACACAATAGAATAGAATAGAATACAATAGAATAGAATAAATAGAATAGATAGATAGAATAGAAATAGAATAGAATAAAATACACAATAGAATAGAACTGAATAGAACTGAATACACAATAGAATAGAATAGAACAGAATTTTTGTTAACACTTTCTATGAAGCCCGTGTTTATATTGAATTATAGCTTTATTTATAAGTATTGCTATTCTCTAAATATATTGACAAAGACTCATTGAGACGCATTATAAGGTCAGTTATAGTTGCACTTATGTTATTTTAGTCGCGTGCTCATCAGCCGTGTGGATCCGTGAATGGTCACTTTGGCTTGTTAAAATCTCCTCTGCCGTATGAATGTAGTTTGGAATTATACTTAAAGAAATTATGTTGCAATGTTTTGCTAGTATGTAGAAATGTTTTGTATTAAGTATGTCTGTTTTTTTATCAATTATTATATTACAGGTATAATTGTTTATTAGTTACGTTTACAAATAAACGATTTAAAATGTATAATGAGCACATCTTCATGATTTCTTAACGTTAGCTTCAGGAAAATTGCATCCTGTGTTTCCACTTAAAGCCGTCAATGATGCGTTTGTAGAGATTATAACTGTATTATTATTCACAATAAGTATTTACAAGAACACAACACAGCTATTAATAACAATATATTCACTTATTTGACAGAAATAACTCTAATATAATAACATTATAGCAATGCCATGCATCTTTATAAATACATTCACGGATCCACACGGCTGACTGATTAATAAATCAGTGTAGGATGGATTATGAGCATGTGCACTGAAGAAGCAAATGCATGACTTATAAGTGATTATAAAAATAATGTAAGTGTAACTATAACTGTTCTTATAATGCAGTATGGGTCTTAATGAGTCTTTATAAATATATTTATAGAATAGTAATACTTAAGTATAATTCAATATAAGCATGGGCAATATAAACATAGAAAGTGTTACCAATTTTTTTTCTTGGACTTGCTCGACTTACAAATGAGGAGAACAATAGAAGCAATCAAACCACCAATGTGTGTGTGTGTGTGTGTGTGTGTGTGTGTGTGTGTGTGTGTGTGTGTGTGTGTGTGTGCGTGTGCATTAGTACACAGCACATTTTATACCCCCTCTTCATATATAGCCCTAATAAAAAATAATAATGATAAAATAGGTGAATAAATAGTGAATTAATTTGAACCTCTGTGGAAACACACTCCCCAGACGCTCGTGTAATGTGTGAGGCGTCTCCTGTAAAACACAACAGAAAGAGGATGCTGTAGGTGAGAGAGGCGGATGAATTAGAGGAATATAATGATTTCTGGGGACTCAAGTTCCCATAATGACACAGGCTAGATTAATTATACTTGAACAAGTCATAATTATCCATGCACTCACCATGATCTGGTTCTCAGCTCATAAATCAATGTACATATATGCCATCGTGGTGCATTCAGGCGCGTATTAACTTCTTTATTTTCACCCCTTTCTGGAAACGAGACAAAGTAATAGTTTAGTTTTTCCGGTCTGGTCTGATCCCAGACTAATGAAATATTAATGTGCACCCAGCATGTAATGTATCTTTAATACCTTATTTTAAGTGAAATCTATAACACAGATTATATGATAATCTGATATAAGACTGGCCTACATTGTTCAGAAGATGTTATAAGCTTCTTCATATATTTGTATGACCTCTTTATCTGAATCCTGTTCTTTAAGAGGTTTAAGATTAACATGCAGCAAACAGTGACAGCAAATGCCTTTCTACTCATTTCTTTTAGCTATGATGATGTACTCTTTGTACTGACTGGATTGAAGTATTTTCTAAGTTTAATGACTTGTTATATTATAAATCAGTGTTTTTCCCAAAAGCCAACTATGGTCACAAGTTCCAACGAACATTCGCAAACGTCCTCGGAAACGTGCGTGGTCTGAACGCCAGCTCTCGGCCTGTGGATAGAAGCAGAGCTTCTGGTTAAAATGACATTAAATAGATCGAGCTCTTGGGCACAATAAGCAAACTAACATGCAGCACATTCTATATCTTTCACTATATTTAAATATGGCAGCGGCACTTAATAAAAATAACATCTTTTCTTAACGACAGATGATATTGACACTAAGTGTAAATAACTGTAGATTTACTAAGTGAAAATAGTGATATATTCTATTTACACCATGTAAAAATATTTTTTTTGCAATATGTGTAAATAGTAATTACATGCGATTTATACTTTACTTTGACAGACACACACTATTTGCACCTCAGTGTTGTTGTACATTAACAGGATGCAATAATAACATTAAATTATTATATTTATTAAAATTATTAAATGGATGCCGCCTTAATGGGACAATAAAAGCCCTCCCTACCCCTAACCCTACCCAATGCATGCTTATATTTTTATTAAACATTTCGTTAGGCACTTTATTTCCACTTTTAGAAAATGTTCTTCATTTGTATTGAAAGGAAATGCCTTTCCGATGTCATGTGTGATGGGAAAAGGGAGAAGAGTGAGCTCTGCAAAAGGTGGATCGAACCCGGGTCGATCGCATCTAAACCAAGATCCATCAGCCTTGCGCTTTACTTACTACACCACTGAACGTGGTGAATTATGCGTTTTTTTATCTTGTTTGGCCCAACCAGGCATTGTTAGGCAGAGCTACTGTGAATAGCACTTGCCAACAAGGCACACTATCTGCACTGTAATTAGACACTCTGTTTAAATATATATACATTTGAATCTATATACACTCACCTAAAGGATTATTAGGAACACCTGTTCAATTTCTCATTAATGCAATTATCTAATCAACCAATCACATGGCAGTTGCTTCAATGCATTTAGGGGTGTGGTCCTGGTCAAGACAATCTCCTGAACTCCAAACTGAATGTCAGAATGGGAAAGAAAGGGGATTTAAGCAATTTTGAGCGTGGCATGGTTGTTGGTGCCAGACGGGCCGGTCTGAGTATTTCACAATCTGCTCAGTTACTGGGATTTTCACGCACAACCATTTCTAGGGTTTACAAAGAATGGTGTGAAAAGGGAAAAACATCCAGTATGTGGCAGTCCTGTGGGTGAAAATGCCTTGTTGATGCTAGAGGTCAGAGGAGAATGGGCCGACTGATTCAAGCTGATAGAAGAGCAACTTTGACTGAAATAACCACTCGTTACAACCGAGGTATGTAGCAAAGCATTTGTGAAGCCACAACACGCACAACCTTGAGGCGGATGGGCTACAACAGCAGAAGACCCCACCGGTACCACTCATCTCCACTACAAATAGGAAAAAGAGGCTACAATTTGCACAAGCTCACCAAAATTGGACAGTTGAAGACTGGAAAAATGTTGCCTGGTCTGATGAGTCTCAATTTCTGTTGAGACATTCAGATGGTAGAGTCAGAATTTGGTGTAAACAGAATGAGAACATGGATCCATCATGCCTTGTTACCACTGTGCAGGCTGGTGGTGGTGGTGTAATGGTGTGGGGGATGTTTTCTTGGCACACTTTAGGCCCCTTAGTGCCAATTGGGCATCGTTTAATGCCACGGCCTACCTGAGCATTGTTTCTGACCATGTCCATCCCTTTATGACCACCATGTACCCATTCTCTGATGGCTACTTCCAGCAGGATAATGCACCATGTCACAAAGCTCGAATCATTTCAAATTGGTTTCTTGAACATGACAATGAGTTCACTGTACTAAAATGGCCCCCACAGTCACCAGATCTCAACCCAATAGAGCATCTTTGGGATGTGGTGGAACAGGAGCTTTAGTGCCCTGGATGTGCATCCCACAAATCTCCATCAACTGCAAGATGCTATCCTATCAATATGGGCCAACATTTCTAAAGAATGCTTTCAGCACCTTGTTGAATCAATGCCACGTAGAATTAATGCAGTTCTGAAGGCGAAAGGGGGTCAAACACAGTATTAGTATGGTGTTCCTAATAATCCTTTAGGTGAGTGTATAACTCTGACGTATGAGGGAACCTGCACTGAATCAAACATCACATAAAATGCCATGGAACAGAAACAGTGATCCCGTGGTGTTCGTTACAGCAGAAGTTATCAGCGCAGTCTAATATTCAGTAGTGGAACTAGACTTTTATACATATTTGTTTTCATTGTTTTGACCCATGTAACGCATTCTAATAAATATGCAACCACAATTGTAGATACCAGTGAAATTTCACAATTCTCACTTCCAGCTTATATTCCACAAACTACAAGCCTAATAATATAATTTTAAACTTAAGTGAACAGTCAGCAATAAAGTGAGAACAGTGCTAAGAATGAAGTGCTTGAAGTTTCAGGTCTAACAGTAGGCCTAATTCAGATACAGAAACTGAATAATCAAACGTAATAACACTGCATAATCTTCACTGTATAAATGAAATATAGATTGATGCATGTTAAAGCTGGTACAGAAGTTTTTCAGTCAAGATCAGTGGGTGATTTTGTTCTTTGATTATCTTTAATGACAGGCTGAAGGAGGCTAGGCTGTGGTCACTTTAAGACCAAATGCACAATACTGAATCTAATATACAGACACGCATGCTTACTTTTGGTTAAGACATGGCGGACTGTGTTTACTATGATACTCACTATTTTTGGCATACCTTTATGCATATTAAGCGCAAGATGTGCTCTCCATGTTCGCATTATTGATGAAGCGCCATCTGCCGTGCACCAGACGCGTCGCGTTCTCATGTTTAAGCAAAACAGTGAATCTAACACCACACAGGCAAAAAACACCCTTGAAGAGTGAAGAAAGTGCCGCCGATGTGTTTTGCTGTAAGAACTGCACAAACGGAAGCAAAAAAGCACAATCTATATTAGCTATATCTTTCCTATCTTTCCATAAACACAGACTTTGCTGAAAAATGTCTACACACTCCTCCAGCGTAGGATGAAGTCATTGTACATTCAAAACGTTTTGAGACAAATTTTGAGCCGCCCTCTCTGGCTCCACCACTGCTTATATTGTTGGAGCAATGTGGATCAAACGACAGGTCGTGACCGGTCGGTTATTCTCTCCAACAATGCATCATCCTATGTTAGTTAATCTGCGAGTTACATCATTGAGCGGGAAACGCACACCTGATCGGATGAGTGTTTGTTGGGATATTGCTAGGAAATGAATGCTGCCTTAATGTGCTGTCGGGGTTTCCTAGTTAAAAATTGGACATGAATGCCCTCTCAAATCGTACCGAAATCCCACAATCACCAGCAAGCTGACTATCTAGAGATAGCGTGATGAATGTTTAGCAATGACTGGTGGTCAATGAATGGGACACTACATATCATTTTGGCTTTAATTAGATTTTCCCAATAAATCAGAATAAACCTGGTGTCCTCCATGATTCCTGTTCTTTCTGACAACAAAGCACTTGAATACGACAAGCTCAGAAGTGGAAGTAAGACATTTCCGACAGCATGTGAAGGCAAAATAAATGTGCTAAAAATTCATAACATACTATATCATGCAATATAACACATAGATCCATATAACCAACCAGTCTCTCTAAGGTCCTGTTCACATATGATCTCTAAACGGTGGTTTACTGGTAATCCTGCAGAAAACAAAGGCTGTATGTGCGAAAGCCCCTTGTGAAATTCTGGCTTCTCAATAGGAAAACAGTGTCTTAATTCCCTGACATAAACATAACCAATAGATTAATGGAGGACGTCTGTATCTGACAGGAGGGGGAAAGATTGCTTATTGATCCATATCAAAATTTTCATGCTAATCATGAAGAGGAGTGGTGGTGTCTGGTATCAGAGTTAATAATCTGATTTCTAAGCTGTCTGAGATCATTCCAGTCAGTGTGAGGGCCTAATCAGAGCTCTGTTTCCCATCTGAATGTGCGAGCCGGCCAGGCCTGACTCCTGTCCCCAGAGCCCTGGCCTGCGTTATTGAATGGACAGTGATTGAGGATATGATGTAGACATGTCGACAAATTAAATTTTTAACATTTCAGAGGACATTTGCAGCAGATGGCTTGGCAAGAGAAGAAAGGGAAAAAGGGAGAGAGAAAGACAGGGAATATGAATGAGTCTGGTAGTGTTGGAGAGTGCCAATTACCTCCACACTGGGGCGATTATACAATTTAAGGCCTGAGCTATTGACCCCGTTTGAGTTTTTGAATTCTGTTGTGATTTTTTGAATGCATTTTCATTTGGAAGCATGCTTGAAATTCTTGCTTTCTTTAATGTTTTAGTAAAAAAAAAAAAGCAATTGAACTTGGTTTGGTTTTTTGAAGACTTTTAACTCTTCGCACTCTCTGCTTCCTCACTTCAGCCTCAGTGATTGGACAGTTCAGTAGTTGGGTTTGTGCAATATAAGGAGCTGATGGATGACAGCTAGGGGTGTACCAGCCATTCTAATATGATTGTTTTACTGTACCCTATGATTGTGATGCATGTCTGAAGTTGGGTCACGATTCTACAAATAATTCAGCGATTCCAAGTGTAGGGAAAAGTTCAGAATGGCACATTCCTTGAGTTGTGTGAGCTCATTTGTCTCCGTAAGCTGTCATCTATGCGCGATTATAGTGTATACATGCCCGTATAATGTGACTAAAACTGGGACTTTGTTTACCCCTGTTTTGAGCATAATAACATCATAATTGCAGTATTCTGTACATCTAAAGCTAACGTTCAATCACACTCAGTAATGTAAGTGCAAAAATGCTTTTCTTATTTAATATTTTTGTCTTGTTTCCAGTCTAAATATCTAAACATTCTTAAATCAAGATGCTTTTACTGGAGAAGTAAAATGACAAGATAATTTTTCTTGTTTTCTGGGGAAAAAATCAAAATGAAGTGAGTTTTTGATTAAAACAAACAAAATGATCTGCCAGTGGGCTCAGAAAAACATTCTTATTTCTGTTTGAAATCTTGTTTCTTGTATCTGTCCCAAACAGAAACAGAAACAGAAACAGAATATTTTATATTTAGACCGGAAACAAGACAAAAATACTAAATAAGAAAGATTGTGTGCGGTGTACGCAGACATGCTGTATGACCATCTACTTTTAAAGGGGTTTAGAGTATGCCCACCTGAATGCAGTATGTGAGACCATGCATATGAATAGAAACACTAGGTATGTTTACATGCTCTGATTTATATCATCTGTGTGATGACGGACATTCAAGATATGAATGAAATCAGAACATGCTTCAGATGATGAAAATCCCTCTGCTTCAGGGACTTTTGATTTGGGGAAATCTGTTTGGACGTGATTATTCATGAGCCAAGTGTTCAAGTGTTTGTGTACTTGAGTATTATCTGCATTCAATTAATAGTGAAGAGAACACATACGCGATTAGACAGCCACCCATATACAGGAGAGAGTCTGGTGTGCACGTACACACAGAGAACATAGAACAGTTGGCCTGACTATATTTTAGTGTTAATTTCTTGTTATTTTCTTGCATACTGAGGACTGAACACATCACTGAACGTGTGGTATTCGGTTCATTGTGGCCATCCCCTGATATTAAAACCATATGAATTTGATGACGGTGCCCTTTTACAATGTAAGTAATTCTGCTTCATTGCTGGAACGCTATATGTGACCCTGGAGCACAACACCAGTCATAAGGGGACATTTTTTGAAATTGAGATGTATAGATGAAAGCTGAATAAATCATCTCTCCATTGATGTGTGGCTTGATGGACAATATCTGAAAATCTGGAATCTGAGGGTACAAAAAATCTAAATATTGAGAAAATCTCCTTTAAAGTTGTCCAAATGAAGTCCTTAGCAATGCATGTTACTCCTAATAATACATTTATGATATATTTACGGTAGGACATTTATAAAATATCTTCATGGAACATGATCTTTCCTTGGCATAAAGAAAAATGGATAATTTTGACCCACACAGCGGGACGCAGGACTGGTGTTGAGCTCCAGGGTCACATATTTATAATAAAATGCTTCACCAGAATACTATATTAAATTCAATGTTATGCCATAAGTGTACTTTTAATATTATTTATTACATTATCATTATTTTTAGTGGGATTTTAGGCCCATTGTTTAATGAAAGCAAGGCAATGAAAGCTTAGGGACAATGTGATATAGATATGCTGTGTAAATGCATGCTTCAGACAGTGTCATAGCCTGGCTGTGTTCTGAATGACGTTCCACTGATGCTTCCAGGCACAGAGAAAATTACCTCTGAAGCACACGGACTTTACACACATGACGTCTTCAGGACAGGCCACCGATGAATATAAAGGCATCGTTCTGGGCAACTACAAGATCCGTGTCCTTCATAGGTACTGTCTCTCATGCATTCAAGTCTTAACAAATTATGGTCATTTCAAGAGTTTGTTTTAAAAAAAATCTAAATGCAATCTTATTTATTTTGTTATCGCTCTTGAAAAAACCCTTATAATAAAACAGTCATGGAATATGTACAATCATTTTTTTTTATTATAAGTAAACACAATCCATGGTAATAGAATGAGAAAGAGAGATAAGCAAATAAAGAGAGCTGATTGTTTTCTGGCGTTACCTCAGTAAACAGAAGCACTAAACCACCCCAAGTGTGCACTAAAGAGCAAGATGTGTGTTTATTATGATTTCAAACAAAATGCTAATGGAATTAAACAAATGAGGTTTAGGCAAATTAGGTGGCAATCTGATATTAGCTGAACCTATGATATAGGACATCATGATACGAAACACTGAGTTGAAGAATCACTCTCCGGCTCTGGCTTTCATCACACAGGCTCTCTAGAGAATATTTGTAATTAGCATCATTTGCTGAATACTTCAGGTTAATTAGAATATTTAATTGAATAGCTTAGATGACTATATTATAATCAAATTAGCTTCAGCACATGGCTGGGCTGTTTGCGGCAGACTGCCGGGCTCCTCGACGCAGACACATCATGGAAAACTTTCCCAACACAACACTTTTCAATATTTAATGGTCCATTTGAACTGTGCTATCAACATTTGATTATTCTTCATTGAAGAAAAAAAAAAAAAAAAGAGCATAGCAGTGACAATAAGTGGGGAAGTGCCCATAAAGGACTGAGCTCAAATTCCCATATGGCGACTGAAAAGATTAGCTTGTGCAGCATGAAGCTGGAGGAAGAGGAGAAGATGAGACCCTCGAGAGAATGCATAGATTTAATTATGCTCCTTACTCGGCATTTTAAAAGCACTCGCAACATCCTCGTGATTGTGTGTCAGCGTTAATATGTTCAGATATACAGACATGTAACATATATGACAACAGCGAGTGACAGATGCAGCTGAACACGTCGACAAAACGACAGAAAAGCACAAATATTACTGTTCGCTCAACAGCAGCAAACAGATGGTGCTTAAATGAAATTATTCTGCTCTTTATGGCTCTGTACTAATTTGTACTTTTCTGCTCTGTAATAAATAAAATTATCCAATTTATGCTTGCATACCTCCAATCACATATGCAATCCATACAGAACCTGTAGAGAGCCATATGCTGCAGAGAAATCCTTGGGCCTTGGGTTGATTTGTTTCAGTGCTCATTTCAGCTAATGTTGCACAAGGGATGCAATAAAATCAGAGTCAACTGTTGTGTTAAAACAACTGCATATATATATATATATATATATATATATATATATATATATATATATATATATATATATATATGTGTGTGTGTGTGTGTGTGTGTGTGTGTGTGTGTGTGTGTGTGTGTGTGTGTTATCAATTGATTTGAACAAAATATAATTGTTGATAAAAGTGAATATACTCAAAAAGAGTGTTATACCATCATGCATCAGTGCAACGCTATCAACCATAGGCTATTGGCAGATGCTTGCAGATGTGTTGGAAATCAGAATTAATACAATGTACAACCCAAGCAGTGTTTTAGAAAAAAAAAAAAAAATCTTCTAAATGTACACATTTGTTCCAAAATGCATTGCTGCTTCCACTAAAGAAACTTAAACAGGAAATGGAAGAGCAGATTTGGCTGTTTGAGCGCTGCAGTCCCGTGAGTGCGGGAGACATTTGGGACATTGCAGGCCATGTGAAAATCGCTCAGCTCTGTCTTTGATAGAGTATGTCAGTCCAATCAGCCTGGCCGGCTGAGCCTGATTGGTTCTGCCAGCGCAGAAGGTACTCTAAGGAAGGCCTGATATTACTTTACAACCGTCTGACAGCCATAGCAGGTCCAGGCCCAGACGCCCTGATTCACAGAGAAAGCTCCAAAACACACAAACACACAACCCTTTGCGACGGCCAGATATGTTAGTGTTGTGAAACTGGAAGATTCTTTGTACTACAGTATGATTCAGTGTTTTTATTTTTTCATTATTGAAGACACATAATTACATGCACAAATGCTTACAGACAAAAGTTTTTTAGAAATCAAGTAGACAAAAAGAATAGACTTTATTTGTGCAGAAATATGTGTAGCGAGTTAAACAAGTTCGATATTCTTCATTGAGAGTACTGTGAGTATTGTGCTAGTGCCTCTGACAGTAGTTAGAGTAGAGCTGGATTTCTATTGTCACTTTCATTTTCCAGTGTTCATTATGTTATGAGTGTACTTTATGTTTATGACAATTACATTTCAACATAAACATTAATACAAAATGTTACTGGAAAACAAAATACTGAGTGCACACACACACACACACACACACACACACACACACACACACACACACACACACACACACACACACACACACACACACACACACAAGCTGTGTTCCTCAAGGGGGAAAAAAAAACTAATGTTTAGTATTACTAACCTTGTGTCCCCACAGTGTAGGGTTTACAACACACACACACACGCGCACGCACGCACGCACGCACGCACACACAGTGGCAAGAATACGTTTGTGAACACTTTGAAAATCACATTGAAAATAACACAAAATCTCTTTTACTAACATCCTAACAACTATGCACAAAAAAAAAAAAAAAAAAAAAAAAGATTTTTAGTGCAGTTTTATTAAATACATTGAGCAATCATTCAGAGTTGAGAAATTACATAAACCATAGATTTTTTTCTGATTTTAACCAAGTTTGGACCATGCCTCCCCACAAATCTGTTTCAGATGATCAATATTTGTGGGTTGTTTTGATAGCACATGCTTCTTTAGCTTATGCCACAGCTTCTGAATTAGCTTGAGGTCCAGACTCAGGAAAAACACATTTCTTAGTTGATGTACTTGTGTACTTTGGGTCATTGTCTTGTTGCGTCATCCCTCCTCTCTAAAGCTTGAACTCATGAACCGCTGGCCTGACATTCTCCTATAAAATGTCTTCATAAACTTTTGAATTAATTGTTCCTTCAATGATTGCAGAGTGTCCAGACCCTGAGGCAGCAAATCAGCGCTAAACCCTGCTGCTCTTTCCACCGCACTTCACAGGAGGAGGTTTGGTGTTGGTGTGTGTGGAGGAGGGGTGTGTTCAAGTGCTTTCTGTGAATGGAGAGCGAGACAGGAGGACATGAAGGGCACAAGAGCATGCCAATTTGATCATTTCTAAATGGCAGTGAGGCGGGAGAAAAAACACATAGGGAAAGTGTTTTGAAAAATGGATGGACAGGTTTCCTGGATGTCGTCTTTTCACGAATACCATTTTGTTCAGTGTTTGTGACGAAAAAAAATAAAAGTATTTTCTATATTTATAGAAAGGGTATCTTACTATGGATTCCTGAACAACAGGTCTTTAGCAATGCTTTTGTAGACTTTTCCAGCTTTGTGCAAGGTTTTGGGATCAAGGCAAGGTCCACACTTCCAATTGCAATCTCTTAAATTGTGTTTATCTATAATTGTGACTTGGATGAAAGCCAGACCACATATTATGAGTAATCAAAGCAGTAATCAATGCATATTTTCAAAGGGTTCACAAGCGTAT
Source organism: Paracanthobrama guichenoti (assembly GCA_018749465.1). Taxonomy (NCBI): domain Eukaryota; kingdom Metazoa; phylum Chordata; class Actinopteri; order Cypriniformes; family Gobionidae; genus Paracanthobrama; species Paracanthobrama guichenoti. Next base: position 769,409 of record CM031958.1, read on the forward strand.
TATGGCCACATACTGTATATCATGTTTGCAGTGGAGTGGAAAGAGAGAACTGGAGGTGTGGATCTAATCACAGGCTGTTTTTTTTATTAAAGCAAACACTGCTGTGGCATGATTAAATCATCAAATCTAAGACATAGTAAAACTAAAGAATACTAGAATGAATGTCTATATACAGCCGGCCCTGATGAGAGGAGGTGGTGGTAGACCCCAGGGGGACCAAAGGAGGGCCAGGACCACCGAGTACGACAGCGCATTAAGGCGAGACACTGCAGGTGAATAGGGATTTTTTTTTAATTATAAGATATCACTGTGAAACTTCTCCAGTTTATTACTGACATAAACATAAGAAAAAAATTTATTGCAAGTTTTGTGTAAATTAATGTTTTAATATGCTAATGAGGCCTTATATACTTAAATACACGCTCATTTGCATATATTTCCAAAAACAAAATCTGGAAATAAAATTATCGGTTCTATACGTTGGCATATTAGATGCGAGGGCTTTTACTGAGGGGATTCTGGATATCTTATTTTGTGCTTTAGTAAATTAGAGAATACTGCCTTAAAAAAAATATTTTTTCGCCTTGTTTTTTGGAGTAAAAGGACTTATAACTCAGGATAAGAATGATATATCAACAAATCCCTCTGTAAAAGCCTTCAGAGTATAGTTAAGTATAGGACTGGAGAAGTTGGTGCTTATAGGTGCTACTGAAGTGGATCTATCTAACTCTGAGTGTGAGGAAAAACTCATTTTGAGAAAACAGCTTTTAAAGTTATATGTTATATAATTGCATACATTTCTATTGAAACCCCAACCTACAAACTATATTTTGTAGGTTGGGGTTTCAATAGAAACTATATATATATATTGGCATGGCTGTTGGTGCCAAAAGGGGCCGGTCTGAGTATTTCACAATCTGCTCAGTTACTGGGATTTTATAGAGATATTTATTACTGGGATTTGATTTTTTTATAGGGTTTACAAAGAATGGTGTGAAAAGGGAAAAACATCCAGTATGCAGCAGTCCTGTGGGTGAAAATGCCTTGTTGATGCTAGAGGTCAGAGGAGAATGGGCCGACTGATTCAAGCTGATAGAAGAGCAACTTTGACTGAGATAACCACTCGTTACAACCGAGGTATGCAGCAAAGCATTTGTGAAGCCACAACACGCACAACCTTGAGGCGGATGGACTACAACAGCAGAAGACCCCACCGGGTACCACTCATCTCCACTACAAATAGGAAAAAGAGGCTATAATTTGCACAAGCTCACCAAAATTGGACAGTTGAAGACTGGAAAAATGTTGCCTGGTCTGATGAGTCTCGATTTCTGTTGAGACATTCAGATGGTAGAGTCAGAATTTGACGTAAACAGAATGAGAACATGGATCCATCATGCCTTGTTACCACTGTGCAGGCTGGTGGTGGTGGTGTAATGGTGTGGGGGATGTTTTCTTGGCACACTTTAGGCCCCTTAGTGCCAATTGGGCATCGTTTAAATGCCACGGCCTACCTGAGCATTGTTTCTGACCATGTCCATCCCTTTATGACCACCATGTACCCAATCTCTGATGGCTACTTCCAGCAGGATAATGCACCATGTCACAAAGCTTGAATCATTTCAAATTGGTTTCTTGAACATGACAATGAGTTCACTGTACTAAAATGGCCCCCACAGTCACCAGATCTCAACCCAATAGAGCATCTTTGGGATGTGGTGGAACGGGAGCTTCGTGCCCTGGATGTGCATCCCACAAATCTCCATCAACTGCAAGATGCTATCCTATCAATATGGGCCAACATTTCTAAAGAATGCTTTCAGCACCTTGTTGAATCAATGCCACGTAGAATTAAGGCAGTTCTGAAGGCGAAAGGGGGTCAAACACAGTATTAGTATGGTGTTCCTAATAATCCTTTAGGTGAGTGTATGTCCATCTATAACTATTTGAACTATATGAATTCTATTTATAACTATATCTAATTATGATGGGTTTTGTCGTCTAATCTGTGGTTGTTTACTTTCTTTTTATCAGCTCTTGCTACTTGGTCTTTTCTGTGAATGTTTATGAGCTGATTTTGGTGTTGTCTGCATTTCTCTCAGTCGTAAAATACACGGAAGCGGCAGTGCGTATAACGGAGTGAGAAATTCACATCGACCAATCAGATGTGGTTTTCAACTGAAAACTTTCGCAGTTGGTTAGTTCTACAAAGGAAATGGCCATATTTGGATTAGGCAGCGCTGCGTATGAGACTGAGAGCTTTATAATGATCCCAGGAATGACATGGAGGAACGCCAGGAGCTCGCGTTAGGATGCTAACGTTTGATGATTTCGGGTAGAAATCTAAAGGCACAAGTTAGCAAAATATAATGAAATAACCACTTTAATGTGTAATGTTGACATATATTTTATTTTGACATGAAAGCTTACATGTTAAGGGAGCAAACTTGCCCAAAATCTAAAACTTGACCACTGCATGAAAAAACAATGTTTTCACCTGCCGTGTCTCGCCTTGAAGAGGGTAACGACGAGCAGAGCCGGTTAGAGTGGCTTTCAGAAAGCACGAGGATTTCCACTTCGATGAAAGTGAGGAACAATTCAATGCCTATTTGGAAAGGCTCAAACAGTATTTTGAAGCAAATGGCTTAAAGGACACTGAAGGGAAAACAAAAGGGGAATTTATAACAATTGTTGGAAAAAAGACGAAAAAGAAGAAAAAGAAGTTTGCTAATGGATTTATGCACAAATTGTCAGCCACTTGCAAGTTCGGCCTGTTCATGAACAAAGCTTTCAGTGACAGATTTGTGTGTAGAGTAAAAGTACAGAGTTGAGAGATTCACATTCTAAAGACCTAACAGACTTAATAGAGAAGGGTCTGGCATATGAAGTGACTGTAAAGAGCTCAGTTTTCACAAAAGACTTTCAAAACATGTCATGGACAAAAAACAAAAAACAAAAAAAAACTTAAATGTAGGCAAGGTAGACAAACCCTATTATGTGTATGTCTGGGTAAATGGTCTGCGAGTGAAAATGGAGGTACTGGTACCGCCGGAAGTTATTTCTTGCTAGCTGTGTTTTGAAAACATACAGCAAAGAGTCTCTTAATGGGAAAATTACAGTAAAAGTGAAGATTAATGATAGAACACATACTACACTTGATGGTTGTTAAAGGAAATGGGCCTTCTCTAATGGGAAGAGACTGGAGATTGTCGACATGGAGTTATCTAAGCTAGAAGGTGAAGGTGTGATCTCCTCTGTCAGTTATAATGATTGGGCAGCTCCTATTGTGTATATTCACAAAAAGGAAAATAGTGTAAGGATCTGTGGAGACTACAAGGTTACTATTAACCCCTGGTTGGAAGTAGAACAGTATCCTTTACTTAGAACTCAGGATTTGTTTGCCTAATTGTCAGGGGTCAGAGATTTACTAAACTGGACTTATCCAACACATTTACATTTACATTTGCATTTAGTCATTTAGCAGATGCTTTTGTCAAAAGTGACTTACAAATGAGAGCAATAGAAGCAACTAAAAACAGTCAAGGGCAACAATATGCAAGTGCTGTAACAAGTTAATCTAGCACAGAACACACAGGACAGAACAATTTTCATATATATATATATAAATAGACAAACAGAAAATGTATAGAGTGATAAGTGCTATTCTTTATTGGTCAGGTGCTGCTGGAAAAGATGCGTCTTAAGATATTTTTTGAAAATGGCTACAGACTCGGCTGCTCGAATTGAGACAGGCAGGTCATTTCACCAGGTGGGAATGGTCCAGGAAAAGGTCCTTGTGAGGGATTTCATGCCTCTTTGGGATGGCAGAATGCAGAATGCAAGCTTCTGGAGGGTGTGTAAGTCTGTTGGCAGCCAGTGTATACTGATGAAGAGAGGCGTGACGTGCGCTCTCTTCAGCTCATTAAAGACCACTCTCGCCACTGCATTCTGGATCAGTTGCAAGGGTTTGATAGTGCATGCTGGAAGGCCCGCTAGAAGAGCATTACAGTAGTCCAGTCTGGAGAGAACAAGAGCTTGTACCAGGAGTTATGTGGCCTGCTCTGATAGGAAGGGTCTAATCTTCCTAATGTTGTATAAGGCAAATCTGCAGGATCGGGTTGTTGCAGTGATATGGTCAGTGAATTTTAGCTGATCATCAATCACAGCTCCAAGGTTCCTGGCTGTCCTGGATGGAGTTATGGATGATGAACCGAGCTGAATGGAGAGAGTATGGTGAAGTGCTGGGTTGGCTGAGACCACAAGCAGTTCTGTCTTTGCCAGATTGAGTTGAAGGTGTTGTTCCTTCATCCAGACAGAGATATCTGTCAGGCAGGCAGTGATATGAACACCAACTGTGGGATCATCTGGTTGAAATGAGAAGTAGAGTTGCGTGTCATCAGCATAGCAGTGATAGGAAAAGCCATGTTTCTGGATGACAGATCCCAGTGATGACATGTAGATGGAGAAGAGAAGTGGTCCAAGCACTGAGCCCTGGGGAACTCCAATAGCTAGATGATGTGACTTAGACACTTTACCTCTCCATGACACCCTGAAGGACCTACCTGAGAGATAAGACTTGATCCACTGGAGAGCAGTTCCTGAGATGCCCATCTTCACGAGAGTTGACAGGAGGATCTGGTGGTTAACTGTGTCAAAAGCTGCAGACAAATCCAGTAAGATGAGTACTGTGGATTTGGAAGCTGCCCTTGCCTGTCTCAGTGCTTCAGTAAAAAAAGAGCAGGGCAGTCTCAGTCGAGTGGCCACTTTTGAAGCTGGATTGGTTGTTGTCCAGGAGGTCGTTCTGTTCAAGAAACATGGAGAGTTGGTTGAACACAACTTGCTCGAGTGTTTTTGCAATAAAAGCAAGAAGGGATACCGGTGTGTAGTTTTCTATAAGTGCTGGATTCAAAGAAGAGAGGAGAATGTTTTGAAAAGTGTGCGAGAGTCAGAGCAGTTTTGTTTTTGTTGTGATAGTATGTAGTTTTGGCAGTGGAGACATTTGCAGAGAAAGAAGCGAGAAGAGACTGATATAAGATAAGATCAGTAGAGTTCTTCGATTTGCGCCAGTTCTTCTCTGCCGCTCTGAGTACAGAGCGATGTTCACGGAGAACATCAAACAGCCAGGGGGCAGAGGGGGTGGTGTGGGCTGGTCTGGATGAAAGGGGGCAAAAGCTGTCTAAGCAAGATGTTAGAGTGGAGCAAAGAGTGTCAGTAGCACTTTTAGTGTTCAGTGCTGAGAACTGAGACAGTGGAGGAAGTGAGGATGAAACCATAGTGGATAGGCGAGAGGGGGAGAGCGAGTGTAGATTACGCTGAAAGGTGATCTGCGGATTAGTGTGTGTTGTGACAGGAGTCAGTATGAGGTTAAGAGTGATGAGGAAGTGGTCGGAGGTGTGCAATGGAGTAACTAAAGTGTTGTCTGTGGAGCAGTAGCGTGTGTAGATAAGGTCCAAATGGTTACCTGATTTGTGAGTAGCCGTAGTAGACACTCGCTTAAGGTCAAATGAGGTGAGTAGAGAGGTGAAATCTGCAGCCTGGTGTTTCTCAAGGTGGATGTTGAAGTCACCAAGTAGTACCAGGGGAGTGCCATCTTCAGGAAAGTTGGAGAATAACATATCCAACTCCTCCAGGAAGTTACCCAGTTACCTGCCACCTGGCAGGCGATAAACAACTACAACATGGATTTTAGCAGGGTGAGTGATAGTGATTGAGTGTGATTCAAAGGAACCAACCAGTACCTCCACCCCTCCCAGTCGGGCAAGGGGTGTGAGAAAAAGTGAAATTATTTCAGAGGGCCGTAGGAGTGGCCGTGTCCTCTGGTTTGATCCAGGTCTCAGTTAGGGCCATGAGACTGAGATTTGAATGAGCGGAGATAGATTAAATAAAGTCTGCTTTGTTTACAGCAGACTGGCAATTCCAGAGACCAATTGGAATGGACAGTAAAGTGGCAGATGAAATCGGTACCATAAACAGATTATTAGGATTACGGCGTCTTGAATACACACAGCGTGATTTAGAGGTGGTAGTAGTAATAGTAGAGATTTGAAAGGACTGTACCAGGGGAAAGGAAGATGACCTGGAACTAGATGGGACCAGTGGAGAATGTGTTATGCAGAGGGTCAGATAAATAAACAGATGAAAACAAGCTAAACACAAAAGGGGTTAAAGTGAAAGGAAAACTATACTCAATTGCCTTGTCGGTGTCCTTGCTCGAGTGCACGATGAGGGCTTCACACGAGGGCTGCCGCTTCCGCAGCCGCAAAGTACAACTCTATTTATATATACTCGTTATTGAATACAGCAGGCCACACCTCGTCAAAACTGTTCCCTTGCGCGAGACCATGTGACCAACATGTGAACAAATGCTACTTCACCACACAGCACACTACACTACACAGACAAACGTCCTAAATAACAGATGATCTAGAAAACAATGAGAAAAAGTATATAGTACTCACACAGTCGTTGCCTTTCCTGTTGCTCGAATGCGTCTCTCAGTACCAACTTCTCTCAGTACCAACACGTACCAACAAGTGTACCAACAAGTAACAAGGAAATCTCCAAACGATACCTGACTATTAATAAATGATATACCTATAACAGACTACCGTATGGGATGGCTAGTGCATCCGTGATTTTTCAGAAATTCATGGATCAGGGCATGGATGATGTAATCTGTTACCTTGATTATATCTTGATTACAGGAAGTTACACAAAAAAGCAGATGGAAGCTTTAGAAGGCAGTGGGAAAGGAATGCACAAGGGTGCATCTTGTTGTCCTTCCCCCTTTGGGACAGCAAAGCTCCAACCCTTACGTCCGAGGCATCAACCTTCACAATTAAGGGAATATCTGGGTTCAGGAGAATAAGAAAAGGTGCAGAGGTAAAATAGCATTTGAGGTTGTTGAAGGCCAACTCTGCTTCAGGTCCCCAACAAAAGCTGGCTGTATTCCCCTTGGTGAGGGCAGATTAAAGAGCCACTACAGTACTGAAGTTCAGGATGAACTTGCAATAGAAATTGGCAAAGCCAAGAAAACATTGTACTTCTTTTACCGATGGGGGGTGGGCCAATCCACAACTGCTTGAACATTTTGAGGGTCCATTTGTATCTGGCCAGGCTTGATGGTGAACTCTAGGAACTGGACCTGGGTCACATGAAACTCACATTTTTCGGGTTTGACATAAAGATGGTTGTCAAGAAGGTGTCTAAGAACCTTACTGACGTGTTTTACATGTTCTTGGAGGGAACTTGTGAAGATGAGGATATCACCCAAGTAGACGAACACAAATTGATTGAGCATGTCTCTGAGAACATCGTTAATGAGAGCTTGAAAGACTGCAGGAGCATTAGTAAGACCGAAAGGCATAACTAAGTATTCATATTGTCCATTGGGATTGTTGAAGACGGTCTTCCATTCATCTCCATGTCTTATGCACACGAGATGGTAGGCATTACGCAAATCGAGCTTAGTTGAAGTTGAAGTTGAAGTTGAAGTTTATTCGTCATTACACATGTACAAGTACAGTATAACGAAATGAAGTTTGGAGCAAGCCTCCGGGCCGCAGCCGATTATTCAGGCGCCGCCCTACGCTCTCCAGAAATACAAGAATGCAATTTAGCAAGCATTACATAGCAAACACAACAAAACATAAACATAAACATAAACATGACACAGTACACGTGGTCACGTGGTGGGATTTTTTGTATGAGTGGGAGAGGAGATAGATAACAGACAGGCAGACGGATGGAACGGGGAGGGAATAAGGTCGGGTATGTATGGTGCGAGTGAGTCTGAGATTGTGTTGTGTAAGAATGTTAGCCATAACTTCAGATGTTTTCGAGTTCAGTTCTATGGTTTGTCCTTGAAGGAGATAAGGCAGTGCACAGGGAAAGATAGCAGACAAAGCTGTCAGGCTGAAATCCCAACCGAGAGATAGGGACCAAGTGAGGTTCGTTGGGCTAGTTGATTAGGTCAGGCAAATACAATTTATTATTTTTTAATCCATTTGATGATCTTCGGTAATTTGTCAGGATCATAATCAATCAATCAGATCTGGTCCTCAGCATTCGCGTCCGGTCTGTGCAGTTTCCCTAGACATTACGTCCAGCCTCATGGCCAGACCGGTTACAGTCCGTAAAAGTTCACCGATCTGACCCCCGATAGAGCCCACTCTACCCTGCGTATCCGCAGTCCGGACTGCGTTGTTACGGTTCAGTTCCTCAATTCCTATCACTTTCTGATCTAATTCCTTCAGACGGTCACACACAACCCCGAAGCATTCTTAGTGAAGATGGAAGCTTCTTGCAGAATTTCGAAGGCAGTGGCCATTAGCAGCAAGGGATAGCAGTTTAGAACAGTGATCTTATTCAGGCCCCTGTAATCAATACATGGCCAAAGTCCGCCATCCTCTTTCTCAACAAATAAGAATCCAGCTCCAGCAGGGGAAGTGGATGGACGGATGATCCCTGCTGCAAGGTCTTCATCAATGTACTTGTCCATAGCAGCTCATTTGGGGGAAGGCAAAGAGAATATATGACCTCTGGGGGGACAGATTCCAGGAAGTAGCTCAATGGCGCAGTCATGGGGCATGAGGAGGTAAGGAAGTGGCCTTTCTCTTGCTGAACACTGCCTTGAGGTGATGGTACTGAGTAGGCACTTGAGACAGAGCTAGGGGTTCCTGAGGCTTGAGAACAGTATCAGGGCAGTTCTGGGCCAAGCACGTAGTCTGACAGGTGGAACCCCAGCTGAGGACTGCACCAGTGGACCAGTCAAAGTGCTGGTTTTGCTGAAGGAGCCAGGGGTGACCAAGGATAACAGGGAACTGTATTAGGTGAAAGCGTATTCTCTCCTGGTGCGGGTAAGTGAAGAGACAAAGAGAAGAGGTGATGTGGGTTATTTTCCCAGGAGCTAAGTATTAGTAGAGATATGGATGCTTTTGGCAAGGGAAATATCCATGAAGTTCCCAGCCACACCGGAATCAATTAAGGCCTGGAGTTGGTGTTTTTGGTCTCCCCAAGTGAGTGTGATGGGAAGGGACGACGAAGGAGAAGGTGAAGCAGTGCATGTTACTCCTGTTACAGGCCTTCCTTGCCTGTGCAGGAATGGGTGTTCCAGAGAGCTTAAAAAAATAACCATGCAATCCACAACATAGACAACAGTGTCCTCTCATACGATGGTCTCGTTCTGAAGGAGAGAGCCGAGTCTTACCCAACTGCATGGGTTTGGAAGAATCTTGGGGTACTGGTAGCATTTGAAAAGGAGCTGTGTTGGCAGACAGTTTGGAAACAGACTGGTGGTGCAGGTTTTTCTCCCTCAGGCGATTATCCAGCTGGATTGCTTGGTTGATAAGAGTCTCGAGATCACAGGCAGGTTCTCTGGTAGCCAGCTCATCCTTGATCGCCTCAGATAGACCATTCAGGAAACTCACCATGAGGGCCTTATCGTTCCAGCCACTCCCCACTGCAACTGTCCAAAACTGTATGGCATAATCAGCAGCGCTGCCATTATTTTGTCGGAGGGTGAAAAGTCTCTTAGAGGCTTGCCGGTTGCTGAGAGTGTGGTCAAAGACTCTTTTGAACTCCTCTTCGAACGTAGAATAACTTGAACAGCAGGGCGCCTGTGCCTTCCAGACTGCTGTTGCCCAGGAGAGAGCCTTACCGGAAAGGATGATAACATACGCAATCTTGGCCCGATCTGAGGGGAAGGAAAATGCAGTTCAAATGTGAGAGAGCATTGAGTCAGAAACCTATCACATGCACTGGGATCACCCGAGAAATGTTGCGGTGGAGGTAGGTGAGGTTCTCCAAAGAAGAGAGCATTTGAGAATCCAGAAGGGGTACAGAGGCAGCAGCAGAAGCAGCAGCTGGAGTGGAGGGCAGCCAGTCAAAGATCTGATGGATATAAGTCATGAGATCGATCAGCTCCTGTGAGTGTTTAGCCTTCAAAGTCTCCTGCTGATCTAGAGCGTCTTGTGGCGCTGGACTGTGGACTCATGCTGAGCAACTGTGGCAAAGAGTTCTTGAGAATTAGGTGTCTCTGGGTTCATTATGTGGCTTGGTTATTCTGTCAGACCCGGAATTCAAACTGGGGTGTCTGGCGCAAAAGTTTCAGATTCCACCACTGAGCCACAGGAAGTGGTTGAAATCAATAGTCAGCCGCTTTCTTAGATTGAATCAAAAGTTTATTAAACAAAAAAGGAACAAGGAAAAGTGAATAAAAAAATCCCTTTCTTCAATGCAACCACAAAAACAGAATATCCAGACCAAAAATAATACAAAAATCCACAAAAACTACAGTACAAAAACTCAAAAATCTCAAAAACAGAAACTCTATAAAAAGGTTCATATAACAGCAAAAATAAACTCAGGGAAACAATCCAAAAGGCACAAAAGAAAACTTCTTGGAACAAGTGCAGACTTACAGCAGTCACAGGCTTAGAAACAACAATAACCAAGCAAAGATACAGAGAAAAAGACCAGCTTAAATACACAGCACAGAATGAGACACAGGTGAAAACCATCACTAAAGGCAAATGTTTAGACATGAGGGTCCTATGGGGACCTCTAGTGGCCAGAATAAAACATTACAAAAAAGCAAAAACTCTGACAGTGGCTGGCTAAAACACATAATTGTCTGTTGAAGATGATTACCTTCTTTGGGGATACAGGGTCGTACACCCTAAAAAACTACAGGAAAGACTATTGGCAGAGCTTCATGACAGTCATTGGGGGATGGTCAAAATGAAAGCCTTGGCCAGAAGGTTTCTTTTTTGTTTGTTTTTTTTTTTTTTTTTTTGGTGGCTGGCCCTTGGTATTGTAAATATTACAAAAATATTGAGAATATTAAATATTGAGAATGTAGTTAGTCTCAGTGTAGCATGCCCTGCATACCTGGAAATGTACATTAGGCCCTTGGGAGAGAATTCACCTAGATTTTGCAGAGGATCATCAGCATATGTTTCTGGTGGCTATGGATGCATATGCTAGATGGCCTGAGATTATTCCTATGAAAACAACCATGGCAGCAAAGACCATAGAAATGCTAAGAAATTTGTTTGTGTCCTATGGTCTTCCACAGGAGGTGGTAATGGATAATGGACCACATTTTACACCAGAGAAATTGGACAATTCTTACGGCTAAATGGGGTGAAGCCTACTAAAGCCAGCATATCATCCTGCGTCAAATGGATTGGCTGAGCGTCTCGTGCAGAATCTGAAAAAAAGCACTTGCAAATACAAAATCGTGGAGCATAGGATGATTTGTCACTGTGTCACCAATTTTTTGTACAGTAACACACCTCATAGTACAACTGGCAACACACCAGCAGAACTGTTTCCTAAGAGGTCAGTTCGTACTCAATTGTCTCTTATTAAGCCACAGTTTTCACCAACTCTGAAGTGTGAATGCTCTGTAAGTTTGAAAAACTCTGTAAAGTCAGGACCTTAATTGTTGGTCATCAGGTTTTGGTAAAAAATAAAAATAATTACAGGGGAGGGGAGAAATGGTTGAGTGGTTCCATTTCAAAAGTGTTGGGTTCAGTAACATATCTAGTTGATGTGAATGGGAACTGTGTAAAGATGTGAATCAGATGTTGAGTAGTAAATCAATCTTTAACAGCAATGTCAATCAAGGTGTTTCTTATGAAGGATGAAACTGGGACTACTGTGAATTTTTTACATGAGTGTTGCAAAGGATAATGACATTGACATGACAGAGAGATCTGAGACTGGATCAGTGGTAGAGTTGGAAACTTCATCAACAAATGAAAGTGTTCTCGTAAAAAGTCATCCTGTTAGAAAGAGATGTTGAAAAAAAAAACAACAAAAAAACCTTGTAAAGGTTTCAATCTGTAAACAACAACAAAATGTATGCACATTATCAGTAAGTCTCCCTGTTTTGTTTTTTTTTGTTTTGGTTTGGGGTTTTTTTGGTTACGTTGTAGTGACATAAGGAAACTGCTCTCTTAGAGGGTGTAAGAGATTGAAATTTACAGGGGAGGAGCTGTGGTTTTTATTCACCAAGAAAGAGTTTTTGCTGTTTTGATTACATAAATACTATATTAAATTTAGTGGATTTCCAAGTTTTAGCTGTCAGTAAATTGTTGTAAGGTCCATCCGTTAGCCCAAGGACGGAATCTAACGGCCTGGTCGAAGGACTTCTGCGTGTTCGCCTTCTCAGCACTTCTGTTGGATTCACTTAATTTATGACCATCGAATTTTAAATCTGACTCCATGAATAATTTGATCTGACTCCAATTCTTTGTAACTTTGTTACATTTGTTACATTTGTAACTTAACAGCTGATCATAAGTTTAGTTGTGATTTAATTTAGATCTTTGATTTCTCTTAGTATCTCTTAATTTCAAATACTGCTCCTCCATGGGACCGGAGTCGCTCAGAGGATAATGCTCGCGATTATAATTACATTACCTCACGGACGCAAATTAGTCAGTTCTGAGATTACAGAGGATTACAGAGTGAACTATTTTACCTTTAAGTGAGTCGCAAATGCTTACTCATAACAGAAAGTGTAATTTTAGCAATAGTCACGAGAGCTGTAACTTGATAATAACAGTGACACCCAGAAATCAGATTGTCCCTCATGCTTAGCGCCATGCTCCGGTCATGGGGTCCTCGGTATGAATCTGCCCTGACAGAAAGATTTACGGAAACTCCTACAACTCCTCATGCGACACTACTTGAGTAATGATTTATGAAAAATACAGAATAAATCAAGATTAACATTTATTTTGGCCAGACAGAACTTAAAGAACATAATTAAACATGAATCCATGGTACACAACTTTCAGCATAAAATACAATTAAGTAATATGAAAATAGTTTCAAAGAGTCATATCTGGCACAATACATACAGCGTGTGTGCGTGTCTCTTATGACACTGACACAACACTGCATGGGGGTTCTGTCTACAGAATGTTCCCAATGGCAGCCCTGCTACCCTTCCTTAAATACCCAGACCAGAACAAAGGGTTGTAACTATTTGCAACACAAACACCTAGTTTGGGGGGAGAAGATCAGATATCTTTGGAGAGACCACTCAAAAAGAGAACACAAGTCTCATATGTTTCAATCTTTCTAACCCTATCAGTGACTACAGTGATGTTGAGACCATTTTACCAATCGCACTATGACCTTTAAAAAGACACCAGACATGAAAGGGATAAAACAATAGATTCACAAGATAAATCATATGTAGTATATCTGCATTCTGGGACTTGAATCAGGGGGAAGGGGAGGAGGTAGAGAGGGGGAGAGGGTTTTGGTCAGGGCGGTGTCCTACAGTTTCTCTGTGAGATCTTCTCTTCAGATTGAGTTTTATTGTTTTAATGCAGGGTGTTGGATCTCAGCTTTTGTCTTAGCAGTAAAACCGGTCCTTACAGACGACCCCTGGCCCCTTGGGACAAATTCATATGAGTTTCCAAGGGGACATATTTGGATATTCCCTGTTTCCATATTTTGGATGTTGTTTCCGGAGTGTTCATGGTGCTGATCCTTGTTAACAGCACAAGTCCATGGGTGCAGGAATCAAGTAGTCACCTGAAATAGCAACATTAAGACAGGCTGAACATGAAGATGAAAACACTGCAAAACACACCTCTGGCACAGTCCCTTTAGATGTAGGCGTACTGCGCTGACTGGATGCTGTCGCAATTGGACAGGATATCTATGATCCTGTTGGTCAGGTTTGCTTCCACCTGCACTTGATTGTGATAGTTTTCAGTCTGTAGAATGACTTGTTGTCCCAAGTCTGTTGTGTCCATCAGCATGAGCAGAAAGTGTCAGTGGAAAGTGTCTTTACACTTTGAGGAAGCATCTGTGTCCTGTCCTCCCCAGGATTCTTAGGTAGCTGACCCTTTGAGAAGTCCTCGGTCACCTTCAAGCAGAAGGTTTGGTTTGCCAGGCAGGTCAGATCTCCACGGGTGAAGGAATCATTTCACTGATGAAGCTCCATTGTGTGTGAGACACCTGAACAACTTCTGAATAACCATGCAATAATTGAACACTGATGACTTTCTGGTTATTGTGAGATGGGAAAAGAGAGTTGTTGGATAAACACAAGAACATAAGAATAACAACACATGATAAACTCATGTCAGAAGTGCGAGTGGTAAATACGGTCTCATTTCTCAGGGTCAAATATTTAGTGAGTAGGTCTCATTTGATAGCCAGATTCTTCACTGACATGGAAGTGGAATTTAAACGTGGTCTGGATGAATTACAGGAAGGGTAACAAAACATCAATATCACAAGTATATTTACCAGAAGTATGCATAATCAAAATATATCACATAATTAAACATGGAATTACACAATTTAATAATTGTTATTATAAAAGTGTCTATATCAGTTGGTTTTTACTTTCAAATCATTACTGAAAGCTAATATTTCAATCAAATCACTTAGAGAATGAGATTTACAGAAACAGAGATTTAAAATCTCTATTTTAGCCTTTGCACTCATCTTCTGTGCATTTGATGTACAGGCTAAGACACACTCAATAAGGTAAGGCAGGTCTGACTGAGAATTGTTTTATTAATTGATAGAAATGCCTGCACTCTGCATCTAACTCTTTTAGATATATTTTCATTGTCATTAGTGATATGTTGGAAACTAGGGGCCCTCCCAGTTTGCAACAATACCAATGACTGGGCATAATAAAGATTTTGTCCATCAATTTACTAATCAATTAATTGTCAATCAATTGATGTGTGTTGATAGCCATGCACATGTTTTATGCACCTTACATGGAATACATATAGGAAGTTGACATGGCTGTAAGCCATAAACTTGTTCAACCTAACTGAAAAGGAATTATGAAAATAATTGCCCTTGTCCTATATGTATGAAGGTGAATAATGTATGATAGATTTGCATTATATTAATGATTTTGCCCTGGATAGTCCTATGATCTATTCCAGGTAGAGATGTTGTGTGGTTTTAGAGTTAAAAGTGTGTGTGTGTGTATGTTGTGTATAGGAGATGGGTGGTGTCTATCCTACCATAATCTGTGTTGTATAATTTAGTTCCAGTTTTTACACTGGGAAGCCATGTAGCTATGTGTGCTGTGGGGTGTGAATGGCTTCATGAAGTATCTTGACTCCCATCTCCTATGTTAAGTTGTGTGTGTGTATCCTGGCTGATGCCGGCCAGCCCAGACCCTTGTGGAGTCTGGGTCTGAAGAGTGGCAGCCATCAGCCTGAAAGGAAAACGAACACAGAGAGAGAAACACAGAGAGAAACACAGTCTAATATTGGACCTTTACACAAATTTCACTAAGATAGATGGTGCTATCTTATTTTTTCTTCAATGGCCTTAGCCAGACAGTTGTTGCATATGGCTTTAACCTGTTAAGGTTTTATGCCATTATGAGAGAATTTGTTTTAGTTTACAAAGACATGGATCATCATCATGATTATGTTTCTGTAAAGGAAAAAGGTCATATAAACTGATTTATAATGGTCAGATCTGACTGCTGGTGTGTAAATGCAGTCAGACCCGTTGCACCTTAAGCTGCTGTTGCAGTTGTGTTTACTCAATCTGCTGTATTGTGATCATTATCACACTCAGGTCCCTGGGGGATCTCTTTGAATGATGCTGTTTATACAAGCCAGATCTGGGTTTAGAGCAACAGGTTCTTTGGTATTTATGGTGTCTTTCAAACTCTTGACCATTTGGATCTCTGTGGTGTGTATCCTGTGAAGTCAATGTCTGAGATTAACATAACACACAGCTTTTCATTACATTCCCGGTAAATAACTTTCCCGATCAGATCCCATCCCATCTAATGCTCCCAGTGAGGAGGTTGCTAAAACTTGCACCACTTTGTTTGTCATTGCATCACAATGGAAAGCTCGCACCTCCTCTCTCTCCCCTGGGTTTGAGATTGAATGTAAATGATTAGGTCTTGAATGAATTCAGCCTATTCAAGTTACAGCAATCAGGTTAATCATTTAACTGGGCATTGTAATTTTTCTCATTAAAGATTCTTGCACAAATAGAAGGTAAAGAAGTTCTTTCTCTTTAGGTTTTTCACTTCAGTTTTCTTTCTTAACATTAGTTTCTTTAACCATCTATGTTCTCCTTCCCATCATTTCAACACTGATAGTGCTCTTGCCGTCTTGTTCCCTAATGCACATCCCATCTTTCTACATTCTGATCCTTCTTCTACTCCTTCAACAATCTTTCATCCTCTAAATAATGCTGAATCATCATGAGATCAAAAGCCATTCCTAGCCATTACAATATAATTTACATTATAATCATAATATAAATCATATTATATTAAAATAGTATGAATTAAAAATAATTTTATTTGCTGGTCTCAAGAGGGTCTCTGCTGAGTCATGTGTCCAGAATCATGTGTTATAATCTCCTGATCTTTCAGATTGGCCCTGCAGCTCCTGCTGTGCTGGCGGGATCATTGTGTGACAGCAACAAGACCAAACTGGAAACCAGTTATCAACTTAGATGCTGTGGACGCTCAATAAACTGCAAACGCTGAGCGCACGGGTCAAATCATTGCTCAATTTAAAGATTTTGTGACTACACAATATAGAATTGGGCACAATTTTCTTATTTTTAGATATTATCAATTGCATTCTTTGGAGAATCTATTTGCATATAAAAAGAAAGGTTTGACAAAGACAGGTCTGATGAAGAAAGACAAAGTTCATCTTTGTTCTGTTAATTTTCTCAGTCTCTTTTGAGACACTAATGAAGACACAAAAGTGCAGCAATTCCAATGTCTGAAATAAGACCATAGTAAAGTGCTATATTTCACAACACATTTATAATTGTGACATCAGTCCTGACTCAGTTTTGTCCACCTTCACATTTTACACACAAAGGATTGCAGTGAGATCTTTTCCAGTAAGATTTTGTTCACACGTTAACGTGGCCATTTGTTTTTTTTTTTTTGCTGTGTTGTAGCAGCAAAGCAAATAAACAAATGTAACTGGACCTTTAATTTACAGCCTTCTTTTGAGTACCGAATAAAATTTCCTCTCTTGCTGCGTATGCAAACAAGGAGAATTTTAAAGCAAGGGATATCATTTCTACTCTACGCTGTTGCTTTCATGTTCCTGATAAGCACTTTGGTTGTCTAATTCTCAAGCCTTCATCGGATTTATACAGTATTCAATATATTCCCAACATTTCTAAAAGCAAAAAAATGGACTTACCATCACAGCTGAAGAAAGAGAAGGAAATCACCTCTTGCTTGTTGTAATCCCAATACTTCGCTGAAAAGACACTCGCATCCTGGAGATCACGGAGGTCCGGGTCACCATTTTGTAAGGTCCATCCGTTAGCCCAAGGACGGAATCTAACGGCCTGGTCGAAGGACTTCTGCGTGTCTGTCTTCTCAGCACTTCTGTTGGATTCACTTAATTTATGACCATCGAATTTTAAATCTGACTCCATGAATAATTTGATCTGACTCCAATTCTTTGTAACTTTGTTACATTTGTTACATTTGTAACTTAACAGCTGATCATAAGTTTAGTTGTGATTTAATTTAGATCTTTGATTTCTCTTAGTATCTCTTAATTTCAAATACTCGCTTCCTCCATGGGACCCGGAGTCGCTCAGAGGATAATGCTCGCGATTATAATTACATTACCTCACGGACGCAAATTAGTCAGTTCTGAGATTACAGAGGATTACAGAGTGAACTATTTTACCTTTAAGTGAGTCGCAAATGCTTACTCATAACAGAAAGTGTAATTTTAGCAATAGTCACGAGAGCTGTAACTTGATAATAACAGTGACAGTCAGAAATCAGATTGCCCCTCATGCTTAGCGCCATGCTCCGGTCATGGGGTCCTCGGTATGAATCTGCCCTGACAGAAAGATTTACGGAAACTCCTACAAAACTCCTCATGCGACACTACTTGAGTAATGATTTATGAAAAATACAGAATAAATCAAGATTAACATTTATTTTGGCCAGACAGAACTTAAAGAACATAATTAAACATGAATCCATGGTACACAACTTTCAGCATAAAATACAATTAAGTAATATGAAAATAGTTTCAAAGAGTCATATCTGGCACAATACATACAGCGTGTGTGAGTGTCTCTTATGACACTGACACAACACTGCATGGGGCTTCTGTCTACAGAATATTCCCCAAATGGCAGCCCTGCTACCCTTCCTTAAATACCCAGACCAGAACAAAGGGTTGTAACTATTTGCAACACAAACACCTAGTTTGGGGGGAGAAGATCAGATATCTTTGGAGAGACCACTCAAAAAGAGAACACAAGTCTCATATGTTTCAATCTTTCTAACCCTATCAGTGACTACAGTGATGTTGAGACCATTTTACCAATCGCACTATGACCTTTAAAAAGACACCAGACATGAAAGGGATAAAACAATAGATTCACAAGATAAATCATATGTAGTATATCTGCATTCTGGGACTTGAATCAGGGGAAGGGGGGAAAAGGAGGTAGAGAGGGGAGAGGGTTTTGGTCAGGGCGGTGTCCTACAGTTTCTCTGTGAGATCTTCTCTTCAGATTGAGTTTTATTGTTTTAATGCAGGGTGTTGGATCTCAGCTTTTGTCTTAGCAGTAAAACCGGTCCTTACATTGTCATTGGTTGTTAATGTTAAAAAGCCTGTGATTGGCTGCAAAATGGAAATGTTCTGCCTGTGGAACGTGCAGGTGACAAGAGCTAATGCAATCATTGTTTTTCAGGTAAAAGTGTGATGCTGGTTGCAGTTCTGTAATAAAACTCTTTATTTTGCCTGCGGACATCACAGTCTTAAAGGAACTCCACTTTTTTTTTTAAATAGGCTAATTTTCCAACTCCCCTAGAGTTAAACAGTCTAATCAGAATCAATGAATTATGCTAAGCTATGCTAAAAGTGCTACCGCCATACCCGGAGATCGGCTGAATGGATTCCAAAACAGTAAAACTCAACTGTTTAACTCTAGGGGAGCTGGAAAATGAGCCTGTTTTCAAAAAAAGTGGAGTGTTCCTTTAAATTCAGCTCTGTATGAATGAATGGCTTTATTTCGAATATGTAAAAATAATACAATAAAAGTTAATAGACAAAAAAACAAATGCACAACAAAACAAAGTAAAACAATATTAACATATACATGTCCGAAAAGGAGTAGGAACAGCTCTGCTTCTGCCCTTCACCACTTCAGCTCCACTATAGTCCTCAGTACTGGAGTAAGATGGCCCCCTACCTGGGGCAAGACAATCGATGGCTTGTAGCGTGAAAGAAGATCGGTCAAATACCAAAAAGCTAGACCATTTAGGGCTATAGGTAAGAAGCAGTATTTTATAATCAATACGGAACATACGCTTGTGGGTGCAGGATTTGGGTTTAATGAATAATATATCTGTTTTATTGAACTATTACAGAAGAAAAGTACTGGTCATCCATTCTTTGATATCTTTTATCCCATCTGTTAATTTGGATACTTTAGAAAATGAATTTGGTCTGGAAAAAATATATAGTTGAGCATCATCCGCATAACAGTAGACACTAATCCCATGTTTTCTAATAATATTTCCAAAGCGCAGCATGTACAATAAAAACAGCAGAGGGCCTAATACAGATCCTCGAGGCACTCCATATTTGAGAACTGTAAGGTTAGATGCTTCCTGATTCACACAAACAAAACGTTAACGGTCAGGCAGGATCTAAATCATATAATGTAGGGTTAAAGCGACGAGTGGCTTTGGTGACATTTAGTTTGACTCCAATAGAGTTTAGTAATTCAGTAAATGCAAGTCCTAATGCATCAATTATATTATCTTTTTGAATGTTAACGTCTCTGACAATCAATGCTCTATTCACATTAACCAATAAGTCTGAAAGAAAATCTGCAAAAAATCACTGTAGGGCCCTGGGGGTCTATAAACGAGAGCAGAAAGAGATAGCAGGGATTTGTATTCTTATATCTGAGCATGTAATATACAGCACAAGCACTTGTTTAGGAGCCCAAGCTTTAAAAAAGATTTTTGTGTTAATCGCATTGAGATTGAGATCCTGTAATAAGCTTATTATTTTTCTCACTACTGGGGACTACACAGTCTCAATAGAATGGACTTTGTAGTATAATTTAAGTGGTTAGAACAAAGGTTATTATAGCTGGCAAAATTTTACTCAAGTCACATGGTGTGTAACATCCTGAAGATGTCCGACAGGAGATCCGCTCCGACTCTGTTAGGGTGCAGGCCTTCAAGGTAGAATCCAGATCGCTCCCAGAAAAGATTCCAATTCTTTACAAAGATCCGTTTCTGTTCATCTCACCATGACATTAAAGGCCCGGTATACTTCATTTTCTGCATTCTGCTCCGTCTCATGCACATTTGAGCACGCAAGCCTTTCAAAGTACACTCCTTTGGCCATGAGTGCAGAACGTGTGCACTATCTAGTGGACTTTTTTTCCAAAGCACTCAAGTCACTTACACATGCACTGTTGTACCCGCACCATCCACGCGGTCTCAAAGATTGGGTGGACGGGGTGTGTGGACGTCCGCGGACCCTCCTGATGATGAAAATGATGTCACATGGACAATGTATATATATAATAAACTTTGGTCAACTCACCCAACCCACCCTTAATATGTAAATATACCATAAGGTTATTTTTATCAGCGTAAATGTGTGAAATGTTTACTTCTATACTACTCAAATGTATACTTATATCACTTGTTTTGTCTAAGCCCCCCTCTTAAACACCAGTAACCGTATGATATGAATGGGTATTTGAGTTATCATATCATATCATATCAATATTATTGTAATTTTGGCTTGCATGACCTAGTATTGATATGACACCTAATCAACCCCGCATTCATTCTTATATATCTGCATAGTCAAGTCAAGTCAAGTCAAGTCACCTTTATTTATACAGCGCTTTTAACAAGTCCAATTGTTTCAAAGCAGCTTCACATTGTTAACAGGAAAATAATGCAACAGAATTTGTACAGCCGTTCTGGTGAAACGGTGATGTTATCCAGCTAATTTCAAGTATCATAGTAATTGTTCTTTTTTCTCACTCCCCACCTTTTCTGCACTTAAACCGTATTTATTTATCTCTCCAAATCACACTGTCATTTCCATACATATGAAACGTGTTCTCTGCTTTAATCTTTCTCCTGTGGCCTTTGTTCTCCTGTGGCCTTCTATTGACAGGCCCCTGTGGTGAAATTTATGTCACATATTTAATATGGACATGGGGATGATTATCAAATCCATAGATGCCAGGAAAGGCTGATCAGCTGTAAATAATGGATGAGAGGAGGATGTGACTCAATTTGTGAGCAGCACAGAAGGAAAGAGCGTGCATTGACTCCCCCGCTCTGGAATGCCATTATTCGGGTCGATCTTTTCTCCTCCAGCCTGACATCACTCAGGGTAATCATCCTTCAATAAAAAAGCTGCCCATAATAAACGAACAACCTGGGTCAATAGAGGAATACGGAGAGGGATGACCTCTTGTGTGCGACAGTGTATAAATGGGTTTCTTCATCAGAGGTGATAGGCCCCCCTGCACTTTAACACGAACCAGAGCCACGCTGCACTTATCTTCACTATTGCCTGGTTTTGTCACGGTTGTGTTCGCTGCATTAATGAATCAATGCTCTAATGAGGCGGATTCCCTTCCAGTGGTTCATGTAAGTACAACACCAAGATGTACCAAAACGTATTACGCAGAGAAGGAGATGGATGAAAATCTAAGTATCAGTTTGTAGAATGAGGTGTGGGAGACTTCAAGAACACATAAGGAATGTCGGTTTTATGTTAGTTTTGTAGCTTGTAGCTAACCTAACCTAACCATGTGGTATACAAAGTTAACCAAAAGATCATCTGCAATATCCATTAAAAGATCCAGAGTAGACTCTAGACATATGTATACACAGAGGTAGGGCAGCACAATTAACATGACAGGAACCCAAAAACAGATTCACATGGCCCAAAGTCTTGGATGCTAAATTATATAACATCTTACTATCACTGGTGGGTCACCAGATGAGCAGACAACTGCAGATGGACCAAAATGTACAACCCAGATAGAGGTGAAACTGTACACTGGTCAGAAGCACTGGTAGACCATATGAGATCAAGGCAATGAAGCAGGAGGAAGGAAGAGGACCTGTGAGTGAATGATGGGGATGACGGGCTAAAGGGAAATCTCTAGCGTGGCCTCAGGACTTTGCATACAGCAGATGCAATGAAAAGTGTTGCTCCAGAGCAGGTGGGTCTGTGGGTTTGGAGAGATGACTGGGTTTGGCTGGTCTGACTTGTGTAGATCCATGGCTAGGCTCAGGTCATTGGCTGGAGAGTTGTACTGGAGATACAGACACAAACAAAGGACAATATCTACGGGCAACTGGACAGGAGAAAGTGGATCAGACTATGAAATGTGTTAAGGGAACCCTTGGACTACATGTCTCAGGCTCAGCTTGAGGGATTATATCAACTATGTCCAACTCAAGAGCGCCTGCTATTTATGCAGGGGAGAGTCTCGATGGACTCAGTAATACTGTATTTGCTTCTTTTCCTGAACCATATAATAGCAGTGTTATGATGTCTTTCCAGCCAAGCTGAATAAACTGTGTAAGGTTATGGCATTGGTGGTTATCAACCATCATCAGCATATCTCGCATATATCATTAGGTGAAGTCATGAGTGAAACCTGGTACTGACTTGTAGCACGATCGTCTGGTTAAATACTAATAGTTTTCTTAATTGTTTTTAAATGGTGTTAATTGGTGGTTAGACTAAACATTGGTGGAATACATAAACAGACTGCATTTACACAGAGGCTAGGAGATGGTAATTAATTTGTGGCCACATCTGAGCTAATTAGAAAACATGAAGGAATACAGTTAATGATAAAAATCAAGTTAATGATCCCTAGTGAAACTGATGCACTGGGAAGACAGCTTATTGAATTTATGAAAGTGCAAACAAAAGAAACTGCTAAGAGTATCTGTGTATTTGTCAGTTTTAAATCCTAATACACTGTTGGTGTTTTGCATGCTGTTATATTCTGTCTAAAGTGTTAGTTTAAAAAACAAAAGTATTTCCTAAATTTCTCTTGTATAGTCCCTGGTCTAGCTAAGTTTCCAGACTAGCTCTTTAACCTTGGTTTTGACAGTCTATCTTCTTGGATTGGAGCCTCATCTTGCGGTCTGTTGAGGGCCCTAATGTTGCATTTAAATCTGGGTAAGGGTGCTCCGAATGATCGGGCATTGATTGTTATTGGCCTATGATAACTTATATAGTTTGATCAGTGGTCTCTGAAAGGGTGAATCAGAAGTCGCAAGACTTTTTTCTACGCACAGCTAAAATTGCATCACTACAGTCACTGGTCCGGCAATTCTACCAGGTGTCTGAAATGGACAATGGTCTTTGTGGAGAGCATGGACGTTGCAGCAACACTACAGCAATGACAACAAGCAACTAGGGCTGTACGATTTTAGTGCATTTCTTTCCATCGCCGCGGTGCACTTTTGTTCCTTCCTAAAAGCCCAAACTTAGCATCCAAATCAGCTTGAACAGCGATTGTCGTAAAATACAGTGTACTGTTGCTAAACTGCAGGACATGCTCAATAATAAAAAGATTTAGTAGGATTAATATATATTTAATGTATACAATGAATACATTTGTTTTTGAAGACATTTACATTTGATTGCTTTCTGCTGATAAAGACTGTTTTGTTTTGTTTGTTTGTTTGTTTTTTTCATGGGAAAGCTATATTTGTTAAAGGGGTACTTCAGCGCTGGGAAGATGAATGTGTATTTAAACTGGGTCATTTATGTAGTAGGAATGTGAAATTATATTTGAATTTGGTGCCTTCTAGACTGAGAAAAGCCAGAAAATGTATTTTTGGATCATGTGGATGAAAGACAACAACTCCCAGAATGCACTTGCTTCTCTGCCCTATGAGGCCACTCCCAAAGCCACGGCTACTGGATCACTGGATCACTGCCCACCGCGGCACCGCCCCTACCGTTTTCATTTTCATAATAATAAAATCATTTAGTTCAGTTAGAGAACACACTACAATTAAAAACTGAACGTGTCTGTTCAATATAATGTGAGTGAGCTGAGCGAGTGTGACAGCACAAACGCAGCAGGAGTCAGATCACACTCATCACGAGAGCGAAGAGCTGAGGTAAGCGCGGGTGTGGCATACATTCACGGCACGTGTTCAGTCTGCCGTGTTTTCAGATCATGTCTATGGAAGCTTAACTTTCATAGGAATTCATTTGAAAAGTTGAAACACTCACTTTGCTCCGCACCGCTCCGTTTACATGAATGCCCGCAGCTGCCTGAGCCGAGCGCTGTGAGATCGATCGCACCCCCCATGGGCGGGTTGAAAACATGCAGAACTAGCTCCTCCTACTGGCTATAGTTTTTAGTTTCTGGCAAAAATCCTCCGATGACGCAAAATGATGATATTTGCATCATCTAAGGATTTTTTCCAGAAATAAAATACATAAATCTCTTGAGTTGTTGCCGCAATGCCGACGAAACGCTGTTATTTTCATCCGGATTGCAGGTCCACTTTGTTCATCCTTCCTAGGGACAGACTACCGGTAAAGGTAAGGGGCGTGACGTTTCCGAAAAACATGCACTAGGCAGTTAGCGAATCATAACACACTGGGCCAGCTGACCAATCTGAGCCCATTGCGTATTTTTGAGGGACCGGCTTCGTAGAACCCGGAAACCATCAGACTGTTTTTACAAGGAGGGACAGAGCAGTGTAGAATAAAGGTAAAATATATGAAAAATAATGCAATTTTTTAAAAAACGAACACGTCGTTAATTAAACGTTGTTAAGAATAGTTGACTTTTTATTTACGGTAATTGGTAATCAGTGATCTGCCCCAAAAAATCTTGATCAGAGCACCCTTAAATCTGGGGGTACTGCAGCATACAGCCTAGCAAGTGTAAGGACCGGTTTTACTGCTAAGACAAAAGCTGAGATCCAACACCCTGCATTAAAACAATAAAACTCAATCTGAAGAGAAGATCTCACAGAGAAACTGTAGGACACCGCCCTGACCAAAACCCTCTCCCCCTCTCTACCTCCCTTTCCCCCTTCCCCCTGATTCAAGTCCCAGAATGCAGATATACTACATATGATTTATCTTGTGAATCTATTGTTTTATCCCTTTCATGTCTGGTGTCTTTTTAAAGGTCATAGTGCGATTGGTAAGATGGTCTCAACATCACTGTAGTCACTGGTAGGGTTAGAAAGATTGAAACATATGAGACTTGTGTTCTCTTTTTGAGTGGTCTCTCCAAAGATATCTGATCTTCTCCCCCCAAACTAGGTGTTTGTGTTGCAAATATTTACAACCCTTTGTTCTGGTCTGGGTATTTAAGGAAGGGTAGCAGGGCTGCCATTGGGAACATTCTGTAGACAGAACCCCCATGCAGTGTTGTGTCAGTGTCATAAGAGGCACTCACACACACACACACACACACACACACACACACACACACACACACACACACACACACACACACACACACACACACACACACACACACACACACTCACACACACACACACACACACACACACACACTCTCTCACACACACACACACACACACACACACACACACACACACACACACACACACACACACACACACACACACACACACACACTGTATGTAGTGTGCCAGATATGACTCTTTGAAACTATTTTCATATTACTTAATTGTATTTTATATTTTTATGCTGAAAGTTGTGTACCATGGATTCATGTTTAATTATGATGTTTAAGTTCTGTCTGGCCAAAATAAACCTTTTGTCTTGATTTACCTTGTATTATTCTGAAACAAGTTATTCTAGTATTGATCAAACCGGAGTCTTTTATTTCCGCAATTCTTTTGCCAGAATAGATCAAACCGAGGAGCCCTGACTGAAGCATGGAGCGCAGCATGCGGGATAATCTGATTTCTGACTATTACTGTATTAGCAAGTTGCAGCTTTCGTGACTATTACTAAAGTTACACTTTTTGTTGAGTAAGCATGTGCGACCACTTAAAGGTAAAATATTCACTCTGTAATCCTCTGACTAATATCAGAACTGGCTAGGTTGTGATCGTGGGCGGGCGAAACCGGACGCTTCGTTCCTGTGCGATATCGGGTCCCTTGATGAACGAATATTTGAAATTAAGAGATACTAAGAGAAATCAACGATCTAAATTAAATCACAACTAAACGTATGATCAGCTGTTAAGTTACAAATGTAACAAATGTAACAAAGTTACAAAGAATTGGAGTCAGATAAAATTAACAATGGAGTCAGATTTAAAATTCGATGGTCATAAATTAAGTGAATCCAACAGAAGTTCTGAAAAGGCAGACACGCAGAAGTCCTTCGACCAGGCCGTTAGATTCCGTCCTTGGGCTAACGGATGGACCTTACACAAGATAAATCTGTCCTGGAGGATCAGGAAGACAAAGAGGCTGTATGCTCAACAACTAAACATCCACTTCACAAATGACAGAGACTAACATTGGTTGTGGCAGGGATTTCAGACTATCACTGACTACAAGCCCCCTCCTCTGCGGATATACCATAGCGATGCCTCTCTACCATATGAACTTTTATGCATGTTCTGAGGCCAACAACATTCAGGCACAAAATGCTACCATCTCTACCCAGCAATCAGGCACTCCAGCTGTCAACAACTGAAATGAAAAAGACCCTTGCCATCGTTAACACACGTAAAACTGCAGGGCCGGACGGCATCCATGGACGTGTTTTAAGCTCAAAGGAGCAACTGTGTCTGAAGTGCTGGAAAAGAGAGAGTCAACAGTTTCTATTGCAACATCGAGGTCTTCTAAGTTATCTGGGATGCTGAGGAGATAAAACTGATCAGGATGATTATTTATAAAGCAATCTTTAGTGGTAGAAGTGATAGTTCTACTATATTTGTAACAGGGAGTTGACTTTGCAGCCTTGGCTAAATTAAGTATACAAAAGATTAGGTAATGATCTGAGATGTCATCGCTCTGCTGTAGAATTCCAATGGCATCAGCAATGATTTCATGTGACAATATTAGATCTAAAGTATGATTGTGACAATGAGTGGGTTGACATGTGTTGCCTAAAGCCAGGTGCACCGTGCGATTTTTGGCCATGAAATCTTCAAATTCTCAAAGATTCATCTGATCCTAGGCTAAAATCTGAAGGATTTGGTCATTAGCTTGACATGTTCACCAACAGATGATTAATGACCGCTGCGATAAAATTTTTAACCTCAGATGAAATTTGAAGATTTTGGTGCCCAGTCCTGCAGTGTGACTTCTCCTACGACGACCATCAAATTGTCTTCGTTTTTCAAGACAAACCATGACCTAAATGAGCGCAGTATTCTCTAAATGCTTTTTCATTATCTACATGGATATTAAAATCACCAACAATTAGTGCTTTATCTGCAGCCAGTACTAACTCTGATAGAAAGTCAGCAGATTCTTTGATAAAGTCTGTATTGTGCCCTGGTGGCTTGTATACAGTAGCCAGCACAAATGTCAAACGTGATTTATCAATTACACTAGATACTGTTACATTAAGCACCAACACTTCAAAAGAATTATATTTAAAACCAGACTTCTCAGTAATACAGAATATATTTCTATAAATTACAGCAACACCTCCCCCTTTGCCTTTCAGACGCGGCTCGTGTTTATAACAATAATCTTGGGAGGTGGACTCCCTGGTTTTAGCCAGGTTTCTGTCAAACACAGCACATCTAGATTATGATAATTTTTTCATGTCATTTACAATAAGTGCTTTGAAGAAAGGGGTCGTATATTCAGCAACCCAAGCTTTATCATTTATTCATCTGTATTATACTAGGGAATAGTCAGGAACTCACTGCACCTTCAAATTAATCCAAATGAGGTGTGTAGACAAAAAATTCCAAATAGAAGAGCACTTCAAAAGAGTCCGCACACTCTATCAAGAAAAAATCATTGGATGCAAGATAAAAATCAAAGTTACAAAGCTTTGTATGCTTGGCATTGAAAAAGGTCACATGTGACCGAAACGTTTGCCTTTTTTTTCTTTCAGGAAAGCATTGATTTTATCTTGCATCTAATTATTTTTCTTGGTAGAGTGTGCAGACTCTTTTGAAGTGCTCTTTCATCTGTATTATACCTGTTTTTATTTGTTGAACAACAATTACATTTTTACCTTTAAATGGGTTTGAGAGTTTTACGTATTTACTAATTCGGGGAACATCCTCTAAGTGATAATATCTAGGGGAAAGAGTCTCTATGTGTTGGAATTTATCTGACTCCTGTGATGTGAGACAGCTAGCAGACGGTCAGTTTGGCCTGTCTGTCTGACCTGGGCCCCAGTTAGTCAATGTTCAGCTCTAAGATTATGTAACATATTACCGTATATACCCGAATATAAAACAAGGTTTGTGTCCTAAAAATAGGCTGAAAAATGGGGTTGTCTTATATTTGCGATATAGACAAAATCACGGGGAAAGGGAGAAAGCAGGGGGAAACAGTAGAGGGCACCAACACGATAGGCTAATTAGTGACAGTGTTATGAATTAAATAAACAGTAAAGTGCCGCCAAGAGATCATCTTGAGAAAATAGCTTCAAAGTTGGTCAAATAAACCAACACCGTCGATGACACCAACTTTAAACTTATGGTCGTGAATGAGGCAGAATCATCTAATCATTGCAAAGCTGACAAAAAATTTGGAGTCACAGAATGCAATGTTCGGAGGTGTCGAGCACCCTTTTTCCCAAAAATAAATCTGGAAAATGGGGTCGTCTTTCCCGTCATATTCAGGTATATATGGTACTAGAGAGAAGAGCGGCACCACCCCAGGAGAAATTAATACCATCTCTTTTCAACAGGTCAATTTTCCAATTGTCTATGAATCTTATATTATTCTGCATGGACACCACTTAGGCAGCCAGCCACTGAGTGATGACTAGTCAAGTATCTTATCACTCCGGCGAACAGGAAGGGGTCCAGAGCAAATTATAGTGTCTGACATCATACTTGTGAGTTCACAAACCTCTTTAACCCCTTAGCAGTCAAGTATCACCGACGGCCCCAGATTACTGTTGTTCAACATTCACTGCTTGTTAAAACATCACACACTTACTTCATCTGGACAAACTTGGTATAATGATACAGATTAAAGCCTCCAGCTTTGGTATTTGACCACTGTTCATGATAAAATGAGGTTGCAGTGACATTAATTTCTTAATTTATGTCAGGAGTGCAAAATAATCAATCTGTAATGAACAATATTTTGAATGAAATATCAACAAGAATCAAAAGCCAGTCATGTCTTCTCCGTTTTATTTGTGGTCACATACATGCACTAAACAGCATCCGTTCAGGCTCTTAATCCAAACGTGCGCATATTTGGACAAATATAGATTTATTATCATGTTTGCAAAATGTTTTGTCATACAGAATAACATTTATATTAATTTCTTACTGAATTATGCTGATCTGAAGAGCTGAATGACATTCAGAGCGATCTCTGTGTCTGATTCTTCCTGCTGCACGTCACTTATGATCTCAGAGCTCTCTCATTCGCTGTACAGCTGCCAATCATCTTATGTGACTCAATGTGACAACAATCCTGCGCCATCTGGTCACGCTGTTCAGTGCACTTCCTCATTCTCATCTCTCCGTTGTAAACATAGCCAACATGTGAAAACAAAGCCAATAAACGCACGATTACGATAGCATATGGTTTGTGTGCATTTTGCATGCGATTTGGTGTATTTTCATATGAATAAAGAATGTTTCCAGTAACATGCTAAGCAGGTGTAGCGATTATCTCTATATAAAATGCTAAATATAACATTTTAACATCATTGAACATCACTGAAACCCACATTACATGCCGATCGGAAGTACATACAAACACTCGCTGGCTGTTTAAAGGGAGTTTGGAGTTAAAGTGTAATATTAATCTTTTATATTGTACTATGTAGCTTGATGTTAACTGTAGCTCTAATGCACCTGTCATGCCAGGAGCTATATTTTATTTCACATAAGGTACCAAAAGCATGCCTTTTTTGTTTGTCTGTTTGCTAAAAAGACTTCAGATAGTAGGTTTTAATGTAAAGTGGGATGAATGTGGTGTTGATGGCCAATTCAGATGCCTGAATAGGCTATAATACAAACAAAATAATTACTATAAAAGATTAATGAGGAATAAGTCATTCATGACATACGTGTGAAAAGTGAATTGTGAAAACAATAGAGTATGAATTGAGCCATTAGAAGGCTAGTTAGAAGACTGCAAGTATGTGTTTTACAGGCCAATAACATAATGATAGCATTCAAAGATCTAAGACTTTTTCTATGTACACAAAAAGGCCTATTTCTCTCAAATATTGTTCACAAATCTGTCTAAATCTGTGTTAGTGAGCACTTCTCCTTTGCCGAGATAATCCATCCACCTCACAGGTGTGGCATATCATGATGCTGATTAGACAGCATGATTATTGCACAGGTGTGCCTTAGGCTGGACACAAAAAAGGCCACTCTATAATGTGCAGTTTTATCACACAGCACAATGCCACAGATGTCGCAAATTTTGAGGGAGCGTGCAATTGCCATGCAGACTGCAGGAATGTCCACCAGAGCTGTTGCCCATGAACTGAATGTTAATTTCTCCACCATAAGCCAACCACCCTGACAGTAGGCAGGACTATTCAAGAAGACCATGAACTTTATGTAGGCCAATGTACCAAGCCCTCTGCTGCTTGAATAGCTAAAAAAGACTTCAAGAATAATGACCTGACCCCCTTCCTCAACTGATTTAAACCTAAATGAGAACTTGTGGATCTTTCTCAAGTGTGAGATTTACAGTGAGGGAAATCAATACAGATCTTTGAATAGCATCTGGGGGCTGTGG
Source organism: Paracanthobrama guichenoti (assembly GCA_018749465.1). NCBI lineage: Eukaryota > Metazoa > Chordata > Actinopteri > Cypriniformes > Gobionidae > Paracanthobrama > Paracanthobrama guichenoti. Next base: position 800,347 of record CM031958.1, read on the forward strand.
TTGCTGCTTCAGCTAAAATTGGTCAAGAACAAATCAAGTCACTGACTGATTCTATGGATGGGTGGCTTATTCAGAGCTCCTTCTTTTCAATGACATTCATATCTTGAAAGGCTAAAAGGGATCAATTTGTATAATGTTATATTTTGTATTTATTAGTTATTTGTTGAAGCACAGGGGAAAAAATAATAAAATTGCCTAATAATGTGCACACAGATATTTGAGAATATGACCTATTCCTTATTAAACATTGTTTTTTTTTAACAAAATAACACTGATAGCATTGTACAATTTCTGTTTTGCAGTAAAATAATTAGGAAAAAGCTAATTAATAATAAATGACACAGCTAGAAGGTCTCCAGTTTAGGTCCTGGCTGAGCCTTGCGTGCAGTTTGCATGTTCTCTCCATGTTGGGGTGGGGTTTTGCATTTTGCATGTCTCCTTTGTCTGACACACCCATTTCAAATCGTCGAGTCACCACTAATGAGCTGATGACCTGAATCAGATGTGTTTGATTAAGGAGACATGCAAAATGTGCAGTGTTGAGGGGGCTCCAGGAATGGAAACCACTGCTGTAGGTGAGTTGGAGACACTAAATTGCTGCTGCTGTTACTCTAGTTCTCAAGAAACTCAACCTTGACCTGTCAGTTCTTACTACCGTATATACCCGAATATAAGACTAGGTTTTTGTCCTAAAAATAGGCTGAAAAATGGGGGGTCGTCTTATATTCGCGATATAGACAAAATCACGGGTGGAAAGGGAGAAAGCAGGGGGAAACAGTAGAGGGCACCAACACGATAGGCTACGTAATTAGTGACAGTGTTATGAATTAAATAAACAGTAAAGTTCCACCATGGAGAAATCAAGAGATCATTTTGAGAAAAGAGCTTCAAAATTTGGTCAAATAAACCAACACGTTCGAAACAGTTATGACACCAACTTTAAACTTATGGTCGTGAATGAGGCAGAATCATCTAATAACTGCAAAGCTGGCAAAAAATTTGGAGTCACCGAATGCAATGTTCGGAGGTGGCGAGCACCTTTTTTCACAAAAATAAGTCTGGAAAATGGGGTGGGGGTTGGGGGGTGGGGGGGGCATCTTATATTCAGGGTCGTCTTATATTCGGGTATATACTGTATTTATCGGCTCCATCTTTGACACTGTCTGTCACAACTTACTTTTTCCTCACCTGTTGGATGTAATAATAATAATAACAATTAGTTACATTTATATGGCGCTTTTCTGGGTACTCAAAGTGCTTTACATGGAAGGGGGGAATCTCCTCAACCACCACCAATATGCAGCATCCACCTGGATGATGCCACGGCAGCCATATTGAGCCAGAACGCCCACCACACACCAGCTGATTGGTGGAGAAAAGACAGAATGATGAAGCCAATCAGGATAGGGGGATGATTAGGAGGCCATGATGATGGACAGAGGCCAATGGGCAAATTTAGCCATTTTTGGGCCTGCCCTCTCTTGGTTTTCCTCCAACTGCCTCCCATCCCCCTGACACAAGGTGTCCCGCAGCGATCTGTTCTTGGTCCATTATTATTTATTATCTACATACTACAGATTCTACATCGACATTTTAACTTTAATTTCTTCCGAAGACATACAAATCTGCACTATCTATATCTGTAAACCTACTCCATCCACTCAAATTAAAAACTAAAAAAATCTGCCTGTGTGAACCAAGCAAAGATGTGGCTCAACTCCAACTCTGTGAAATTGAATATGGACAAAACTGAGATTAGCATTGCCTGTACCCCTCAACTACCAGCAAAATTCCTCCTGTGACTCTGTGACATTGACAGCACTCCCAAACTCTCAAAAATCTAGGTGTTATCTTTGATCCCTCTCTCTCTTTGTAGACCCATATCAACTCTGTCACCAGAACTGCAATTGCATTGCTCCGTCCCTTCATTAGTATCAAAGATGCTGAAAAGTGTAAAATATGCTGAAACTTCATGCATTTCATACTTCACTACAGTCACTCATGCCTTTATCTCATCGCGTCTTGATTACGGTAATGCCCTCTTCATTGGCTTACCTACCAGCTCCAGATTGCCAGATTGCAATATGTTCAAAACTCTGCTGCAAGAATACTCAGCCACACTAAACGTTCTGCCCACATCACACCTATTCTGTTAGATCTCCACTGGTTACCGGTGTCCTATCGTATCAAGTACAAAATAATACTGCATACTTTTAAATCTCAACATTAAATCTCCCGTTATCTTTGCAACATGCTCTTCCCCCACACCCAAACTCGTTCACTTTGGTCTTTAAACTCTTTCTCTCCGTCCCTCGGTATCGCCTCTCTTCTGTGGGTGGTGGATCATTCAGCACGACTGCACCTAAACTCTGGATTTCTCTGCCACGGTCACTTTCTTGCATTAATAATATTTCTGACTTCAAGTTACAACTTAAAACCTACTTGTTTTCTGATCATTCCTAAGTAATTTTCTGTAATTTGTTAGTGTTTAAATCTATGTTGCTATGTGATACCCTGTTTAAGCGTGTGCCCTCTTTTATGTCTTTGTATTATCTTTGTTCTTATCTACCACCTGTAATATTCTATACTATTGCTATATATCTATATATATTGCTTGTATTGTCTACTCTACTGGCACTATATTTTCTTTATTGCATCTACATTGTAAAGCATCCTTGAGCTTTGGACAGGTGCTATATACGTAAATAAAACGTATTATTATATTAAACTGTCTGTAGGTTTGTGTTAGCCCTGTGTTGAACTGTCCCTCTGTCCAGGGTGTTTTCCTGCCTACTGACCATCTGGGATACGCGGATAAGTGGTTTGGAAGAAGGATATACTGTATACAATATGGATACTCAGTTCACACACCTTTACCTGCAATTCTATTCTATTCTATTCTATTCTATTCTATTCTATTCTATTCTATTCTATTCTATTCTATTCTATTCTATTCTATTCAATAAATGATTTAGTTGAAGACACCTTTCATACTGGACACCTTTCATACTGGAGCGGACCTGTTTACATTTCACTGCCGGTTGTATATTCTGTATATAACTGTGTATGTGACAAATAAAACTCTTGAATCTTGAATCTTGAATCTACTCTTTTCGTATGCTGCGCTCCTCTGAGGCATAACATATACTGGTCACAGAACAGAGCAGAGTTTAAGCATTACTGACAGGAGGAAAGACACACAGAGAAGAAGAGATCAGAAGGGAATGCAGGGCGACTTCACTGAATGCAAAGCTGTTTCTGTTCAATCAGTCCACACGCACAAGCTGCTGTAACTGTATATTTTACCAAGCAAATAAGTTTGACAATACATTAAAGGGTACATAACACACAGTTTCTGCCAGTCTCATGTTAATCTGTAGTATCTATAGAGTAGTGTTGATCCTTCATATCTCCCAAGAGTCTTTAGTTTATCATATTTATAAAAGACAGATACACTGAACCGATTCTTTCTGAAAACAGCCGAGCTCGTGGAGGCGTGCAGTGGGCGGAGCTAAAGAGACACACACACACACACACACACACACACACACACACACCATGGCATTATCCCTGGATAACTCTTCATTCACTATACGTTGGTGTTGTTCACATTATATGCACTTATGCGCCGATTGCCAACAAAACACACACATTTGCTGCAGCTTCACTCACCGCCTGAGGTTTCTACTCATGACCGGGAACAAACACACACACTTGCAGAACTCCGGAAACACAAACTACATCCACTGTTCCCTTAACGCTGGGTTATTTGTGAAGCTGAACAAGCTGATCTTTCCCTCACAGCAGAAACACACTTCTTTAGTGACATTGTTGATCTCGTGTCTAAAAACACAACGCCAGCGCGCCAACGGCTCCCGTAACCCGTAACCTGTTTTAACCCAAAGCTTGATGATGGACGCGCTCTTGCTCTCGCTCTGGGTGGTGTGTGTTTGCGATCATCCGGGAGAAGTGCCCATATAAAGAGTTCCGCCCTTTATGACATCATACAGGGCCATACTCGAAAAACACTTCACGAAACTCGCTTCAATCCTGAAGGAGTGTATTTGGCACAGAAATACTCCGACATACGTCCAACTTTTTTTTTTTAAACTTTGTCCGTGTTTATCATGAGAATCAACTCTTTAACAGTGTAAATAAGGCAGAATGCATGAAATAGCATTTTAATTTAATATTAATGTTATATTAATGTGGAGTGAGATTCTGGCATAAGCACTACAGACCACTAACCCGATATGTTTCCTCTAAAGGCCCCGGTATACTCATGACAAAGTTATTTTTTTTCTTTTTTGCTTTAGGAGTAAAAATAAGTTTGAAATAGGTGACCAGCGATACACTGTTATTGAACATCCCAACACCACCACACTGAGATAGAAGTTGGCAAAGGTGTTTTCTAGAAAGTTCATTTTGGCAAGCTGTTCCGAATCAAACTCCAAATGGACTTCATTTTGGCCTGATTTGTTCAAAATTATGTCACACGGTTCATTTTTCCATTTCGCTTGAAGTATATCGAGGCCGTAAAGCTTTCAAAAGCATTACGTTTAAATGAGTGCACTGGGAATTTAATCAAGGCAGTTAATAATGCCAATAACAGGTGTGTGTTTGGGGATCAGAATAGGGTCTTTGCATGCTACTCACTGGGGAAAGTTAACCAGTTCACTTGACAACTGAACCATATGCTTGTATGCTCATCTGTTCATGTTTTCACATTAAACACAAAAATAAATCAGTTTATGGAGGTGTCTAGATGATTGCAATAACTTATTTATGGTGTTAAGATGCTGGCTATATAACAGTTTCTGGCTGCATTATGGAGGGTAAACACGTCTAAAAAGCATTGGTTGACTTTCTTTTAACAAATGTAGTATTTGCTACAAAATCAAGAAAGATTCCAAGATTTATCAGGTTGTGTTTGTACGTGAAAGAGACAGAGAGGAATGGCAAGATGAGGGCCATTGGCCTGGCGTCTCTGTGGCGCAGCAGGGGGCTGATGGGGTATTCAGGGCAGTGCGGTGTAAAACACAGCTGCCAGCAGCCCTCCACTTCTCTGAGGAAGGACACAGATGCCTGAAATTAGTTGACATGATGAGAGAGGGGAGCTCCATTCCAAAGTAAATCGGCCATCCAAGAAGACCCTAACAGCAGAAAAAATAGACTGAGCGACTCCAGTTTGCACAGATGAAATCCCTCGTGGAGAGAAGATAGAGAGGTGTAAGGGATTTCTTAAGGTCATGTGTGAACGTTTTCTGGAGTCACTACATGCTGAGAAAGAAGATAAAGGATGTGCCTGGATATTCCTATTATTTCAAACAAGAGCACAAATGTAACAAATGAGACACAAAGCCTCTCTCAGTATGAACTTGACTGAGTGAGCTCAGAGGAGAACACTTTTTAGCCTCATTGTTTACCTGTGTTTTGAACAGGATGAGCCCAGTTAGTGCTGCTTAACTGTGTAGGGGCATCTGTAGCTTCAGATAATGAGTTTAAATCTGCCTATAAATGCTACTATTGTGGTGTGTATGCAGGGGCACTAGAAAGCACATTATACATGATATAACGTATGCCTTCAGCAGCACTGATGAGTGCTTGTGATAGTGGATCTACAGAGGACAGCTCATTACAGGCTGATCCAGGACCATTTTAATGGATTCACCAATGCGGAACCGATCGGTTGAAATCCAGGACTTTCCTCCACAATCCAGACCGGGACCAGGACAAAATGTCCAGTTGTCTTGCTTTTTCAGTGGCCCTGCATCACCACAATAGCAGCATTTATAGGTTACTTTTACAAATGTAAACACATTCCCCTGGTTTCATGACGAGGCTTAATCTAGTCCCAGATTAAAACTGAAGGAATGTCTTAATGAAGAAATCACTGTTTTGTCTCAAGATACACACCAGAAAAGTTTTGAGAAAGTTAAGACACTTTTATAAGCTACTCAAATGCCCTAATTGAACTAAAGCCTAACCGTGGCTTAGTCTAAACCCTGTCTGTGAAACCAGGCCATTATTTTGTAAAATATTTCATGAATTGTACCATATAAAACATGCAATAGTGAATCTGTGTTTTAGAACAAATCTGAAGAAGTGCATGAGGTGTGAATGAAACTTTAGAGTAAAAAAATTGCTGGGATGCTGGACATTATTTTTGGAATCTCTTAATACATTTGTACATACACAAATTTTAATAAAATAAATAATATAATAAAAGATATTAAAGTCGACATGACACAGAAGTTGCAATAGTCTTCCATATTGTGCCGTATATCCGAGTGAAACGCAAACAAGAACAAATGTAGGCGGGGCTCGATTGTGTCTGTGGGGAATTGATTGGATGGTTGTGGTTTGCTATTGGTGGATCTCATGTGAGTGACAGGTGGCCCCGCCCTCGTCATCAGAGAAGAGATGAAGTTATTCTGATTCAAGATTATCAACACAATAATGATGAGCACCCATAAATCACTTACAATAAACTGAATTTAAATTCCATATAAAAAAAATTAAATTTTTCAATCAATTTTGATTTCTTCTCCCTGCCTGCGGATGGATGGATGGATGGATGGATGGATGGATGGATGGATGGATGGATGGATGGATGGATGGATGGATGGATGGATGGATGGATGGATGGATGGATGGATGGATGGATGGATGGATGGATGGATGACTTGGAACAAGGGTTATTTATGAATCGGTTCAGTGAATGATTCAAATGATTCACTCATGCCATACGTCACTGGTCACCATCAATTGATAACTTCAGAAAGGGTAGAATAATTCTGCAGAACAGATTCAAAAGAATGAAGTCACTGAGAAACAAATGCTGTGTCCGTGTCATGCAGCGTTCACCTGGGAAGATAAAGCAGTAGTAGCAGTAACAGTAAGATACTGAAATCTGTCATGGAAACCAGCTTGTATAAACTCTAAATGAGCAATGTTACAATAAAATGATAGGGAACTTACACCTGTGTGATTTCTCTATGAAAACTATATTTTGGCAAGACAGAAATTCATTCGGCATGGCTCTCACAGTGCATTATATGTGTCCTCCAGCTGTTGGGTTGATATTGTGGGACTGAGTAAGTGCACTGGGTAATGTACACTATGATTTTGGACACCACTACAACATGGCTGTCCTCTTAAATAGTGCACTGTATTCGATTTATTTTACATACAATAAAAAAAAAAAAAAAAAATAAAAAAAGAATTACAAAAGGCAAATTTGCTTTATGGAAAATATAAATGGAATAGACTTGCATGAAAAACAGAAAGTTGAACCTTTTCATTGAGTTGTGACACTTCCAGTTTAAGTCCTGTCCTGATTCTATTCGAAAACAGATCATTTTGTCATTGCAACTGATACAGATAATGATTTATCTGCATATCTCTGAATGCAGTCCAAATGAATATCCAACAAATAAAAATATTCATGAATTTAAAGAAATTTAGTCTTTTTGTAGTCTTTGATTGCTCTCTCTATCAATGATGCTCAAAATGTAGTGTTGGTTCCAGTGTTTCTGAGGTTTTGTGATGTGCGCACAACTTTAACAGGAACGATACCCATTCAAGTCCCACGCTGATGATGTAAAGTCTTACAGGCCCTGTGCTCAGCGTTAAATATAGGCGGGAATGGGGTCTGAATGGTTTCATGACGACGAAACCCCAAACGGATTTAGTCAAAAACACTGCATCACATTTGTAGTGGAAGCACAATCCATGCTGAATGTGTCCCAGACAGCAGGACATGCCGGACACTTGCTTTAAACATGATGGAACTGCACCAAAACAAGGGATTCAAACCTCACGCTGTCCTACCAAAACACACACAAACACACACACACACACACACACACACACACACACACACACACACACAGTGAACAAAATCACAGCAGCCTATATTCTTTTCAGTGACATCCTTTTCCATTCGCAATAAGCTGATTAACATGCTTTCATCCATGCGATGGCTTTTGTGTGCGGCACACACACATGTGACACGCTGCCGGAGCTGTTGGCACTCCCATGAAAGTGATGGCAAAACATGACAAAACAGGAGAGGAAAAATCCCATCACAGGTGGTCCCAAAAGACACGTTTGAGACTGGTAATAGGCTACAGCAATGCAGTCGGTTGATCACTCATCGCTGGCTGACCAAACGCATCTTAATATGACGTGGAAATGGTCATAGATGCATAACGATAAATTAAAATTCTAATTAGATATTCCAAATAATATCATCAAATGGAACATATGTTCTATAGTGCTTCATACATACGTGAAAATCTCTGCTTTAGACAATATGCCCTGAATGTTTGAGGTTTAGTTTTTTCCATGCCCCTCACGTGACGCACATACATTTACTCTAGGGCAACGGTTCAGATTACTCACGGTTCGGTTTCATCACGGTTTTAGGGTCATGGTGTCGGTTTGGTATGTGCTATGTTCAGGGAAATTAGGACAACTGTCACATAAAATAAAGAAAATAAGAACAAATAATCAAACTACAAGCAACCACACAAATACAGACTACAGAGCAAAAATAAACAGTGCTTTTCAGGTTTTTCAGGCACAGAAATTGAATAAGCAAATATAAACTAACATTGCCTATTATAATCTTCACTGTATAATTAAATAAAGATGAATCATTATTGAAGTTACAAAAGCTATTCAGTCGAGAGCAGTGAGTGATTTCTGTGTCTGTATCCCAATGTATTGTGAAGCCAGAGTGAGTGTCCATGGACAGAAACACACATTAGCCGAACTCTCTCTCTGTTTTACACGTTGTTTTCAACAAACCATATTATAGATGCGTCATCAGATCTGAGATGATCCGGTGCGTGCCGACCTGTGGGTGGAGAACCGTACGGTTTTTATGAATTATTATTGTGCCTCATCATCATCATCATCTCTCTCTGATGACGTGCTGGGCAATAATCCATAAACTGTCAGCAAGCTGTCAGAAATTAGCAAATGACAACAATCGATCCCCAATGATCTAATCAATTCCCAATGGAGAAAAGCAAGTCCTGTCCTGCATTTTTTTCCGTTCAAGCCATTTAATGAATGTATTTCTAATTGTATTCTTTTCTTCGAAGGGTAGATGCAATTCTGTCTCAGAATTTGGCCGATATAATGAAATCGTTACAAAATGCTGTCTAGGTGTGTAGATCATGGAACAGTTTCCTCCTCCACTCAACTTTCTCATTTATTATAATTCAGATATCTATTATTTTTAAATATTGTGGCCATTACACTTTTAGGATTGTGTCCAAGGAAGTTTCAGACTGGATACTGTAAAAGGCCGCTTTTCGTCACCTGTTATTGTCGACTGCAGCGATTATGAAACTTCCTATTGCCGTCTAGGTGCATGTAGCCCATAAAGCCGGCGAAGAACAGTGACTGAAACGACTGAAAACTTTTTGAAAGACTTCAGCATTTGTTCTGCACACTTACCTAAACACTCTGTGGGGCTGCGGCGGTAACTGGGGTCCTATTTCAGCCGCAGCGTGAAGCCACTGAGTTCCTCAGCTGTAAAATGAAAGCAGCGGAGCACAGTGAGAAAATGTATTAGCCTCGCTGTGATAAGGAGAGCCCTTAGCGAGTGACGCACGCCTTCAATGGGGAAAATAACCACTGGACAAATTGTTTTTGCTACATTAAGTACCTGTTACTTTATTTCACAGATGGAAAAAATAATGCAGGCTCTGGGGTTCGGAACCAGCATAGCATAGAGAATTGCATGAATGTAGATTCCTATAAATATCCATGAAGTCTTTATATGGAAAGTGATTTTCTTAAGAACTTTTGAGCTCAAAGAAAGTCAGGCAATCGACTAATAAAATATACAATGATAGATGACAAAGTGCCCAGCGGGCAGTCGATAGGCTACTGAGGGAAATCACGCTGAATATCTGTTAATAAAAATAAAATAAAAAGGAGGGAATATTTTCACTCGGCGGGTGGAGCAGGGATTTTTCAATTAACGACTGCGCCACCACGGCAGAGCCGCGCAAATTAAATGAGTGTGTCAGATCTGCAGTGATTTATCCATCTGGACTGATCTAACAGGCTGGCGGAGCAGCTATGACACCATGACAAGCCAACAATGGATATGAAAAATGAGCTAATACCACAGAGCTAAATCAGAGACTTTCAAAGGCCAACGCAGCCTAGCTGAGAGAAATCCACAAGCACTTAAAAGTATAAGAAGACAGCAGCGTATAAACGCCCTCGATGTGCGACTGATCGCAGGGGACACTGTTATGACGTGAACATTGTCGTGAACATCTCCATCAAAGCCAGATATTGAACCGTCTCTCTGGACGCCCATGAGGTGTCTATGTAATTATGGACGCGAGCCTGTGGTATGAATCTACTGAACGCAGAGCTGCTCGTCAGAGGTTAGCACAGAGACAACCGCTCTTTTTCTGTGATGTTTCTCTTACTTAGGCTCTGATGAAAAATAGTTTGGCGTTTTTTGCACTCAGCAGATTTAGAGGAACCAATTACTGCTCTGCTGATGTGAGTGCAGCCCTCAGGTCCCGCCAACAAATGACGGAGTGCGTTAAAGCGGTTTTTATGTATTAGAGGGTTTCAATTTCAGTTTTTCATCAAATCCCATCTATTCTTTTAGCCTGTGGTTTCAGAAGCAAAAATAATCTAGTGATTTGTGGAAAAGAGAGCAACATTAGAGAATATGAAAGGGCCATCTTCACAGAACATTAGGCCACGATTAGATCTATCTACGAGAAGGGTTAAAGTTGATTGTTGTTGTTGATTGAGTCGTATTTTACCCGGACACATCTTCTCCTGTACAGCCACAAAACGCCAGGGATGAAGACACCACAAACACTCATTCAATGGAGCAGGACAACCTAAAATCATTAAAGCACATTTGTTTCTGAAAAAATAAGATAGATTATGACTTTTTGCTATTTTTCAACCCAAAGAGTGCTGGATCTAAGCTGCAAAACATTACAAATAAAGTTGTTGTTTTTTTTTATGTTGGAAATATAAACTTTTCCTCATAGTTCTGTAATCCTTTTGGTCACTATATGTTTCTGATGAATAATGTTGGTTACACTTTAGTTTAGCGTCCAGTTCTCACTATTAACTATGACTTTTGCCTCAATAAACTCCTTAAATTAAATAGATGGTAAGGCAGTTGTTAAGTTTAGGTATCGGGTAGGATTAAAGGGTTAGTTCACCCAAAAATGAATTATCCCATAATTAATTAATAAATGTCCTGGCTCTTCCAAGCTTTATAATGGCAGCCCAAAATTTGAAGCCTATAAAAGTGCATCCATCCATCCATCATAAAAGTGCATCCATCCATCCATCATAAAAGTGCATCTATCATCATAAAAGTGCATCCATCCATCCATCCATCATAAAAGTGCATCCATCCATCATAAAAGTGCATCTATCATCATAAAGGTGCACCATCCATCATAAAAGTGCATCTATCATCATAAAGGTGCATCCATCCATCATAAAAGTGCACCATCCATCATAAAAGTGCATCTATCATCATATAACTGCTCCACATGGCTCCAGGGGTTAATAAAGACCTTCTGAAGCGAATCAATGGGTTTGTGTAAGACAAATATCCCTATTTAACACGTTATAAAATAAAATATCTATCTTCCAGCAGACCGCATTCCATATTCAACTTACGGGAAAAGTGTAACTGGCGTGATGATGACGTCGGACGTGGCATAAGCGTTTAGCACTCACGAGAGCCATTACACTTTCTGTGTAAGTTGAATATATGGATATGTTTCTCACACAAACCCATTGATTGGCTTCCAAAGGCCTTTATTAACCCCCGGAGCCGTGTGGAGCACTTTTATGATGGATAGATGCACTTTTCTGAGCTTAAAATTTTGGGCTGCCATTCACTGCCATTATAAAGCTTGGAAGAGCCAGGACATTTATTAATATAACTCTGATTTTGTCTGAAAGAAGAATGTCATACACACCTAGGATGGCTTGAGGGAGAGGAAATCATGGGGTAATCTTCATTTTTGGGTGAACTTTCCCTTTAAGTGATGTAGAATAAAGTCATGCAGAATAAGGCATTAATATGTGCTTTATATACTAATAAACAGCCAATATCCTAGTAATATGCATGCTAATAAGCAACTAGTTAATCGTGAGAACTGGACCCACTTTACACATTCTACTAACTACAAGTAACTTGTCAGCTACATGTTAACCTACTCTCATAAGAGTATTAGTAACTGACTGCTTAATATCTGCAAACACTTTATTCTGATGCTCCCCAAAAGACATTCTTCTGACTAGACACTTTGCAACTACAGGTCAACTCGTTCTACTTACCCTAACCTAACACTTTACTAATAGTCCAATGCTAGTTGACATGTAGTTACAAAGTTACTTATATTAGTAGAATGTCTAAATTGGACGATCAAAATAAAGTGTATACATTTTTTACACAAGCATTTGGACAAGTACAGCGTTAAACAGTTTTTTTTTTTTTTTTTAACAGCTGCGTTCAGGCCATACAAACACATAAGCTGACAGAGAGAGAGAAGGAGACAGGCAGACAGCAGAGGAACACGAGAGCAAACCTGACAGCGAGCTATAAGCACTTGAGCCGCAGAGAGAGGCAGTCAGGCAGCCAGTGGCGCTGATTGAATGATCCCATTTCTGGGCTTTTTGTTAGACAACCGGCAGCAGTGTATGAAGATTGATACAGAAGTGCTTGACTACGCTTTGCTGGATCATCAAATGGATTGATATTACTCTCCCACTCTGGATGAAGACAAAGTAACTGTTATGATACTCAATACAAGAGCTTGTCAGAAGCGGAAAATCATCTGGTGTCGCTGGTTATGGGAGCGTTTCATGGACTGTCATGTGAATTTATTAGGCAGATGCAGGGCTATCTGATGCTGATGCTGAAAGCCAGAATTCGCACAGAGAAATCTCAAGTGCAGATTGAATTACAGACCCAGGCTGGTAGATGTCACAGCTTACAGCTTTATCATGATCAACACACACACAGAGACTGACACAAAATAACCGTCTTATTTACACACACTGACATTTTTTAAATAAATAAATAAATGCATCGGATGGTTCTTTGCCTCCATGCTGTACATTAAAATTGTGAACTATTCCCCTATACAATGGTCACTTCATTGACCAGTTAAATCTGTCATTGATGTTAGGTAATATTTGTGAGTGTAAATTACCGTGTCTGATAGCATTTCTCTACTAATAGTAAAGCTGTGAGTTCAATTAAAAACAGCAGTAGTGAAGCCCAATAACCGTAATTTTTGTACTCCCAGTCAAATGCATTCTCTGCTGAAGCCATTCTTTTGTTGATTTAGATGTTTTATGTGGACCATTGTCATGCTGAAAGATGAAATGATTCATTTTCATTTCTAAAACATTTTGAGCCAAAATCGACTGCTATTAGGAGCCATTCATGATTCACTAAAGCCCAGTTCCAGCTGAAGAAAAGCCGCCCAAAGTGTGATGATGTGTGTTCTGCAGATGTGCCAAACATCACGTTTTACTATTTTGGCCTAAATGTTTAAACTTTTTTCCACATGGGGTTGGACACTGGATATATGTTTTTGCAAAGTTTAGCCAGGCTTGGATGTTTGTTTAGTCAGAAAAGGCTTGCGTCTCAAAGCCCAGACAGATGGAGAATACGGGAGATAGACGTCCCATGTAGGGATCAACCAGTACTTGCCAGGAAGAGCAGCAACTCTTTTAATGTTACTGTCGCCTCATGACAGCCTCCCTGACCAGTTTTCTCTGTGTCTTCTCATCCATTCTGGAGGGACACCCTGTTCTTGATAATGCCACTGTTGTGCCATTCTTTCTCCACTTGTTGATGACTGTCTTCACTGTGTTCATGTTATATCTATTGCCTTGGAAATGTTTTTGTAGCCCTCAGCGATAGCTTTCAACAATGAGATCCCGTTGAAGCTTTGTTAAATCTATGTGTCCATGGCTCCTGAAGTAGCAGCAACCAAGATGATGTCAGAAAATCTTACAAGAACAGCTGAGAGTTATTTGGAGTTCTATACTGACATGTCTTGAGAGTTTGGCATGGTAATGGATTTGACCATTGACCATGTTGATATGTTTGGTCTTGGCAGAATAGATCTGTTACACTGCTGCTGCAGAGCACGTACGGGACTTGCTACTGCTGATACATACACAACACACTGCTTTGAACAAATAAGACATGCTGCTGTTGTACAAAATAGTGTACATGAATTATCTGTAGCAGAGCTATACAGGTGGGGAAAGCGTGCCGCAACTGCTACAGCAAATGCTGGCCAAGTATTTGAAGGTTGAGCAATGAGGTAATTGGCTACTGATACAACAGGAACCAATCAGATGTGCCCTATAGAGAATGATGTGACTGCAAGCAGCTTGAGTTAGCGGTATAAATATTGTAGTTGTGTCAGAGCCAGGACTTGAACTCGGGTCGACAGCATGAGAGTCAGGGATTAAAAAGGGAGACATGAAATGAGGGATTAATCTTTAAGGACTTAGGTACATAGCTTGACTGACGTGTATTGCCAGAACTGACGCTATACGCTTGATTTCTTTGTGGAGAGCCAAACTCTCTGTCCGGGATGCAGAGTGGGGGCAGGTCTGCGTCTGCGATTAGCCTGTCTCTGGTACTGCTGAGAGACTGTAAGAAGACATATCGGAAGAACTGCAGTGCAGAGGGAACTCCCACTTCAATTTCTTGGTCTGGGAACATTGTAGAGGCATAACCAAACTGGCATTCAAAGGGAGACATGCCTGTAGCTGAGGAGCGTAGAGTGCCCACATAATGAAGGATGACCAGGAGGATGGGTTATTGGCAGCCATGTACCTCAGAGTAGTCTCCAGGTCCTGGTTTAACCTCTCCATTTGGCCATTGGACTTAGGATGGAATCCAGAAGATAGGCTCATAGTTGCCCCCAAAAGTTGACAGAATGCCCACCAGAACTCTAGATTTTTTTAGTCAGCGAGTACTTGAAATTGGTGTTTGACCCCCTCAAGCCAATGTCTCCATTCTTCGAGCACCAGTTTAACAACCAGTAACTCACAATCTCCCACATGGTAATTCCTCTTGGGAAAGCACTGTTCCAACACCCACATCCGAAGCATCCACCTTCACAACGAAGAGTTTGTCTGGGTCTGGGAGAGTAAGAACGGGTGCTGAAGTAAAGCTGAGTTTAATTTCATTAAAGGCCGACTCTGCTTCAGG
The DNA here is from genome assembly GCA_018749465.1 of Paracanthobrama guichenoti. Taxonomy (NCBI): domain Eukaryota; kingdom Metazoa; phylum Chordata; class Actinopteri; order Cypriniformes; family Gobionidae; genus Paracanthobrama; species Paracanthobrama guichenoti. The sequence continues at coordinate 815,612 of CM031958.1, forward strand.
ACTCAGCATTATTCATTTTAGTGAGTGCTGATAGGGGAGCCACCACAGAGCTGAAGTTCAAAATTAATTTGTGGTAAAAGTTGGCAAAGCCAAGAAATCTCTGCACCTCCTTCACAGACGAGGGGGTTTCCCAATCCGTGATTGCTTGAACTTTCTGGGGATCCATTTAAATATGGCCAGGTTTAAACATCAGGCGTCTGAGGTGTTTTCTGGTTCCTGGAGTTGTTTTGACATGCCCTGACATTTATGCTTATTTCTGTTACTTATAACATTTTCCTACTTTTCTAAAGTCTGATTCAACACAAACTCTGCTACATTGGTCCACAAGACTTTTGAAAACTGGATTATGTAGCATAGTATTTTTTGCTTTAAAATGATGTGAATATCATCCTGCCTACTCATTCACATGAACAATATATTGATTTAAAAGTTGTAAGACATTTTTGGGAAGGCGTGAATCATCATGAATATTGAGGTATTTCACACCTGGGAAGACAAAGACCCTCCCCAATGGCCCTATCAGCTGAATGGGACTAGAAAACAGAATGTGACGAGATTAAAATGATGGCTTTTTGATTGTTTGTATTTTATTCACAACACAATCCAAATATACATAACGAAGGACAAAAAGGCACGTCGGTAATGCATCGGTCCAGCGATCGCATCTTCTCCTTCACTTCTCCCGAGCATGCAGCTATGGACAATTACATTGAGGAAGCCCTTGTGACAGGGATTCAAGGCATTTTCATGGCAAAAGAAAAAAGCAAACACCTTGGAAATGACAGGTATGTTCAACAGGAATTATTTCAGGAATGGCACAAAGGTGTGTGATTGTCCACGGAAGTCAATGGCGCAGTGAAGAGTCACACACCTTTGTGCCATTCTTGTAATAGCTCCTGGAAGCAGGTCAATGGCGCAGTCATAAGGGCGGTGTGGTTGTAAAGAGGTGGCTTTCTTTTTACTGAAGAATGTCTTGAGGTGGTGGTACTGAGTGGGGAAATAGGTCTAGGGGTTCTTGAGACTCGAGAATAGGGTCAGGAGATCTCTGGATTAAACAGGTGACATGACAAGTGGAAATTCAACTGAGGATAACGCCAGAGGACCAGTCAAGATGACTAAAGTAGTAAAGAAGCCAGGGCTTACCAAGGATCACAGGGAACTCTGGGATATCAGGTGGAAACAAAACTCCTCCTGGTGTTGTCAAAGGCGAAGGAGAGAGAGGTAAGAAGGGTTACCTTCCCAGGACCCAGAGGTATTCCAACCAGTGCAGTAACTGTAAGAGGGGTGGTGAGTGAGTCAGAGGGGATCACTGTGGAACTGAACTGACAGGAGTTCCTTGAGTTCTTGAGCCTCGACAGGATGTCTGCTCTCAAGGAGAACTGCTTTCCTTGGGACCACAGGAGGATCTGGTGTGCCAGTTTGCATAGCGGGCACAACACAGACCCCCTGATAAGAGACCACTGATGTCTTGTATGTACGAAGACCCACCGCAGTGGTAAAACTATGTTGAAATAAGGTGGATGGTCTCTTTCTATAGTCTGCAGGACCCACATGTGGCACATTTGGCGGTATTTTCATGCTTCATGGTCTACTGAGGATCCAGCCTTTCAAGATTGGCCTCTGGTGTTCTTCAAGTAGTCAGCTTGGTGCTCTGAAGCAAACTGGCAGGGAATGACCCAGCTGATTCCTCTAGTCCCCTCCTCAGAGGATGCGAGCATCCTGACGACACAACGTCAAGGGACTGACTCAGGTGCACTGACGCAATGTCTTGTGCCTGAGACATGAGCTCGCTGGAAACTGCTGCACCTGAAGCACGGTTGGCAGAACAGCCTCCTGAGGGCACCGAGGAGGAATGAGCACCGTATAATGAGGTGAGAACCACTCCCCCCTGAAGAGGCCTGCCCTCAGTTCAGCCCTTCTGGTGTCAGGACTTCTCTTTGGCCGAAGAACGAAGGTCCTCATACCCACCTTCTGCTTCAGAGGCTAGGGTTAGGGAAATGCTGGTCTAATTTGCTTTTTGACCAAGCACCCTGTCTCTCGGCAGGCCAATTGATGTTTAACTTGGCCACAGCTTGAGTTAAAACCTCCACAAGCTCCTCAAGGGGATTGATATGGCGAATCTTCAATATCCCCTGACTCGATGCACAGCACATCCACCTCCCAAGAGCTGGACAGCTGCAGCACTGCATTATACCATTTAATTACTCAAAATGAAATGTAGCCAAAGAACACCCAGACAAGACAACACGGTCTGGATGAAAGCCTGAATATTGTAATAGTTAAAGAATCATAAATTCATAGATTGCAAACACACTTCTCTTTACAGACTCATAATCTATGCGCCGCCTCTGCAAACGCAAGATCTGAGCCCCTAGATTCTTTATTGCATAGGACTATCTTCCCTTCAAGAACAAAGTTAACAGGGGCAGAGCTAAAACTCCCGAAAGTGCATTCCTGTACACATTGCGAAATTTTATGAATATGCACAGCCAGCCCCCTCGAGAGCTGGCCATGCATGCTTCTCGTACACAGGGAAGAAACCTCAGCACGGGCTTCCGAAATCAAGAAGAGAGTGCTGGACGCCATGAGTAAAGGCAGAGCCCAACTCTAACCCCTTCACGATATCTATTTGTGCTCAATCACCGCATTGCCTCGGCAGATGCGGAGCCAGAAAGTGAACCTGATCACCATCCTTGAAGAGTGACAGGCGGGAGCGGAGCATGCAAAGCGGTAATCTCTCGTAATGCCAGCCCCCTGTGGGAAGCAGTAATCTCTCCCACAGTCAGCCCCCTCAAAAGCTGACCATGCATGCTCCGCTCCCAAACAAACCACGCACAAATCGCGTGTATCCTCCGTGAAGTAGCAAGGCCAGGAAGGAACACACAATATTGTCCTGTGCTTTGTGACTTGGACAAACAACACTAAATAAGACAGACAATTCACACAGAGCACTTGCTGAGGCACAGAAGCTGACAATGTCTGTCTGGATGTGCTTTATAGCTACCTGGTCCTGACGTCACCCCGCATGTGACTGTCGTGTAACAGAAGAGGACAGATATGGTGAGAAAGAATCAGAGTAATACTTTTTTTAGGAAAGCAGAGGTCGAAGGTGAAGCAGGAGATGAGTCTGAACAATGATGATAAGCTCTGGGTTGTTGACTGATTGTAACTTGCATGTTTTCTGGTTGCAGGAGGTGAACAGGTGATGACAACCAATCACGAGGACCCTTGAGGATGACTGGATGAATATAGCAGGCAAGTACCTGCATGAGCATCGAGACCAGACACTTGTGAGGTGGAAGGTGACTGCTTAAATAGAGGGTGTGATGACGAAGGTGATTGCTGGCAGGTGCGGGTGATGGTAGAGTGTGTGCAGGTGGTGAGCAAGGAGGATTCTGGGAGTTGTAGTTCTGAGGCTGATTGAGCTGATGACTGTGACAGTGACATTCCATCATGCCACTGGATTGATTTCACACACATGCTTCAGAGACAATCACGCAGAGGCATTCCCAAAGCTTCAAGGAACGATGACGCAGCGTGACTTCCCTTGAAAGTGAACATTAAGAGTGATTTTAATTTTGTGAAAAATATAATTTTAGTAACCAAATATGGGCAAATAAAGACTACGTTTTATATTTGTCTAAAAATGTCTCATTGCTGTGTTGTATATAATTAAAGATTATATTTCCTGTATGCTCAGGAAGTCTTCACAGACGTGTTCATGTGGTATTGATCTGTAAAACTGCATTCTACCATCTTAAAAATATATCTAAATTACGGCACATCCTTTCAATGCAAAATGCTGAACAGTTAATTCATGCGTTCATGAGCTCAAGGCTAGATTACTGTAATGCTTTACTGGGTGGTTGCCCTGCTCGCAATAAACAAACTCCAGCTGGTCCAAAAGCGCAGCAGCTCGAGCTCTTACTAGAACCAGGAAGTATGACCATATTAGCCCAGTTCTGTCAACACTGCACTGGCTCCCTATTAAACATCGTATAAATTTTAAAATCTTGCTTATTACTTACAAAGCACTAAATGGTTTAGCTCCCCAGTACTTGGCGAGCTCTTAACGCATTATACTCCATCACGTCTATTGCGGTCTCAAAA